>CM036137.1:8433245-8854148 GCA_002916485.2 Juglans nigra | reverse complement strand
TCATGTGGGTGGTGTAGGGGCAGTGATTGCTTCCTGGACGTGGAGGTCAGCATGCTCATAGTGTGGACTGGAGTTCCCAGTGGTTTTATGGTTGTTCAGTGTGGATGTGGAAAGAGTTTTGGCGTGGGATCGAATGCAGTGGCTTGTAGTTTGGGTTGGTGTGGAGGGGATCAGAGTGCGACGTGGGGCTGTTTTAATGGTGAAAGTGGCTGAGGGGAGGGCTACGGTGATTGGGCTACGGTGTTCACAGCGTGGGTGAGTCTGTTGACAGTGGTTGCTGCGCTTGTCCTCCTGTTTTGGCTTCGTTTAAGAGAGGCCTCAGCAGTCGAAGTGGTGCCGAACATAACTACAAAATCGAGAGAGATGGAATGTAACACCCAGACCCAGAATTTGTATGGTTGGACTATGGATTTTATTAATTTATTTGAGCTTGATATTTAGGTTTTTTCTTTTTTTTGGTTTTATGTTATGGATCGAGTAGTGATTTTTTTATTTTGAGCTTTTGGCCGTCTGTTTAAACCTTGGGAAAAAACCTATCAGTTTATGAGCAGTTCCTCACAGGCACGACTCTAGGACTCCCATGCACGTATGTTTCTCATCTCCTCAGCTTTAGGGTTTTGTATTTTTTATTTTTTTTGTGTGTTTCCAATCACCCACATATTCACACGTTAACTTTAATTCATGCACGTTTCATTTCTATTTTCACGGCAACCATCCCCATATATAGATAGAACACGTACGTGGAAGATGGAAGTGATCTCTAACCTAGACTAGAGTGCCGCTACACCATCCAGAACTCAAGCTGCCTTCCCATACAGAATCGACTCAACTCGTGCATGCACTGCATCTCCACAGATCGCAGCTCCACCTCGCCGTGCCCCACCTCCACCTGACCCTCACTGGAGCTCTAGCGCCTCCACCGTACACCACAGTCGCCATCATCAACCTGTTTTTCCCTCAGCCTCCATGCATGAAGCCGCCAACCTCGTTACAGTGAACCCATACCCCACCGCACGAAAGCAAACCGCCCAGAACAAAACCATCATAACAGCCATTGCTCAGCTTTGGTGCAACACCACAACTACTTCACAATACTGCCTTGCATCACCATACCCCACACAGCCTCATTGTCCCCTGTTTTAGCTTCCCAAAAGCATAGCAACACAAAGCCCGGCGCCCTTGTCGTTCAAAGCCACCACACACGGTGCCAGTGCCTCCACGTTGTTGCCACTGGCACAGAGAACTCTAACGGTCACTCCATGCAACTCCTATCCCGCCGCGTCCCTCTCGGTAAGCCACTGACAGCACCTCCGTGTCACTCTCTCTCGGCTTACTCTATCTCTTTCGCATTTTTTTTTCTCATTCGTTGGTCTCTCTCTCACTGCTCTGGCGTCATGATCATTGTTGGCCCACCGCACCCGGCTACGTCGTGGCTCCACTCTCTCAGTGAGTATGGATGCCTAGGTTGCATTTTTTGGTCTGGAGTTTTTCATTTTACACATCAGTTTTCCTTCTGTGTTCAAGATTTTCCCAAACAGCCCATGTTTATGTTTTTACATTCCCAAATCACCCTTGTCACCAGGATAGCTCATGGGGCATATTTTTTTTTGTATTAAACTTGTTTTGCATGGCTCTATTTGAGTGATAAGAAAGTCTATAGAAAATACTTTTGTTTTCAAAATAAATTGCTAAGTATTCTATTACTAATTTCAGTAGTGTATTATAATAAGATTTTTGTTTTATTTTAAATACTTTAAAACTAATTAAGTCTATTTTTAATTAAAAGACGTTTTTGCTTTGTCTACTTTAATAGATTTTGATATAATTATGTTATCCAATTTTATATTGTATAGTTGAACTTCAATAGTAAATAAATTAGAATTTAATGTTTTAGCTGGAGTTATTAAATCAAAAATGATGAATAAAGTGATGATATTTTAGAGTTAAGAAAATTTTAGGTTTTGATGTATTAAAATAGCTATTTCAGGTTTAGATATTGAAATACATGGATTGGAAATTTATGGAAGTTACATGATTATTTTATAGGTAGTGATTAATATTTATTCGGCATTTTTGAGGAAAATTCTGAAAAGCTAAGAAGTCCAAGTAAACGAGATTCCTATGCTATACTTTGCATAAAATAAAAATGAATTGAGGCTGATTTATGAAAAGATGCGTCATATGTTTTGAAAATAAATGTAAAAATAACCTCAGTTATTTATTCTTCATTACACATTGAACTCTGATGAAAGAGAAAGCATTTTTGTCATGACTGGTGTAGACATGAACTTGTTTTTTACATTCTATTTCTAATCTATGCAAAAAGAGCGAATATGAAAATTTGTGCATAATTATGTAAATATGCTTTGGATTGCTTTGATTGCGAAGATGATATGATTTTGTTCAGTACTCTGTTTGGATAAGATGTGATTTTTGAAAACTTTTGGCATGACTCTCTGATTCTGAATTTGATTCTGTTTATGCTTTGTTCAGTTACGGCACTGCCACGGGTGATAATAGTGGCATGCGGCCCAACCACGGGTTACAATAGTGGATGCAGCGCAACCACGGGTAATAATAGTGGATACGGCCCAACCACGGGTAATAATAGTGGATACGGCCCAACCACGGGTTATAATAGTGGATACGGCCCAACCACGAGTTATAATAGTGGATACAGCCTTGCCACGGGTTATCGTAGTGGTCTCTGTTTTGAGTGCACACCTTGGTGATAAAGTGATTTATGTTCTGCTTGGCTATCCGTAGATGCACAATCCTACCACAGGGGGTTATACATGGCTTCTGTTTTGATATGATGTTCTGAAGATGATAATGATCATTTATGCTATGCCAAAGGATATTTTTGAATGAAATTATTGCTAAATCTTCGCTTTGATATTTTGATAACATGTTCTTCTTTAGCCCTCTAAAATTGAAAATGTTTTGTTCTGCATTCTGATCTCTGTAAATGCTCATATTTACACACTAGTACATGTCATCTGCTTATTGAGTTGTTGATGGTTCAGCTGGAGAACAATAATAGGAAGTTTTAGCAAAGTACGATGATCGTAGTGGAATAAGTGTCTGATGGTACAAGTTTATTGGAGAGTCTTATTTAGTAGGTTTATGATTTTCGGATTTTGAATAAATGGATTTGTACTTTTTGGGAATATTGGAGTTTTTAAATATGTTATGGAAGTTAGATTTAGGTTATAAGAACTAACTCTTCGGACCTCCGGGAACGGGGCGTTACATGCAATGATAAGAGAAATGGGGGCATGTGGGAGACAGTGAGGCTCAGAGAGAGGGAGTGACTGTCAGAAAAGAAAGAGGAAAGAAACTGTAAAAATGTGGGAAGATGGGATATGGGAAGGAGGTCATTTTGGGATAAAATAAACCGAAGAGAAGATGAGAGAGGAAAACCGTCAGGGTGGAGGAGAAACAGAAGGGAAGAGAAACTGAACCAAAAGAAAAAATTCTTACCTAAACGACACCGTAACATCCTGAGGGTTGGGATGCATTTGGTCTGGGCCACGGGCCTGGGCTTTACAATTACCTGAAATAGCTGCAGGATAATGATAGTAAAAGGGAAAAGAAAGATAAAACAAAAATCTGCAAAACAAAAGAAACTAAGCAAAATAGAAAAAACTTAAAACAAAGAAAAGTACTAATCAACAGTAGGGTAAGTAGGATCCTGTAAAAGACTGGTGGTGGCCTCAGGTGAAAATTTTTTCTGAAAAGGTTTGAGTCTTTGGCCATTTATCTTGAAGGAATTTCCATTTTGAGGATTAACAACCTCAACAGCACCATGAGGAAAGACTGTTTTAATTAGATAGGGGCCACTCCATTGGGATCTTACCTTGCTAGGTAACAAATGAAGTCGAGAATTGTAAAGTAAAGCTTGTTGATCAAGTTCAAATGATTTTCTTTGAATATGCTAATCATGTAATGACTTCATACGTTCCTTGGATAACTTAGAGTCATCGTAAGCATCCCTTCTAAATTCCTTTAATTCAGAAAGGTGTAACTTCCTTAAAGATCTAGCCTAGTCAATATCAAAATTAAATTTCTTGATGGCCCAAAAGGCACGGTGTTGAAGTTCAACAGGAAGGTGACATGCCTTACCATAGACTAACCGATAAGGGGACATGCCAAGAATAGTTTTATATGCAGTCCTATATGCCCACAATGCATCGGGTAATCTCAAAGTCCAATCCTTAAGTTTAGGATTCATAGTTTTTTCCAAAATGGTCTTAATTTCCCTATTAGCAAGTTCAACTTGACCATTTGTTTGAGGGTGATATGGGATAGAAATCTTATAGTGAATGCCATACTTTTGTAAGAGAGCAAGAAATAGTTTGTTGCAAAAATGGGTGCCATTGTCATTTATGATAGATTTAGGCATGCCAAAACGAGAGAAAATGTGTTCTCTTAAAAACGTAAGTACAATTTGATGGCCATTTGTTTTGCAACGAATAGCTTGGATCCATTTAGATACTTAGTCAACAACAACTAGAATGTATAAATGACCAAAAGAAGGAGAAAATGGTCCCATAAAGTGAATGCCCCAACAATAAAAAACTTCTAGCACCAAAACAGGTTGTAGAGGCATCATATTTCTTTTAGTTATTCCACCCAATTTCTAACATGGTTCGTAAGATTTACAAAAATTAAATGCATCCTTAAATATGGTAGGCCACTACAAATGCAATATTTAAACAAATAAGGGTCATCGTAGAAGAAATACTTAACCTCAGCTTTGAATCGTTTTAAGTGTTGAGCAGTCTAATGTGATGGAGTCTGATCTATCACCAAAAAGTTTACATTGTCAGCATACCATGGTAAAACATTAATAGACAAAAGCTGTTCATCAGGAAAAGAATCAGATATAGAAGAAGAAGGTTCGGTTTCTGTGAACTGGAGTCGGGAAAGATGATCAGCAACAACATTCTCTACACCCTTTTTGTCCTTAATGGTGATTTCAAACTCTTGAAGGAGAAGGGTCCATTGGATGAGGGGTGGTTTAGCATCTTTCTTTGTCAAGTGGTAATTCAAATCTGCATGGCCAGTGAAAATTACCACAGGAGAACCAAGTATGTAAGTCTGAAATATTTCCAAGGCAAAAAAAATAGCAAGTAACACATTTTCAGTTGTGGAATAGTTCTTTTGGGTGCATTTAAAATTTTACTTACATAATATATGACAAAAGGACGATTATCCCTCTACCGTCCAAGCACAGCCCCTATGGCAAAATCACTGGCGTCACATATAATTTCAAAAGGGAGGGACCAATCAAGGGGTTGCATGATAGGGGTTGTGGTGAACAAATTTTTATGTTGGTCAAAAGCATTTTGGTGCTCAGCTGTCCAATTAAAAACACAAAGGTTTAGAAATGGAGCTAAAACCTTTTATAAATCTTCTATAAAAACCGACATGACCTAAGAATGACCTAACATCCTTTACTATTTTAGGTGCAAGGAGCTTAGAAATCAGGTCAATCTTGGCCCTATCAACCTCAATTCCCCTAGCTGAAATGATATGTGCAAGAACTATCCCTTTTTGAACCATGAAGTGACGTTTCTCCCAGTTGAGGAGCAGATTTTTTTCTTCACACACTAGCCAACACCGCTTGTAAGTTAGCTAAACAATCATCAAAGGTGCAGCCAAAAACAGAAAAATCATCCATAAACATTTCCAAAATGTTTTCAACCATATCACTGAAAATACTTAACATGCATCGTTGGAAAGTAGCTGGTGCATTACATAAACCAAAGGGCATTCGTCTAAATGCAAAAATGCCGATGGGACATGTGAAAGTGGTAGTTTCCTAGTGCTCTAAGGCTATTTCAATCTGGAAGTAGCTCGAAAAACCATCTAAAAAAAAGTAAAAAACATGACCAGCAACTTTTTTCAAAATTTGATCAAGAAAAGGGAAGGAAAAAATGTATTTCCTAGTGGGTGCATTTAACTTCCTATAATCAATACACATATGCCAACTAGTGGTCATTCTCACAGGAATCAACTCATAATGATCATTTTTCGTAACTGTCAAACCAGATTTTTTTGGAACTATTTGAGTTGGACTCACCCACTTGCTATTTGAGATAGGGTAAATGACACCAACATCAAGTAATTTCAAAACTTCATTTTTAACAACTTCTTTCATGGTATGGCTCAATCGTCTTTGCATTTCACTAGAAGCTTTTGCATTTTCTTCTAAATAAATCCAACGAGTAAAAATAAGGGGACTTATACTTTTGATATCTGCTATAGTGTAGCCAATAGCTCCCTTATGCCGCTTCAACACTTCAACTAATCTCCCCTCTTGTGTTTCAGTGAGCAAGGAAGAAACCACCATTGGAAAAGTGTTGTTGGGGCCTAGAAAAACATAATTCAGTTGGTAACCTCTCTTCCAAAAATGCCCTACAACAAATAGGATTAAGTGTTCAGCACTATGAGGGTAAAACTAGAATATTAAACCTGATGTGGCTTAATAATGTAAGTGTCATGTATATCCTTGTTACAATTAAGTACAAAATATCAGGAATTATCAATTTACTCAAGTACTATAATCTACTGCATAATTAAGTTCTTAACTCATTTTTTGTTAAGCAATTTATTCACTTATGCAACTTAATCATGCAATTTTAACACTTTATCAAGGGTTAGTGGAACAAATACAAGAAAATTTTCAAAGTCTCCATCAGTGGATAATTGATGGTAGGAAGGATTTTGAAGAAAAATTTACCCATCTCGTGCAACAACTTCATGTGATGCAGGAAGAAGAAGAAGAACGAGCCAAGGGTCATCCCATCGAGATTCTTTTTCCCTATATACTAGAATCTCGTTTAGAAATCCAAAATTAATTTTCCAACACTCATATTCCCCTTCTGACTTTCATTCCCATCACTTCACATAAATTATTTCCTCTTTCATTCCCTTTCGTCAGTCGTCCAAAGTAAGGCCCATACAATGATCGAAAACGGAGAAGCCATCGAGATAGATCTCGATACCAGATGGAAGGTTAATCATGGTGGAGTCGTTATCGAGCACCGAATAGAGGAGGAGCTAAAAAACGAGAAGTACAAGGTAGGGAAGAAGTCCTTCCTCTATGGTCTGGACTGAAAACCTCTTTACAACTCTTTGCACTCACCACAAACACCCAGCTAGCTCTAGCACACCAGAAGTCTCGAGGCATCACAGCTTCGGTTGTTCACTCATTTGTCCTCCTTCCTCACCCACCTTAACCACCCCTATTTTGGCAATCAAACCCTACACCAAGCCCATTGCTGCAGAATATTGGATGAGACAGTGGGCGAGGGGGCCGATTTCTTTGTCCCATGGGTCCAGAAGCCATGAATCCGAACCAAGCCCAACACCTTCTCGTCCTTCTCCAGCACTGAAGACCTCTAGATGGTCAACCTGAACCTTCGAGTCCTCTCTCACACCAAGGTCATGAAACGGCCCGAGATCTTTCAAACCTTAGGGCTTCACCATGACAAGAAGGTCCTTCTGTCAATCAACCATGAGGTCCTCAAGGCCATAGTGGCGTAGTTCAAGACCGACCAGCTTCTCACCGGACAACCACAAGCTGCATGTAGAGGTGGTCGTAGTGGATTCAGAGGTGGTGGAGGCTGTTGGGGTAGCAGCTTTTGCGGAAGTGGTGGTCAAAGGAGCGGCATAGGTGGCTCTCCTAGAGGTGGTGCACATCTCATTTTTTGTCGAGATTCCTGTGCATAGTATACAATTGATGGTATATTTGAGGTATATAAAGTCCTTTATACTTTGCTTGTAATCTATGGTGGAGGAAAAATTCTCATGGGTTTGCAAGTTTTAGGAGATAAGAACTTTTCTCCTCAACTGCTTGATTTTTTGCTAGCTAAAGGTGTTTTTGAGCCATTTGATAGACAAAGAGAGCATATCCTTATTTTCCCCCTTTTCAATTTTAGATGATATGTTGTAGCTCCTTGTCGATGTATGTCACTAAATTTGGTTGTCATATATATTGATACTATCAATACATGCCCCGTTGCTAAGAATCTTAGGGTTGTACAGTTGCCTTGGGTCAACATGATAATAAAAAAAATCCTAGTGGGTAGGAGTGTGAGCTTCATCAATAAGGCCATATTGAGAAATATTACTGGTCAAGTTACAATGACCAATCAGGCTGTTATGGCACTAAAAGTGTCGAGGGAGAATAGAACCAAATTTGACCTTGTTATTAGTGACGTGAATATGCTAGACATGGATGGTTTTAAGCTCTTGGAACTTTTGGGGAGTGAAATGAACCTCCTACTCACTTGGTTGTCAACCCCTAGTGATAGTAAGCTTGTGATGAAAGAGGTTACCTATGATGCGTGCGACTATTTTTCGAAGCTTGTGATCAAAAGAAACATACACCAACATGTGATCAGAAGAAGATACACCAATATGTGATCAGAAGAAGGAAATTTGACTCCGAGATGAAAAACAAGTCCCTGAATGAAGACAAAGCTTGCCATCGTTATTTGAATGGCATCATACTGTTAGGCTTGTTTTCTCCTCTAGTTTTGACATGGCCTTTGTGCATTAGTGGCATTGGCATATATCACATATTTTGTAAGAGCCCTCATGTCTATCAGGCATTTTTTCCATGTTACATGTATCGATTTTTAAGGAAAACTCAAGGCACAAGTGGGATGTTCCTGGGTGGAATTTCTTTGTGCATAAAAGGTTCGGGAACCATATTTTTTGATCTTGGACACTTTCCGCAGTTACTAGTCAAGATTTCTGTCACGATTATGGTTTACATAGCTGCGATTCTTACATATATGGAGCAGGTTGCATGTATATCCAAGAATCATTTACTCGAGATTGTTGGATTTTTTGTGTCTCTACCTGAGAACATAAGATGGCTTGCTCTTGTAATAGCCATAATTGCTGCAGTTGTAGGAAGCCAAGCCCGCATCACTGGACCATTAGGCTCCAAATTTGTCATTGTTCCTATTTTTTCAATTTCTGTGGAGTGGCTTATTGCCTGGGGAAATATGAATATAAATAGGTACATGCTGAAGAATAGCACAACTGGTGAGATTTTTATAAAGCACTTGGAGAGGCAACAGGAGGCAGATTAGGGCAATGCTCGAGATTCTGTCAGCTCAATTGAACTAGAGGTTCAGGAGAAGTTAGCTTGGGTTTGTGACCAACAAATCTCAAGAAGGTTCTCAATTCAGGATGCCACAGATAACACTAGAGATGACAAGTTTAGAAGATTATGTGCCCAAGATGAAAGCAGGCCAGAGTGACCATTATTACCTTACGGGAAAAAGTAAGAAGATCGTGGAGGAAATGAAGAAGGGGTATGAGTTTCTCCATATGGTAGATGCCAACGATGAATATACTGTTGGACAACTCAAAGAATTTGAAGGCAAGAAGCTTACCTTAGCTACAAAGCAAAGATTGAAGCATAACCGCACCTTGTGGGCAAGGTGCTTTGAAGGGGTAGGATTTGTCACAATCATGTACCTCTACAAGAGTGGAATGGAGTCACTGTGGACTTTGTTTTGAGGTAATAAAGGGCTAGAGGTTTGGGCTCAGCCTCGTTGGTAATTTGTAGGCCCATGGTCCATTTATTTGCTTTCTGTTTGGCCTTTTGGCCTCTTGTTTGTTGGATTGGTCGTGTGTTTGGCCTTTTGTTATGATTGTTGTTTCAGTGTGCTGGGCTTTGGCCCTTTCGGTAGTAAAGATTTGGCATGCAAAATTGTTAATCAAAAACTACTTTTGTAATGCCCGTCCTTGTAGTGGAACTTTAGAAAATAGTTTTTAAGAAAAGGAGACGGGAATTATTGATCCTTTTAAAACTTTTTATTTTCCTTCCCAGTATATTTTTACAGTATGAAGTAGTGTTCATCATTCATCATACATACTTTACGTAAAACATTCATTTAATTTGCAAACATTACAAGGTGAGACTTTTCTTTAAAAAAGTTTTCCTTTCATAAAACATTTCCCATACCTTGTACTTCCATTCATAAAGAAACTAAAGCATACATGTATTCATTCATCCATTCATTCTTTTCACTTTTCCTCTGGCCGATACACACTGTTATGCCCTGTGTGTTGGGGTTAGCGGTCTTTTAGACCTGAATTCTGCCTATGGCCATAGGTTGTGAATCCCTTTCAATCAGGGGGTAGCACTGGGTGCACTACCAATACTACTTACCCGATATTGTAATCTGCCCAATCCTTTGGTACCCATTCATTTAGTCATGACCGTTAAGTATTTTCATACATTAAAACATTCATTCCTTTCAATCCTTTCCTTTCAGTCCTTTCCTTTGCATTTCTTTTCATTCATCAATCAATTTATTTCATAAACATCATTTAAAAGCGTGAGCTTAAACATCATCATAAACATCATTTCATAGCATGCCTTAAACATTCCTTTCATAGTGTCATTTAAAAACTCAGTTCATAGCATCATTTGAAAACACTTTCATTGCATCATTTAAGCATTATTTAAAAGTATCAAGCATAAACCTCAACATTTCATTTTATGGAAAATAAAGACAATAGATACTACATACAACATCTATTCACATGCATACAACTGTTACTTTTGGGTGCATAAATAGGGTTTACCAAGGAAGACCATACATACGTATATCTTTAAATATTTATACTTAGCATACTTTCATAAAACATCATTTCATTTCATATCATTTAGAACTCTAAAATAGTATGAACATAATACTTACCTGGACTTTATGCCATATATATTTCATGCAGTCCATTCATGTGCATGTTAGATGGCGACCTACATGCATACGTAACTTTACATTATTCCTTTTGCAAGCGCATAAGTAACTAAACTTAGAAAATATATAAACTTCTCTTCACTTAGACATACTCTATCTTCTAGTTCCATCTTTTATGCTTTCCTTTATCACGTTTTCTCAATTTTAGGGTCGTAACTTGTGACCCACTTGAGGTCACCTCTCAAACAAATAGCCTCCTACTTCACGTTCTCATCCTTCAAGGTTGACCTCCTTGATCCACCTTAAAGGCTTAGACACATTGTCACCTTCGCCATGCTCTTCCTGCCAAACCATCCATGTTATACAATCCAATCCTAGTCAATACATACATCTTTTTCTTCATTCATATATAACCTGACCAACAGTTCACCGTAACCTAACCATGCATAATAAACAATTTTAAGCCAACCTAGAGGCTTAAACATTGTGTACTCATGCCTAAGACAGATTATCCATTACATATGTTAAATCTGTCTGGCACAAGTGTCCAACCAAATTGCATATGTAACTTAACCCTTTTATCACCTAAGACTAACATATAATCCACTAACGCCCGCTTGTGTGAACAAGCTTCATACTCTGATGCTAACCTTCAACTCAAACTGAACTAACACCTCATGGTATACATCACCTCCAAACTACATAACTTATCCCAACAAAACACTCAACCTACATAACATATGACCACGTCATGATTGTACCTCATCTAATCACTTTACACAGTTCGCAACCCCGAACTGTACAGTGATCCCATTACTTCACGTAGAATCTGACCACTGCACAACTATCTAATCACCTCATTCTTCTCACAACACAACTCCACACTTAATCTCCCGTCACTTCACAGCATCACGCCATACCACCACTACGTCACAATTGCACAACTCCGTCACTTCATGCTACTTACAGCCATCACAACTTCACATCCAATCCCATCGCTTCACACTATGCACAACCACAACACAATCGCACCACACACTACATATTAGCCCATCACTTCAAACTACATAACGTCACACTTCACAATAACAACACACACACCACATACAAGTAACTTCACACTTCAAAGGAACCCAGTCGTATCTCCAGCACTCCCAGCTGCCCAGTGCCGCCGTCGCACTCAGCCCTCTCTCGGTAAGCTTTGCCACAAGCCTCTCTCCCACTCTCCCAAGCCCTCTGTTCTCTACAGAATATATTAGTTGCTTTAGGGTTTAGTTTACTAAGTGTAGTTGTTGATGAGATTACAAATATGCCCTTTTAATCTAGTATCTTGAAGGATTGTTTTAAGAATAATTACATTTATAACCTTACACTTAAGTATATGTTAATTATGGAGACTATTATGTCATTTTATTTGGGCTTAATATTGAAAGGTGAGTTTTTACTTAAATAAATATATTAGTTAAAGGCTCATTTTTATAAGAAAATATTTAAAGAATTTGAAATGTGTTTTAAAGTGTACTATTGAGCCTATTATTTTAGTTAATATTCCCCTTTATCTATTTAGTCGAATTTTAATAAAATTATTAAGCTATATTTTAAAAAGAAATTAAGGAATATGTTATGAGTTGTGAATAATATTATTATGTATTAATCTAAGTGTAATTAAATATGATTAAGCCTATTTTTATTACTCGAATGTTTCCAGCAACTATTTTTATAAACTTAGATACAAATACATATATATATATATTTAAATTATATTTGAAAGATTAGATATCATATTAGTATTTAAAGTTCAGTAGTAAATAGTAAGTGTTTAATCTCTATTTTAATCGCTTTTTCAATGTCTATTGTATGAAGAGAATTTCTACTGTTTATTGCAATAGATTTTATATAATTATTCTATTAAAGTTGTATATTGAAAATAAAGAAATATGTTAAGAATATTTAAATGATATTAATATTTATTAGATTTCTTGTAAAGATTGATAATTATGTTGATTATAAGAGAGGAATCCTATTTTATGAATTGAGGTTTTCATGACTTATTTTAATATAATTGAATATATCCCAAGTATTCTACTAAATTATAATATGGTATTAGTATATCAGTATTCATTGATTTATTTAACTATGTTCTACGACTTGATCAAGTGGAATATTACGACATGTCTTTTAAGAAACGTCAATAACGTTTCGTACTTCATATAAGTAACGATTGACGAAGTAGATTCAGGAATCAGCATAGCGAGATAAGTAATTTGACCACAAATTAGGATCATCACAGTTCAGCTTATATAGATTATTATTAGCGCCAGTTATTTGACAGTCATTTTTATGTACCACTCACGTCATATACAAACATGTCATCCAACATAGCATACGATCACTTCATTTCGCATCATGTTCAGATTCATAAATTATAATTATGTATGTATTATGTCATAAGACACATAAGCTATCTTAAGTTCAAGTGCAAGATAAGATAAGATCAGTTAATCAGATAGCCATTTAGATGCATGGTACCAATGCAGTTCAGTTTCAGGGTGGATGCGCCAACCACGGACTCAAGCATGGTCCACCATAGTATGCCAGAATACTATCAGCGGCTCCCCTCGCGACCGCGAGACATGGGGCAAGTGCATAACCTCGGACACAGGGTTAAGTGTACTGGCCAATAAGATCAATCGGCTAAGTCAGATCAGTCACTTAATTCAGATAAATCAGTCATGAATAGCATAAACATCAGTATGAACAGTCATGAATTTAAGCTCTCAGCATGAAAACTTTTATGAAAACCTTATGTTTATTATGTTTACGTTGTGATGGATTTCTTGCTGAGTCTTCGACTCATTTTATTTTATTTCATGTATTTTAACCACCAAGATGAGGATGATGAACACGAGCAGGCAGGCTAGGATTAGGAGCAGTTGATTTAGTTTTAGACTTTCTATAATAAAATTACTTTTATAACATAAATTTATTCCGTTTATTCATTTAAGCTTTTGGATGACAAATATTTTATGAAATAAATGCTATTTTCATGTTATTCAATATGATATCTCTTGCCGAGTTTATTTTATGAAAAATACGTGACACTCTTAGTCTACGGATAGGGATGTTACATCTCTATAGAAATTAGGTAAGGTGTGAACCTCCCCAATGCCATAAACTTGGCAGCGTGCTCTTCCACAATTAAAGTACCTTGGGATAGAGTGGCAAACTCTTGCTCCTTCTATTGTTTAACCGAATCTGGGAAGAATCGGTTGTCACATACATTCCTCCTTGAATCTTCCCCAAGTCAAAGCAACTAGAGTTTCTAGCTCCCAGACAAGAAGCTTCCTCCATGTATCCCACCAAATGTCAACTTCTCCTTGAAAAAGGTACCCAGCGCATAGTACCTTCTGTTCCTCCATGCATCTGCAGATCTCATATGTCCTTTCGAGATTGATAATCTATTTTTTTGCTTTCAGAGGTCCTTCATTACTGGAAAATTTCTGGTAACGGTGGATCAGGAACTTCTCATACAAACAACCCCCAACTTCGGGTCTAGGTGCGTTCACTTGCTGCAATTGCTGATGTCTAAGCACGTCAGTTAGCAGACGTATTGCTTCAGTGAATCCTTGCCCTCTATCCATTGGATGATTTTGATCTTCCTAGTTGTTATCTCCACCAGAGTTCTTAGGTAATCTACCATACATCATGTGTACTTCTTGAAACACATGTGTACACGTATCAGATACACATACTAACTCTTATACTTCAAGAATTTCAAGCCTAATGAAGACTAAAATTTCATGCCTAATATTTGGTGCACTTCCTAAGGACATGTGGATTTATAACCCAGAAACGTATTACAATGATACCACCCTATGACCCCCCCAGATTCCGCTTGGGATCGGACGGACATATGGAATGTCGGCACATGAAACACAAGGTTACTTGCCCCAGTTCATGATAGATAAAGATACAATGTTACTAATATGCATCTAACAGTATGTAATATTCGCAGCAGATAATTTTTTTCTTCAAGCAACACTATGCACCAAACTAATAATATCTCTATTACTTAAAATATGATCCATACATACGGGAAAGGATAAACATCCATGATTACAGTACAGGTCTCAGAAGACTGTAATCTCAAAACATGGGAGACTAAAATCAATAATTACAACATTAGAATAATAACTATCGGGCTAGTTCGTCGAGTAACTCGCATAACTAGGCCAACGATGCCATTATACTGTCAAAAAATTTATCTAAGGAAGCCACAATCTCTACATCGCGTTGGCGTCGTCTAATAAACTTCCTCCAATCGGCTAGGCTTTGCTCTCTCTCTCCGCAACCTGACACATCTTCTACCAATCAAGGGAAATGGTAGGTGAGACTACTACGGTGAGATTTGAATACAAATTTCAACAAGTTAACAGAGGATGCATGCATGGCAGTAAAAACATGAATGCATAATCAAAGTCATAAGCAAACATAAAATAACTTGATGTGTAACATGGCATAAACTAACATGACTTGAATCTTGACCTGAATAACATGAACTTGAACTTGAAACATGACATGATATGAACTTGAAACATAGCATGAATGTGAATTTGAAACATAATATGAACATGAACTTGAAACATATCATGAACGTGAACTTGAAATGCATTTTTGTCTCATAGGGTTACCATAATAACATTCTTCTCCCATAAGGTTACTATAATGATATTTTTGTCTCATAGGGTTGCCATAATGGCATTCTTCTCCCATGAGATTACCATAATGATATTCTTGTCTCATGGGATGGATTACCATAATGACATTCTTGTCTCATGGGGTTACCATAATGACATTTTTGTCTCATGGGATTACCATAATAGAGTAATCTTTTCTATCAAACGTGATAATTAAAAGTGACCCTGTGGATGCTACCCGGGTCTCCTTGAGCTATGGTCCCTATCGATTATCGCATCACAATATAAGTATCTGCACCAGCTGTGAGTGCGTTGACATATGTGCCACACTTTCTGTGGACATATGTGTTGTACGTATCACAATTGATGTGGTCACACGTATTGTATGTGCTACACTTGCTGTGGACTCACATATTATATGTATCAAGTATCAAGTATCTGCACCCGCACGAGTACACATATCGTGAACTGAAATATGGCTTCATCGGCGTTAGTGCCTGGTGCGCTCCGGTATAGGCTTCATTTGCAACCTGTTGACTGTACTTTGTCAATCTAGGAAATTTCACACTAATTTAGACACTCCAGCGTGAACAAAGGAGTTTCACTAGGATATTACCCCATCCTAGCAATTCGGGTAGTGATAGACGTAAACAGACTTGACATAACTTGAAATGTACTTCCCAAGATACACAAATTGTACCCAAGATGAAACATGACATGAAACGAAAGGATAAAAGTCCTGACGTAACGTAACATGACATAAACGTGAGGCAAACGACATGACGTACAATGAGCCAGAAAATATTTCACAGCATATAACATACAATATTTTGTAGCATGACATAACATGTAACAAACAATATTTCATAAATTACATAACAGTAACAGACATTATTTCATGACATGGCATAACATATAACGCATAACATTTCGTAACATGGCATAACATGTAACATACAACATTTTGTAGCCTGACATACATGTAACATATAGCATTATGTAACATGATATACTTATAACAGATAGAAATACATGACAGAATAAATTATGTAACAGATAATCATGAAGTGACATGGCATAGTATGGCATATATGATAACATACATACATAGACTATAGTTTCATTGCCTGTCACACATAAGTAGTAATCTGATAGTAAAGTTAAGAGCTAACTTAAAGTGATCGTTGTGTTTTATGAGGCGAAGCTCGAAACGCGAGAAACTATAAGTAAGAGTTCTAAATGTTAGAAACATAATCACTAACAAATAGAAACATGAAGAAATGCTAACTTAGAGTAAAATTACCATTTTACCTTCTACATGTGAGAAAATGACAATTTTACCCCTGATTTAAGTATTTCACATCCTAAATTTAAAAATTCCCAAAATTTATACAAATATTTACACAAATTTACTCATGTAAATTTTGTCCTAAACACAAATATCAAATTAGAAAAAGTTAAAACAAAAGAAAACTATGAGAAACATGCTAGGGCTGAAACTTTCGAAGACCATTTCTCATTGATTTTTGTTGCAATTTTATCCAACTCCAAAACTCATGATCAAACCGAAATATTGCAACAAAAATCCTTATATCTGAAGTTTAAAAATATACTTAAAACATCCAACAAAATTATACTTCGCATAATCACAAAACCCTTTAGTAGAAAGATCCAAACATTTTAACTCAAATACAACTTTTGAATCTCAAGGTTTGAACTATTTCAAAGCATTTCCAAAAACTCCAAATATCCAAAACTTTCTTCTAACATGTTCATAACATATTATCTAAAACTAACATGCTTTGAATCAACACATAGAAGTCATAAAAAATCACAAAACATTATTTGAAGCACTCGGCTCCATATTTAGCCAAAAACATAATTTCTTTCCCAACTAGGTTTGAACAAACACTTGATCTAAGGCATTCTATGGTGAGATCTTCAAACCAAAACATCACATGGGGGAGGGAAAACATGCTCAAGATTCTTTGCCAAGTGGCCAAAATTTGTGAGCCTTAATGGGCTGCATTTGGGGTTTAGAGAGGGTTTGGTTATGGTTTGAGATGCTACCAAGCCCATATCATATTTTTCTTGGCCCAATCAAATTTTAAGATTTAAAAGGGTGGATAATGATAGCATGTCATGAGTTTGAGGAATTAATAGTACATGGAAGTGATTTAATTAATCGATTAAACATAACGCTAGAAATAAGATCAAATAGGGTTTTGGCTTACGTGGCTTGATCTCACATGTTGATTTCCTTCATAATCCATCTCATGGTTCCTCTTGGTGAAAACTGTCCAATACTATTCACCAAGTGTGGTTAAGATCTTGCCAAGTGTCCAAATAAAAATTCTCCAACCTAATTTGAACATTCGACACTGTGACTCTGAAAACACTATGCTAGGTGCCAGTATTGAGATTACTATTCACTCTAGCAAACTGTAGAAAAAACTTTGCACTGCAAAATCCTAAATATACATACTAAACAAATCTTGAAATTCGTTTATCGAAATTCACCCCGAAGTGCCTCGAAATAATAAAATCGCATTTTCAAACAAGCGTTTCGTTCAAAAATTAGAAATGAGATTATTGGGTGATAAAATCCTAAATAATCAACTGAGTCTAATGACGCAGATCATATGTCATTCTAACACTTCTAATTATTTGAAATAAATAAAATCACGATTCTAACACCATAGTGAGTGGCAACACTAACTATGTTGACAAACTAAAACCTACAGGATTGGTTAATTTGTGAATACTTATGGAGTTTTCACAAGGTTCCTAAAGCCTGAAGAAATTCTACAATTGAATTTCTAACTGGATGTTTTACAAATGCATGCAAGACAGTAGAGGCATGAATGCATAATCATGAATAAGCATGGCATAACTTGACATGTAACATGGCATGAACTAACATGACTTAAACTGAACGTGGATTATACTTCAAACTGAACTTGACATGACGTGAACTAGAGTGTGAATTGAACGTGAACTTGAAACACGACTGAACGTGCATTACATGAACTTGAATTGAGCATGACTGAATGTGAAATACATGAACTTGGAACTGACTAAAATAGTGTGACATGAAACTGATGGTGGAATAGCATGAACTGAAATTGAAAATAACTAAACGTGGAAGTAAATGAGTTATAACAATCAAAATGATTTTGCCAGTTCTTTCGTCAGGAATTGTGAATAAAAAAATGATTCTGCCCACCATATTTCGTCAGAGATACTCAGACAATAAAAATGATTATGTTATGAGTATTTTAAATGAGATACCCTAACAATCAGAATGATTATATCACGAGTACCTAGTAATATTTTGATAATCAGAATGATTACTCAAGAGCATTTGAGTAGAGGTACTCTAACAATTAAAATGATTATGCTGGAAGTACCATGCATGAATTATAAATGGAGATGCTCGGACAATCATAGTGATTACGTCACGAGCATCCTAGGTATGACTGACTGAGAAAATATTGTTTTAGACACACACTCTATAGTAGAGACATGATGTGATGTGAAACGAAAGGACAGATAAACAATACGCGAATCATGCCATAACTTATAACAGATAACATTATGCGACATGACATAACTTATAACAGACAACATTACGTGACATGGCACAACGTGTAACAGATGGCATTGCGTGACATGGCATAACGTATAATAGATAGCATTACGTGACATATCACAACGTGTAACAAATAACTATTTCATGGCAGAATATAATGTGTAACAAATAACTATTTCATGACAGATAAACCTGTAGTGACATGGCATATATGATAACATAAGTACATAACCAATAGTTTCCTTACCAATTACACATACATAGTAATCTGGCAATAAGTTGAAGCTAACTTATTGTAACCGTTGCGTTTTACGTGGAAAAGCACGAAATAAGAGAAACTGTAAGTAGGGTTTTAAAATGTTAGACACTTTATCACTAATAATTTAGAAACATGAAAAAATATATCTTAGACTAAAAGTTTACTCTCTACATGTGAAAAAATGACAATTTTACACATAACTTAAGGATTTTATATTCTAACTCCAAAAATTATCAAAATTTATATTCCTCATATAAATTTGTCATATACTTAAATATCAAATTAGAAAAATTTAAAAACAATCACAACTATGAAAAATATTATAAGCCCAAAACTTCCAAATGCCATATCTCTTGCTTTTTGTTTGCAAGTTCATCCAACTCTAAAACTTATGATCAAATCGAAATATTGCAAAAAGGATTGTAATGCCCCGTTCCTAGAGGTCCGGGAGAGTTTACTCATATTACCTAAAATCATCTCTAATATTACAACTATAAAATTCAGAAAACTCCATGAAATATCAATTCATTTGCTCAACTAAAATATTCATGTTCCTTCATAGGGATAACAAAGAAATTCTCCATAACATAAATTAAAAACTCCCAAAGACTCGAAAATATAATTAGCTCAACACATCAAAATATCCACAAATAATCAATTTACTAACACTATGACTCTCAAATAAGTTCTTGTACCTTCGGACACTTATTCCTCTACGATCATAACACCTTACTAAAATTTCATACTCTTGTTCTCCAGTTGAGCCATCAAAATTATCTGAAAAATGTTTGGAGATAAAGGGTGAGTTATCAATATCTCAGTAAACAGAGAACATATAATAGTGTGTAAACATGAGAATTTACAAAGTTCAGAATGCAGAACAAAATACTTTCTTTTAGAATGCAGAACAAAACATTTTCTTTTAGAATACAGAACAAAACATTTTCCTTCAGAATGCAGAATCAGAATATTATCAAAAATATCAGAGCGAAAATTAAAAAATATTCATAATCAAAATCCCTTTGGCATAACATAAACTGAAACATCACATCTTATCTTATTATATCATAACAGAGACCATGTTTAACCCTCGTGGTAGGGTTGTGCAAATCCTGGTGGCCAACCGAGCAGAAACAGAATGTGAATCTTCCCCTTATTATTCTCAGAGCCCCGAGTGTGCACACAGGAAAGACCATGCAGAAAACAACTTTGCTTCCAAAGTGGGTGCACCGGAAACAGAAAAGTTAGTAGTAACCCGAATAGAGGCCACAGTTTTACACCCGTGGTAAGGTCAGAACGGAACAAAAATAGAAACAGAATGTTATGCCAAAGGTTTTTAAAAATCACATCATATCATATCAGAGTAAAGAACATCTTTAGAACAAAACAGGATCAGATCACAAAAGCATAATTTATGCACAAAATTTCATATTCACTCTCTTTTGCACAGTTCAGAAACAAAATGCCAAAATAGCACATGTCTATACCAGTCATGCCAGAAAATACTTTATTCTTAAATAGAATCTCATGAGTAATGCATAAGAAATAACTTAGGCAGTTCAAATTTCTTTTCATAACAAAACATGCATATTTTAAAAAATCAACCTTAGCCTATTTTACCTATTTTATTTTTATGTAAAATCTAGTATAGGAACCCGACTTGCCTGGACCTTTTAGTTTCTCAGAATTTCTCCACAACAGTGCCAAACGAATATCAATCATCACCTATAAAATAGTCCCATAACTGTCGTAAACTTTCAATCGAACATGTATTTCAATACTTAAACCTGAAATACTAAAATAACCTATTTTCTTAAAATTCTAAAATTATCATAACCCTAAAATATTGTCACTTCCCAAATTTATTGGTATCCTCTTAATAATCACTTAACCTAATTCCAAATAACAACAAGCCCGATACGTAAAGAAAGCCCACAATTTAAGCAAGACCAACCGAAACTACACATTCAGAACACAATATGCTTTGGATGGCTTACAACTAAAAGGGAAAAACTGTAATATCCTCTCAAAATTTATTCTACTTTCTACTTCCTATTTTGAAAGCTTACCAAGAGGGAAGAGAGACGTGCGACGGAGGCCTTTCTCACCAGAGGGAAGCTCACGACAGCGGACTGGGGAGAACTGGGTGGTCGGTGTTGTGGAGTAACACTGAGAGAGAGAGAGAGATATGAGGGAGAGACATGTGAAAGAGATAGAGTAAGCCAAGAGAGAGAGAGTTGTATGCATCACGCGGCGTGCATGGGTGCTTCGGACGGTGGCACTGGACATCACTAGGCAGTGGAGGCTTAATCTCTAGCGTCATCTATTGCTATTGGCGGTCGCATCACAGCTCAACTGTGGCACGACATGGCTCTCGGTTTGGACGAGGATGCTCTGTCACCATGGCTTAGATCAACTGTAGTTTCTGCTTCCCACGAAAGTTGGTGATGGTGGCTACTATTTGGGCTGTTACTGAGGGTGAAGAGGAAGGCTATGGCTGCTTCAGGTGTTGCGGCAAGGTTGCTTCTGGTATAGACTTGTGGCGCGGGTCTAGGTAGAAGTTTACGTGGGGTGGAGGTTGTGGCGCAGGCTTTCCACGGGATGGAGGGTTGGCCTGGAGGTGGGACTGGCTGAGCTGTCGTGCATGGGATTCCATGGGGGCTACGGCTTGCTGAAGTTAAAGTAAGGGCTATTGTAACCCTAGGACATGAAGGAGGCGACCATGCATGAAGGTATATAAGGTGTATTTATATAGGTGATTGAGGACCAAACGAAAACGAAAAAGAGACGTGCATGTGCATGGGAGTAGAGTCATACGGGGTGGGGAAAACTGATCATAAATTGATAGTTGGTTTTCATGGTTTAAAACAAACGAGTGTGGGCATTGGGCTTTTGGGCGTACGAGATTTTGGCTTTTTCAGTGAATGATAAGCCTCGACTCAGTCTCTAAAAATAATACAACTTGTCATATAAATTTTTCGGGCCAATACCCACTTGGTCCATAAAAGGATTTTAACCTAATTATCACGCCCCCATAAAACATTTCACCTAGTCAAAAATATTTTCTTGACCCTCAATAAGATTTTTCCATCCAAACCAAAAAATATTTAAGAAAATTACTAAAATAACAAACCCATTTTAAAAAAATTTGTTATTCGCCAAAATACAATTTGGACCCGTAACCAGTATAAAAAAAATAATACTTGACAAATTAACTGGGCTCTCCCTACATATAAATCCAAAAACAAAAATTTTAGAAAAACGGCTTGTTGTTGGACCCGAGTATTACACGGATCCACATATCCTAAGCTTGAAAACATGCTTAAAACACCCAAAACAAATGTAATTCACAAAGCACAAAAGTTTTTAATCTAAAGATCCATACCTATAACCAAAACACAAATCCTTGAATCTCAAAGTTTTGACCTTTATCAAAACATCTCCAAGAACTCCAAAAATTCAAAAATTTCTTCTAACACACTCCTTAGAAATAACATGCTTTGAATCAACATATAAAAGTCACCAAAAATCATAAAATCTCACTTGAAGTACTCGGCTCCAACACTTAGTCAAAAACATAATTGTTTCTGAACTTTGATTTGATTAAACACTTGATCCGAGACATACCATGAAGAAAGCTTCACATCAAAAACATCATGTGATTTAGAAATGTCCTAAAGTAAATCCAAGCATTAAACTTAAAATCACATGGCAAAAAATATACCAAAACATGGATCTAGCCGAAATCATCAAACTTTTGACCAAACCGAGTATTCTTTTGTATAAAATTCATATCTTTGAAACTAACACTAAAGATCTTCAAACTAACATCATAAGATGTATATATAAGGCTTAGGAGCATCAAATAAAATCATCAAAGTCGTTGGAGTAAGATTCAAACACAAAAGATCCAATGTTTCTAAAAAAAAGAAATAGTTTTTCTCCTTCCAGTTTCTATCCTTTTAGATCTAAGAAAACATTCCATCGAAAGCTTTAATCGTGCAACTGATCTTCAACCAATACTCATATATACATGTTAACTAGACTCCATAAAAATTTCGGACCAAGATCAATTCATTAGCTTAGTCAAAAACTCCAAAATACAATACACTATCCAGCTTATTGCCCAAATTGACCTCTCTATGGTTAAAACAACTTTTTACAAATAAAATGACCATTCTACGAGGTTCCTAAAACCAGTAGAAATTCTACCACTAAATTTCTAACGGGCTGCTATAAGTTGTCACCTACAATATAGTTGTACCACTAGCCATTGAGAGATAGTCGGACCTAAAATTATTAGGGTAATCATTATCTCGTGATTAGATCAGTTCTTTGTTAAAATACTAGAAGATATATACATTTTAAATTGCATGTTATTTTATTAGATTCAATATGGATCATTTTAAAAATTAATGTTGCATATTAAAATATTTAACAATCGTAATTATTATGCTGACTTTCAATTTATGGAGATTTTTAAAGGCCACAAAAAGTTGTAGGTACCTAGCTCCTCACAACACAACTTCTGAACTTCATGGTTGCTAGATCTCTTGCTCGGTCTACCTGGACGTTCTTCGACCTCCATTCATTCTTCCAACACAATCACAACATATTCTGTATGTGAATATATTATTCTCGCGATCTAGCTGTAAGTTCTTCTGGCTACATGTAATTCTTTTCAGAAACAATTTATTCGGTCTCGGTAATTTGATCTAAATTACTTTTATATTCCTTTTGTGAAGAAGTATTTTCCTTCTCTGTTCTGAAGCAAACCTAAATAATGTTTTTCATTTCTATTAATATTTGTGTTGTTTCTTGAACTCAGTATGAATTTAGTCTCCCTTTTGTTAAGATGAAATCAGTGCTATATTTTGAATAACAGTGCCAACCATTCTGGATGTGATCTACTCATAGGTGTACTAGTTTTTATCGAGTGATGAGTTTGTATGTAGTTAAGGCATTAAAAAATACTAATTCTCCTCTCGATCTGCTTTCATTGTGCAAATAGAGTACTTGAGAAGGCATTTGAGCCGCATTCAAGCTTAAATGGAGTTGCATTGAAACTAGGACATGTGTCTTGCACGACTTTAGACTTCTAGAGGGGGGAGGTATGGGCTTGACTGACCCTTGATAGAGTTGCCTCTCTCACATAAAGTGAAGAATAGTGATGGGCAAAGACTGCCTACTGCTGCCGTTTGGTTTGAAGGGTGATGGGGTGGATTTCCCCTCTCACATGAAGGCACTATTGGGTGCAGTTCAAGGGCAGTGGATGGCCTACCATGTGGGGGAGGAAACTCTTCAATAAGTTTTGCCAAGGTGGCCAAATTCATGGGCCTTAACCAAGTGGACTTCAATTTGGAGTTTAGATAAGGTTTGGGATGCTATCAAGTCCAAATCCAATTTTTCTTGCTCCAAACAAAATTTTAAAGTTTAAAGGGTTGGATAATGATGTCATAACAATAATTTAAGGAATTAATTGCATGCGGAATAATCATGTGATAAAACACAACGCTAAAAAATGGATCAAAAAGGTTTTGGAGGCCAACTTTAGGGTTTGGGGAAACCGGTTTTCAACCAAGCTTTTGGGGTTTCAATTGGATTCCAACTGTTTAGCGCTTCACTAGGGTAGAAACCCTCTTTGGTTTGGCACAATTTGGTTGATCAGATGGAAAACAGGGTTTTGTTCAATTGATTTCCAACCAATTTAGGATTTCACTAGGGTTGAAACCATCTTTGGTTTGGCACAACTTGGCTTACCAAATGGAAAACAGGGTTTTGCTTAGGTAGCATGATCTCACACCTTAATTCCTTTACAATTCATCTCATTGTTTCTCTTTGTGTCAAGTGTCCAATACTATTCACCAAGTGTGGCTAAGATTCTGCCAAGTGTCCAAATAAAATTTCTCTAACCTAATTTGGACATTCTACACTGTGATTTTGAAAACACTGCACTAGATGCTGCTAAAGAGGTTGCTATTAACTTTGGGAAAGTGAAACATAAACTTTGTACTGGAAAAGCTTGAATATTCATACAAATATAATTGTGTAATTCGTTGAAGTGTCTCGAAATAAGCAAAACGCGTTTTCGAACAAGCATTTTGTCCGAAAACTAAAAATGAGATTATTGCACTATAAAATCCTAAATAATGAACTGAGTTTAATGGCATAGACCATATCTCAAACTGACGCTTCTAACTACGTCAAATAAATAAAAATCGCACTTCTAGCACCATAGTGAGTGATAACTCTTGCTATGCTGACAAACTAAAACCTACGCAATTAGTTCGAATTGTGAAAACTTATGATGTTTTCACAAGGTTCCTAAAGCCTATAGAAATTTCACATTAAATTTCTAGCGGCCTGTTATAGAAGTGATTTAATTAAATGATTAAACACAATGCTAAAAATCAGATCCATTAGGTTTTTGAAATCAAGTTTGGGGTTTGGGGTAACCCTTAAGAGTTTTGGTTTCCTCCTAACTTTTTGGGGTTTCAATTAGACTTTAAGTATTTAGGGTTTCACTAGGGTTGAAACCCTATTTTGTTTGGCACAAAATGGATGATTGGATGGAATAGTGTTTTACTTAGGTAACATGATCTCATACCTTGATTTCCTTCACATTTCCATCTCATGATTCATCTTGGTGCCAAGTGTCCAATACTATTCACCAAGTGTGGCTAAGATCTTTCCAAGTGTCTAAACAAAACTTCTCTAACCTAATTTGAACATTCCACACTGTTATTTTGAAAACACTGCACTTGGTGCTACTATCGAGGTTACTATTCACTCCAGAAAAGTGAAAAATAAAATTTGCACTAAAAGATCCTAAATAAATATACTAACCTAATTGTACATTTTTTTTTTTTATCAAAATTCAATTATGAAGTACCTTGAAATAATCAAAATGCGTTTTCGAACGAACATTTCTTCTGAAAAATGAAAATGGGTTTATTACACCATAAAGTCTTAATTATTCAAACAAAACTAATGGCACAGACCATTTCCCATTCTGACACTTTTAGGTACCTCAAATAAATAAAATCGCACTTATGGCATCAAAGTGAGTGAGTAACATTGACTATGCTGACAGACTAATACTTACACGATTAGTCGATTCGTAAAAATTTACCGAGTTTTCACGCGGTTCCTAAAGCCCATAGAAATTTCACCATTGAATTTCTAACAAGGTGTTATATGTTGTCACCTACAACATAGTTGTATCTCTAGCCATTGAGAGATAGTCGGCGTAAAGTTATTAGTGTAATTATTATCTCGTGATTATGTCAGTTTTTGGTTAAAATACTAGAAGATATATAGGTTTCAAATCGCATGTTATTTTATTAGAATAAATATGGATCATTTTAAAAAGAAACGTTGCATATTAAAATATTTAACAATCGTAACTATTATGTTGACTATCAATTTATCGAGATATTTTAAGAGTAGTGCTAGTGTGTCACCCAGACTGCTGAGCATGCTCACTAGTAAATTTTTATTTTTTATTTCTTTTCCTTTACATTTTTTTAAAATATTTAAATATTTTTAAAAAATAAAAAAATACACTAATAGTTAATTCTTTAAACAATAAGTAAAAGAAAAAAATTAAAAAAAATTAAATACATAAACAGTTAAAATGAGGGGATAAAATGAGAGGGCATGATAACATTAGTGATATATATTTTAAGGCCACAAAAAGTTGTAGGTACCTAGTTCCTCGCGACACAAATTCACGGTTGCTGGATCTCTTGCTCGGTCTACCGACCTGGACGTTCTTCGGCCTCCATTCATTCTTCCAACACAATCACAGCATATTCGGTATGTGAATATATTATTCTCACTATCTAGCTGTAAATTCTTCTGGCTACAAGTAATTCTATTCCGAAACAATTTATTGGGTCTCGGTAATTTGATCTAAATTCCTTTTCTATTCCTTTTGTGAAGAAGTCTTTTCCTTCTCTGTTCTGAAGCCAACTGAAATACTGCTTCTCATTTCTATTACTATTTGTGCAGTTTCATGAACCCACTATGAATTTAATCTCCCTTTCGTTAAGATGAAATCAGTGCTATATTTTGAATAACAGTGCCAACCATTCTTGATGCGATCTACTCCTAAGTGTACTAGTTTTTGTCGAGTGATGAGTTTGTATGTAGTTAAGGCAATAAAAAATAATAGTTCTCCTCTCGATCGGATTTCGTTGTGCAAATAGAGTACTGGTTTAGATAAACCCATCAGGGTCATGTTCTCTTTCAATTATGCTGCTGGGAAAGTGAAACACGATTTTGTACAGTTGTACTGTAGCAAATAATTGGCATATTATACAGTTGTGTCTCACATGGTTTGAATGTAATTAGCTTTATCAATACGCCAATTATTGTACGTAGTGCTATTATATAAAGGATTCTTTGGTCAGAGTGCATTATTTGCTAATGAGAACGTACACCCACTGAAAGTTTGCCAAATATTGGTCATTATCTTTTAGCAGAGACGCCTACTGCTACATCTATCGTATAATCTTGTCGTTATATTACAATGGCGGAATCCTCGTTGTGTAAGAAGAAACTAGAAGGCAAAGTGGCCATAGTCACAGGCGGTGCTAGTGGCATCGGGGAGGCGACCGCACATGTTTTTGCCAAGCATGGTGCACGTATGGTGGTGATTGCTGATCTCCAAAAAGAACTAGGCCAGCTGGTGGCCAAATCCATTGGCTTGAACCATTCCGCATACATCCATTGTGATGTTACTGATGAAGAGCAGGTCAAAGCCAAGGTAGAATGGACGGTCAAGAACTATGGGCAGCTTGACATCATGTTTAGTAATGCCGGGATTTTTAGTAGGTCAGATCAGACCGTACTTGACCTGGACTTGTCGGCCCTTGACCACCTATTTGAGATCAATGTGCGCCGCATGGCCGCATGTGTAAAGCATTCAGCACGTGCTATGGTTGAATAGGGGTGTGAGGGGGACCATCGTCTGCACCGCAAGCATAGCAGCAAGCCGAGGTGCAACCCAAAAAACCGATTACTATATGTCAAAGCACGCAGTGCTTGGGCTTGTTCGATGCGCAAGCAGGCAGCTAGGGGAGCATGGCATTAGGGTGAACTGTGTATCACCCGCTGCAGTTGCAACCCCAATGGCATGCAGTGCATTTGGAATGGATGCAGAGCAGTTGGAGAAGGCATTTGAGCCGCATTCAAGTTTAAAAGGAGTTGCACTGAAACTGGGACATGTGGCGGATGCTGTACTCTTTCTTGCGTCTGATGATTCTGGATTTGTCAGTGGGCATGATCTATTGGTTGATGGGGGCTGGCTTGACTAGCGAAATCAAAACAAATGCCTTATAAATAATACTTGTACGAGAAAAATAAACCTAGAGAGGGTGTATCTAATATATATCGAACTTGGTTTTCTGCAATAAAAGCTTCCTGTGTTTGTTGAGCAAATAGCTACCATGTGATGTGTTGCAAATGAGAATATGTACCGATCGTCCAATAAAATATAATGTCTCACGGTTTGATTTCAGATTTGCAATAGAATTTCACTACTACAAAGTATAGTTTTTGTGTCAGTTTAGAATTTATGACGAAAGATATTATTAGTGACATTAGAATATTATTTAAACAACATTCTCACGTATAAAAATTACGTTCAATCATCCATTGTAACGTTCCGATCCCAGATGTCTGGAGAGTTAGTTTAACACTCGAGTCCAGCAATAAGCCGTTTTCCAAAATTTTTATTTTTGGATTTATATATAGAAAGAGCCCAATTAATTTTCGATTATTATTTTTTTATATACTAATTGCAGGTCCAATTTGTATTTTGGCGGATATGAATTTTTTTTTTTTTTTAACTAGACTTGCTATTTTAGTAATTTTCTTAAATATTCATTTTTGGGCCGTATGGAAAATCTTTTTATGGGCCAAAGAATTTATGGAACAAGTATATATATGTATTTGTAAGATGAGTCGAGGCTCAAAACTCAGAGAGTAGCTCATTTATTAATAGTTTTTTTTTTCACTATGAAACATGGGCTAAATATTTGAAATGACCCAATATTTTTATCAGACTCAAGCCCATGAGAACCAAGAATAAGCCTTACGTCAAGCACGGCTCCATGCCAATTTCCATGCACATCTCCTCAGGATTTTCTTTTTATGTTCAATCACCTATATGTATATATATTTATATATATTTACATACTTCCTGCAAAACATCAAGCCGCAACACCATAGCTAAGTTTCTTCACACCGTCCGAAAATAAGCTCTTCGCCTCAACCCACGCATGTACGTTCATAGCATGCTTATAGTATACTAGACCACCACATTTGACACACTACGGCTCAGCCTCCATCAAGCTCCATGCACAACACCCCTCAAGGCCTCCCCGAAAACCAAACCAATAACGTAGCTACTCTTCCTCAGACCACCACCACGTCGAAGTCTCCTCCCTCTCAGGCACAGTGCAAGGTCAATAGCCTTCACAACACCGCCCTTCACCACTGTCGTCCAGTCGTTGAAAGAAACACCACTCACAAACTCCTCTGTTTTTAGCCACCCAAAACAAAGATCCTACTGACTGAACCACCGCACCGCACTAGCCACTCCAAGCTGTCACCACCAGCACAGAGAAGGACGTTGGACACCCACAGGCCACCACAGTCTGTAGCAACCCCTCACGGTGAGCCATCGCCGAAGCTTACACTGCCTCTCCATTCCTTTCTCTCGTTGTGTGCATCTCTCTCTCTCAGTGCCCCGCCGCCGTGGCCACTGTTGTCCACTGCCGAGCCCATTACATTACTGCACGTTCCACTTCTCTCTTGGTGAGCCTCCGTGCATTTACTAGTCTCTGTTTCTTTTTACAAATTTTAATAGGATGGTTTACGTAGGTTGTGATGCACACCTTTAGGTTAAAATAAAAACAAGTGTTTTAATTACATTATTACCCTTTGAATTACAAGCTGTGTTAGTATGTTTTAAACTTTTAATATATACTGGTAGACTCGATTTTATTTATGTTTATAGAAAACTTTTAAGTAATTTTAACATGTTATTAAGTAGAGATTTATTTTTAAGAGTAAACGATAATGGTGTAAAATTATTTGTTCACTTTAGATATGATCTAGTTCATTAAATAATAGTTGTTGTTTATTTTAAAATATTGTGATATAGTTATATGATCTAGTTTTAAATTTATAGTTTGATTACAATAGTAAATAAGTTAGATTTTTTTTTAATGTTTTAGTCAAAATTATTAGATGGACATTGATGATTTTAGAAAGAGATCATATATTTTGAGGTCATGAGAATTTTAGGTTTTGAGGAATTAAAATGGATTATTTTAGAAGTTTAGGCTTAAATATCAAAATACATGTTCAATTGAAATTTACAAGAATTACGTGATTATTTTATAGGTGATGAGTAATAATTGTTTGGCATTTTTTAGGAAAATTTAGAAAAGCTAAAAAGTCCAAGTAAGCGGGGTTTTTTTGCTGGACTTTGCATAAAAATAAAATGGGGTGAAGTTGATTTTTGAAAAATATGCATGTTTGGTTATGAAAAGAAAGCAAATATGCATCTTTTGATATGCATTACTCATGAGATTCTGTTTAATAATAAAGTGTTTTCTAATCTAACTGGTGTAGACATAAACTATTTTTGCATTTTTTCTGAACTATGCAAAAGAGAGCAAATATGAAATTTTGCGCATAAATCATGTTTTTGCGATCTGATTCTGTTATATTCTAAAGATGTTTTATACTATGATATGATATGATGTGATTTTTGAAAACCTCTAGCATAACATTCTATTTCAGTTCCATTCTAACCTTACCACGAGTGTAAAACTATAGCCTCTGTTCAGGTTGGTACCAACTTTTCTATTTCTAGTGCACCCACTTTGGAAGCAAAGTGGTTTTCTGCATGATCTTTCTTGTGTGCACACTCAGGGTTCTGAGAATAATAAGGGGAAAATTCACATTTTGTTTCTGCTCGGTTGGCCACGGGGTTTGCAGAACCCTACCACGGGGGTTAAACATGGTCTTTGTTCCGATATGATAAGATAATATGTGATGTTTCAGTTTGTTTATGCTATGCCAAATGGATTTTGATTATGAATATTTTGAACTTTCTCCATGATATTTTGATAACATGTTCTGACTTTTGCATTCTAAACTTTGTAAATGCTCATGTTTACACAGTAATATATGTTCTCTATTTACTGAGTTGTTGATAACTCACCACTTATCTCCAAATATCATTTAGACAATTTTGATGGTTTAGCTAGAGAACAAAAGTATGGAGTTTTAACAAGATGGATGATCATAGTGGAATAAGTGTTCGAGGATACATTTGCTTATTTGAGAATCATAGTTAATAAATTGATTATTTTCGGTTATTTTGATTGATGAGTTAAGGATATTTTTGAGTTTTTAGGAAATTTTTAAGTTATGTTATTGAGAATTTTTTTGTTGTCCATATGAATGAACATGGATATTTGGGTTGAGTGAATGAATTAATATTTTATAGAGTTTTCTGAATTTTATAGTTGTGATATAGAAAGTTGATATTAAAGTACTAAGAGCTAACTCTCCATATCTTCGGGACCAGGGTGTTACAGTTAGCTCATATTACCTAAAATCGTCTCCAATACCACAACTATAAAATTCAGAAAAACTCCATAAAATATTAAATCATTTGCTCCACTAAAGTATCTATGTTCATTCATAGGGACAACAAAAAAATTCTCAATAACATAAATTAAAAACTCTCTAAGACTCGAAAATATACTTAACCCAACACATCAAAATATCCGAAAATAATTAATTTACTATTTATGACTCTCAAATAAGTACTTGTACCCCCGAACACTTATTTCTTTACGATCATCACACCTTGCTAAACATTCATACTCTTGTTCTCCAGTTGAAACATCAAAATTATTTGAAAAATATTTGGAGATAAGGAGTGAGTTATAAACAACTCAGTAAGCAGAGAACATATAATAATGTGCAAATATGAGCATTTACAGAGTTCAGAATGCAGAACAAAAATTTCATTTTAGAATGCAAAATCAGAATATTTGCTTTCAGAATGCAGAGTTAGAATATGTTATCAAAATATTAGAGTGAAAATTCAAAATAAAATCCCTTTGGCAGAGTATAAACCGAAACATTACATCTTATTTATCATATAAGAAAAAAGACCATGTTCAACCTTTGTGGTAGGGTTGTGCAAGCCTCGGTGGCCAATCGAGCAAAAACAGAACGTGAATTTTCCCTATATTATTCTCGGAGCCCCGAGTGCACATAGGAAAGACCACGCAAAAAATCATTTTGCTTCCAAAGTGGGTGCACGGGAAATGAAAAAGTTGGTACCAACCCGAACAGAGGCCACAATTTTACACCCATGGTAAGGTCAGAACGGAACAGAAACAGAAACAGAATGCTATGCCAGAGGTTTTCAAAAATCACATCATATCATATCAGAGTACAGAACATATTCAGAACAGAACAAAATCCGATCACAAAAATATAATTTAAGTACAAAATTTCATATTCATTATCTCAACAAGGGAATATATTAAGGAGATTGCTGGTTTAAATGACTCATCCAACATGGAAAAATACTTGGGACTTCCTAGTTTGGTGTGTAAATCTCGATTGAGGGATTTTCAGGATATTGTGAGCAAAGTGCAAGGCAAGATTGTGAATTGGAAAAATAGATTTCTATCTCAAGCTAGAAGGGAAGTTCTTATTAAGGTAGTGCTCCAATCAGTCTCAACATACTACATGAGTGTGTTTCTTTTGCCTAAAACCTTATGTCAGAAGTTAAACTCCTTAATTTTAAATTTCAGGTGGAGTGGCATGTAAGATAGAAATAAAATGCATGGAAAATCTTGACATGTATTATGTACTGGTAAGCAGAAAGGAGGGTGTGGATTCAGGGATCTGACTGGTTTTAATATGGCCTTATTAGCTAAAAAGGCATGGAGATCTCTTACAACCCCAAATTCTATTAGGTAATTCCCTACCTAGCAGAATTTTTAAGGCTAAGTACTTTTCTTCATCCTCAGTGCTACAAGCCAACTTGGGGTCAAGACCATCTTTTGTGTGGAGAAGTATATGACAGGCTATAAGGCTTCTTAAGGATGGTCTTATTTGGAGAGTGGGTAATGGTAGACAGATTCATATTTGGCAGGACAGATGGATTCCAAGGGAGAGTTCGTATATGATTCAATCTCTAGTACAGACTTTGAGGCCTAATGCTTTGGTTGAGGACTTAATTTATAAACAGTTTGCTTGGTGGAATGTTCAATTGTTTCAATCTATTTTTAATGATGCTGTTTCTGATGCAATATTATAGATACCTATTAGTGTGTTGGGCAACCTTGATAAACTGGCCTGGAAAGGGGCTCATAATGGCATCTTTTCTATTAGAAGTGCTGATTACGCCAAAGAATAACGTAGTAGTTGTAGTACAGCTTTGGGGTATCGATTCTATAGGGAGACAAATTAAAAGAATAGTAGAAAGAATAAAGAACTAAAGAAAAATATTAAATGAATAATAGAGGACAAAGATTAATTTTAAATGTAAATTAAAGTGAAGCAATGTAACTAACGGAAAATGTATTCAAGTTTGACAAATAGTAAAGCGTGGGGATTCCCTTGCACAAATCTGGTATTTTAATTATTCTTAATTCATTTAATAACTCAATTAGGAACTCAATTCTCAAAATTCCCAATCGGAAGGTATTGGTCTTTCTACTATCTCAATTCTCCTTGTACTATCTTGAAGCTCGGACAAGTACAAAGAGATAGTGCCAAGTAGAACCACCTCATCAAGATACAACTCTTAAATTTCGTAAAACATGACAGACATAGATAGATTGTTTTATGCAGATACAACAAAACGATGTTTTCTAGAGTGGGATCAGACAATTGGGAGACAAGTAGGAAATAGTGGATATTTTCAAGAATTTTCTGCTTGGTAGTTTCCGTCTCTGCAATTCAATGTAGGGGGACATTTGAGTACTTATGCCAATTATGTGAGGGCATATATATCTAACCAGAGGGCAATGTAGAAGAATAGTCGAACGACGACTAGTCTATTCGTTAGACGTTAAATATTGGAGTAATATTAGGGGCAGGACCACTAGAAAAGATGGAAAAATATGAGAAGTGAAAATTGACATTGAAACTTGGAAGGCAGGTTGAGTGATAGAAGGCCATTTTTCATTAGCAGAATTCAGTTCCAAATGCTACGGTTAAATGGGAGTTTCCACTAGATGGATATATAAAGATCAATTGGGATATTGCTGTACAGAAACAAGCAAATAAGATTGGAATTGACATTGTGCTTCGAGATTGGGAAGGGGTTGTGTTAATGAGTTTGATGAAACCCATGCATTTTTGGTCAAATGTTGATATGACTGAAGCAAGGGCCTTAAATGAAGCTGTAAAGTTGTGTAAAGATCTTGGCCTGCTTAACTGCATGTTTGGGGGTGACTCTTCAAACATATGATGCATGGAACTGACTGGAGGGTAAGACATGTCAAAAGTGATGCAAACCGCGTTGCACATCGGCTTGCAAGGGAAGCAGTGTTGTTAGATGAAGAAAAGATTGATATTGACCTTGTTATTCTTTGTATTTCAGATCTTGTAATGGCTGAATCGCAACATTAAACTTAATATATTACAAGTAATTCTACTTCTCAAAAAAAAAAAAAAAAAAAAAAAAAAAAAAAAAAAAACCTGCCACGACTCTTTAAAGAATATTTGTTTGGTCTTCAGAGTTAGTTTGCAAAAGTTTAAAATAAGGAAGTTTACCAAGTCATTTATAATTAAATGCTTTAAACCATGACCCACGCCGTCCCGCGCATCGCGTGTCCTGCTTTTCTCTATAAAGAATGCCAGAAAATATAAAAAATTTGTCCTTTGATGTTCAAGCAGATGGGAGCCCTGGACGTGGTCAATTGTTGGATGGGTCCAATCAATATAAAAATATAAAGTTGAGCTTTTCACTCCAAACACTTTTATTAGTCGTTGATCATTTCTGACTTTCAATGTTAGGAAATTGTCTAGGCCAAAACTTCGCCGTTCCTCTTGCTCTAGCTGAACGTTCTTCCTCTCATTAATCCAACACAATCCCAGCATATATATTCGGTATGAAAATCTACTCTTATCTGTAATATCTTTAGCTTATATCTACATATTTCTTTTAAAAAACAATTTGTTCTCGGTAATTTGATCGAATTTCCTTTTCTCTTTTTGTTCTGAAGGAATTTGACAGTGTGTTTAGGACCTTTTGTGCAGTCTTTATTAGCTGGATGTTTTGAATAAGACTGCCAATTACTCTGGAAGGTTTCTTACAGTCTACAGAGTCCTTATTCTCCTCTGCTTTCATTATGAAAATGCTCTGTTTGATGGAAAAAACCCATCTGGGTCATCTTCTCTTTCTAGTATACTGCTGCTTTCAGTATATATACCTTTTTTGCAAAACAATCTGATGGCTGGGGTTTCATTTTGTCCTGAACTTATATTGTTAGGCAATGGTTTATACTTGTTTGGTAAAGATACCATTTTTTTTTTCCTAATCAAGCATATTATAGATTAAAAAAAGATACAAAGTTTAAGGATGATCATTTCCACTATCAATATACAGAAAACATTTAGAAATTTTATCTAAGAGTAGGCTTCCAAAAACATGATTGATAACTGCCCATTGCGCAACTGAGTGTGCACATCAATTTTGATACTGATGTATTTTAGCAGATTTCCAGTCTTGATGAAGATTGGCTATGTGCTGAATGTCCTCGGTAATAGTTGATATTTCCCAGAATGAAGAGGTATATGGGCTTTCAATAGATATAATTATTGATTGAGAATCTCCTTCTGCTATTGCAAGACTTTGAGATGAAGTCATATTGGATGCTAGCAGCACTGCTTTTACTTTTGTAATTAAAGGGATAGTGGTTTGTACCTTTTCCATTATTATGCCCAGAATATCTCCATTATGATTTCTTTGAATTGCTGAGACTACTGAAAATTGATCTCGTACTACTGCATCAAAAGAGAAACTTTGATAGTTTGGAGGAGGAGGAGACCATTTATCTTCTTTACTTTGTTGATCAATTTTTTCTTTCCACGCTTCTTTATAGTCTTCATAGATGTGTTTTACCTGAACATTTGCCTCCTCAATTGAAAGAGAAGTGTTCTTTCCATAGTTTTGTCAACAAATCACGTGTGTAATATCAGAATTTCGGTTTGCCCACTTAATCCAAAATCACCATATATTGGTCATCTTCTTTTAGCAGGAAACAACCCTGCCCCCATCCATCCTATAATTTTATTGTCATATAACAATGACAGAAACCACATTGCTCAAGAAGAAACTGGAAGGCAAACTGGCCATAGTCACAGGCGGTGCTAGTGGCATCGGGGAGGCGACTGTACATCTTTTTGCCAAGCATGGCGTGCGTATGGTGGTCATTGCTGATATCTAAGAAGAACTAGGCCATCAGGTTGCCAAATCAATTGGTTTGAACTACTCTATATTCATACGTTGTGACGTTACTGATGAAGAACAGGTCAAAGGCATGGTAGAATGGACGGTCAAGAATTATGGGCAACTTGACATCATGTTTAGTAATGCAGGGATTCTTAATAAGTCGGATCAGACCGTACTTAACCTAGACTTCTTGGCCTTTGACCACCTATTTGCGATCAATGTACGTGCCATGGTTGTATGTGTAAAGCATGCAGCACGTGCTATGGTTGAAGGGCATGTGAGGGGGAGCATTGTGTGCACTGCCAGTGCAACAGCAACTATGGGTTCAACCCATAGCACTGATTACTTTATGTCAAAGCACGCGGTGCTTGGACTTGTTCGATCAGCGAGCAGGCAGCTAGGGGAGCATGGGATTAGAGTGAACTGCATATCGCCCTCTGTAGTTGCGACTCCTTTGGCATACAATAAAACCGGAATGGACGCAGAGCAGTTGGAGAAGGCAGTTGGGCCGCATGCGAGCTTAAAAGGAGTTGTGCTAAAAGTGGGGCATGTGGCAGATGCCGTGCTTTTCCTTGCATCTGATGATTCTGGATTTGTCAATGGGCATAACCTAGTGGTTGATGGCTGCTGGGTTGACTAGGGAATCATGTTGAGCATTAATAATTAGTCAACCTCCAAGAATCTATGCCATAAATCAAGCGTTTGGAGATGAAAAACAATAGCTATAACAGATGATATTGTATAAAAACATTGGAATAAAAAAGTGTGCATGTGTATGTATGTTTGTATGCAGGTGTGTAAAGCTACCATGTGATGAGTTGCATATCACAAAATGTATGTCACAATCCTGTACCTCTGCAGGAGTGGAATGGAGTCACTATGGAATTTGTTTTGGGGTGATAAAGGGCTAGAGTTTTGGGCTCAGCCGTGTTGGTTATTTGTAGGCCCATTTATTTGCTTTCTATTGGGCCTTTTGGCCTTTCTTTTGTTGGATTGGCCGTGTGTTTGGCCTTTTGTTATAATTTTTGTTTTAGTGTGCTGGGCTTTGGCCCGTTAGTTAGTAAAAGTTTGACCAGTATGTGTAGTGGGTGTCCCTCTTTGTAATGGCATGCAAAATCCTTAATTGAAAGCTACTTTCTTTTTCCCTCTCTCATCTTCATCTTCTCTGGAGGTTGCTCCCCTCAAAGGAGTCTGTTACTAGAAGAATTACAGCAAGTATTTGGGATGTGTTACAAAGTGGTATCAGCGAGACACCGGTCTCTGTGTTATCATGGAAGATAGTTTTGTATCCCTAAACAAAATAAGAGTGTTGACATTAATCCAAATGTGTTCTTCCAAGTGTAGAAGGGTCAAGTTGAATTAAGAATAAATCCAGGACCGTATTTCACAGGGACAGAAGAGTATTAAAAACAATTTTGAAAATGCTATGTAAAATCTTATGGTTTATGTATAAAGAAAGGAGAGGAGGTTCCATTTGAATTCTTTTTTAACTTTTTATGGTTATGTAAAAAAAGTATATGAAAGGATTTATGTAATCTAATTACAAAAACAAGCTGTGAACATATCTACATTTGAGTCCAAACTAAAATGATGAAATATCAAGTTCATTCCTACTACTTAACATGTAAAGAGCCTTGAAAATAAAAGAAACAAAGTATGAAACTAGATACAGCAATATGAAGTCAGAAACACTTGAGATTTCAACAGTAAAAAAGCTCTAAGAAGCAATTTATCAAATACTTGAGTTGCAAATGGGTCTCTTTTCGATTTGGTTTTTAGCTAATGTTTCGTGGTGCTGATTCTCAACTATAAGGAATTGATAATCGGAAGATGGAGAGTTAATGTTCAGATTTGCACCATTTCTTTAAAAATCCTCACTACATTGCCAGCAAAACCCATAATAACATCTGACCAAAAAGAACCTTGATAAATTTTCAAGCCTTTGTTGTGCCTTACGTCTACAACAAAGCAAGAACAAGAGTCTTTATCTAGTTTCAAATCAATTTCAGGCTTGCAACAGATTAAAAATAACTTTTAAACCAACAGAAATTTCATTAATCTAAAACCTCAAAACCAATCAAATCCCATTCCGCAACCCAAGCTACAAAGTTAGCCTTGCATCATCTTTTCATAAATGAAAATAATCAAACAAAGAGCAATAACTCAGAGAGGAAATTCCCAGCGCAAGCCACCAACTCTCTGGACGTGATTATCTCTTTTTACTCCGAGGAGCCTCTTGTGAAATACTCCCAGGAAAAAACCCACCTCGTCTATCCAGCCGCAAATTCCTCTTTACTCCCAGTTGCTTCTAGCGAAAAAAATTCCAGGCGCACTTTTTCGTCTTGCTCCTTGGGACCACTTTCTTGCTTTTAGCCCCAATTTCATGTCTCTCTCCTCTGGTGGTCTGCTTCTCTCTCTCGTGCCATGTTGATTCGCACATCCCCTCTTCACACGTTCCACCTCGCACTCGCCTGAATTCTCCCAAAAAGTACCAATTCAATTGGTAGTCTCTCTTCCAAAATTGCCCTACAGCAAATAGGATTAACTGTTAAGCACTACAAAAATAAAACTGGAATATTAAATCTGATGTGGCTTAACAATGCAAGTGTCATGTATATCCTTTACAACCAGCTGCATTATGAATATTTTAAGTGTAAAATATGAGGAATTATCAATTTACTCAAGTATTATAATCTACAGTATAATTAAGTGCTTAACTCATTTTTTGTTAAACAATTTATTCACTTAAGTAACTTAATCATGCAATTTTAACACTTTATCACACCCCCAACTAGCTTTCTGCTAGCCTCTAGCAAATTGAACGGTCAAAAGAGCATGAAGATTCAACTTTACTTCAAAATTACTCAATCCAAAGATCTACACAACAAGTCAGATTCATTGGCTTTAGAGCATTAGAGCTAATGTAAATTAGACATTAGTTCTCTACAGAAGTTTATACATTATCTAGCTAATCATCCAAAGAAAGAAATGCAAAAAGCATGCTTAACCTTGAGTGTGCAAGTGTGTGGTCAGATTTCCAAGTTTGACTACCAAAATCCATTTAAAGGTTCCAACATCAGCAACTGGTCAAGAAAGATCAACTGGTCTTATTCTAATTCAAAACTATTGTAATGACGGCTTTCACGCTATTACACTTTAAAATGCCATTTTTTTTAGGAACCCTGGTAATATGCAGCCTTTTCCATCACACACAACTTTTATATGATCCCTAGCTTGTCTTTTTTCTCATTTGTTTTTCATGCTTTCATTCTCCCTTTTCATTCCTTTTTTTTTTTCTAAATCATAATGGAATTTCTTCCTAAACCATTAGAATATAGTTTGTAAGAGTTCCTTACAGTTGCAATGTTGATCTCCAATTCATGGTATAATAGTGTCAACTAAGATATTATGAGTGTTTGTGTAGATCAGCAGTTAGTAATTTTTAGCAAATCACCCCTGGCCTAATTGACTAAAAATTGAATAAACCTCTATTTTGAGCTAAAATCTGGATCCTTAAATGCTAAAGTAGCTCATAATTCCAACAGATCTTTTTCACAGGTATAAAAGTTTGAAAAATAGTAATTTTAAAACCTGTTGAGTCATAAAAACAAATCAATTCCTTTCAAATGTTCTTGGAGGTGCAACAAAAAGTATTTCACATAAAGCATGCTAGCACCAAAAATACCAAAAAAAAAAAAAAAAAAAACACTTATGCTCGTACCCCTGAACTTGAATGAGCATTGTTCTTAATGAATAAAAGCTGAAAGAATCAAGCATAAAAAAATGGAAGAGGTTTACTATAACACTCCGGTCCCGGATAGGTCGGAGAGTTACTACTAGTCACTCAAAATCATGTCTCAATCATATAGTTATAGACTCCAAAGTTTTCAATGATACATACAGCTACCTGTTTCAAATCAATTACTCCAATATGAATAATCTAAAATACCACAAAATCTCAAAATAAACCTCAACTTTCCAAAATACCCAGTCGACAAAGCAAAAATAGAACTATTAATAAAATGCTTAGATAACCAAAGTACTATCTTTGTACTTATTTCACTATGCTCACGTAGCTTTATACGAGATTTCTAGTCTTGATCCCCAGCTGTACCATCAAAATATCTAAAAAATATTATGAAAATAAGGGGTGAGTTATCAACAACTTAATAAGCAGAGAACATATACTAGTATGTGAATATGAGCCTTTTAAGAAAGTCCGGTGTATAGAAACAAAACATTTCATTTTCATATACAGAACTTAGAAACGTGTTATCAGAAAATCAGAGTGACTTTTCAATATTTTCATACTCAAAAACTAACTGTTCATATTCAAAGACCATTTTCATATTCAAAGACTATTTTTATATTTAAAAACCATTTTCATATTCAAACACGTTTTGGCATAACATAACTGAACATCTTCATCTTATCATATCATATCATATCATATACCATGTTTAACCCTCGTGGCAGGGTTGTGCTATCCCTGGTGGCCAAACCAGGTAGTATGATGAAACTTTCCATTTTTCAATCTCGTAGCCCCCAAGTGTGCACACAGGAAAGAACACATAAAAGACCACTTTATTTTCAAAGTGGGTGCACTCATATCATATCATGTTGGTACCAGCCATATCACGTGAACCAGTATCATCATATCAGAACCATATTCAGAATCATAATCAGAACATATAAGTATGTCAAAGGTTTTTCATATTCATATCATATTAAATCACATGCTGAACATATTCATATACTTTCCATTTGATAAAAAATAGATCCAAATAATTGTTATATCACATGTACAAAAATTCATAGACATCATATTCGCTCTTTTGCACATTTCATAAACATATCAAATATTGCTCATGGTTACACTATTTATGTCAAAAGCATTTCTTTTCTCTTTCATACATATCTCATAAGTGAATGCAAAATATATACTGAGATTGTTTTTCACATTTTCTTTTTAAAACAACATGCACATTTTTACAAACCAACCTCAGTTTATTTCTTTTTATGCAAATCTAGTATAGGAACTCCGCTTACCGAGACTTTTTAGCTTTTCTGAATCTTTCCACAATCGTACTGAATGAATATCAATCGTCACGTATACAGAATACTAAACGTTACTAAACTTCTAAAAGGACTGCTAAAACTCTCCATCTACTTAAATTCATACAACGGAAACAGTTTTGATAACTATCTAGTTATCAGAAATCTAATAAATACTATTATCATTAAAAATAATGTTAACTTCTCATAATATAATTTTATCAAATATGGTAAAACAACTTAGATTCATGTTGAAAATTAACTTAATCATATTTAAAACTCATATATTTATAAACTATTATTGAAATCATAATTTAATACCACTAACATATAACGTAGTAGGGAATCGTAAATTTCTTTAAACAATAGTAGTTCATAAAATATATTTAATAATATTTATATTAAAAATCATAGCAAACTACTAATCATATCTAATTTAAAGCTATACAAGGTTTATTTAATATAATAGGCTTAAAGTGCTTAAAAAAAATTAAAAGATTAAAATACTTACAGTTTACTACCAAAACCAAATTGTAAAAATGTTTAGTAATTTAACTTGAATCCTTAAATGTAAATTCTTATACTCCAAACAAAGCCCACTTAACACAAGTTTAATATAAAATCAGTCCAATATGAAATCATCTAAATGAAAAGGGCATTTTGGAAAAATAAAGACATCAACATGCATGCTTGTTGGGTACGACTAGAAACAAGAAATATGTGGGACAAAAATAAAAGGAACGCCTAGATCAAAACTAAGCAAGATAGAGGCATACTCATCGAGGGAGGATGAGAGGCGCGATGGGACAGTGAGCTGGGCAAGGATCGATGGTGGTGAGCATGACAGCTTGGCACCGATAGAGAGAGAAAATGGAGGAGAGAGAAAGTAGCGATGGAGACTTACGGTGTAACAATAGGGGCCCAGTGTGCTATGGTGGTGCACGGCGTAGCAGCCCGTATGGTGAGGCAACCCAGAGACGTGCTGGTGCAACTCAGTGGCGCGTGGGGCAGACATGGAATGGTGCTCCGGCTGCTCTCGGTTTTTGGGCAACATTCCTCTAGTTTTACGGTGGGTGTGGCTCTCGGTTTGGCCACAGTGTGCTATGGTGGTGCGCGGCTTGGGGATCTGACATGGAGAAGGAACTGCGGCAGCTGTCGATGTGACGTGGAGGTTGGCTAGTGCGCTGTGGGTGGAGGCTGGCATTTTGGCATTGAGCAATGCTAGGGTAGCTTCCGTTGTGCTGGAGTAGTGGCTGGTGATGTTGCATTGACTCTGATTTGGTGGGGTTAAAATAGGGAGTTCCGTTGGTTCTGTGCATGGGGCTGAACGTGGGTGGTGGTTTGCGATCATGTGGGTGGTGTAGGGGCAGTGATTGCTTCCTAGACGTGGAGGTTAGCATGCTTATCGTGTGGACTGGAGTTCCCAGTGGCTGTTTTATGGTTGTTCAGTGTGGATGTGGAAAGAGTTTTGGCGTGGGATCGAATGCAGTGGCTTGTAGTTTGGGTTGGTGTGGAGGGGATTAGTGTGCGATGTGCGGCTGTTTTAATGGTGAAAGTGGCTGAGGGGAGGGCTATGGTGATTGGGCTATGGTGTTCACAACGTGGGTGAGTCTGTTTGACAGTGGTTGCTATGCTTGTCCCCCTGTTTTGGCTTCTTCTAATAGAGGCCTCGGCAGCCGAGGTGGTGTCGAACATAACTACAAATCGAGAGAGATGGAATGTAACACCCAGACCCAGAATTTGTATGGTTGGACTATGGATTTTATTATTTATTTGAGCTTGATATTTTTGGTTTTCTTTTTTTTTTGGTTTTATGTTATGGATCGAGTAGTGATTTGATTTTTTTTATTTTGAGCTTTTGGCCGTCTGTTTAAACCTTCGAAAAAGACCTATCAGTTTATGAGCTGTTCCTCACAAGCAGGACTCTAGGACTCCCATGCACGTATGCTTCTCATATGCTTAGCTTTAGGGTTTTGTATTTGTTTTTTTTTTTGTTTTCCAATCACCCACGTATTCACACGTTAACTTCAGTTCACGCACGTTTCATTTCTATTTTCACAGCAACCATGCCCATATATAGATAGAACTCGTACGTGGAAGATGGAAGTGATCTCTAACCTAGACTAGAGTGCCACTACACCATCTAGAACTCAAGCGCCGCCTTCCCATACAGAATCGATGCAACCCGTGCATGCACTGCCAGCTCCACCTCGCAGTGCCCCACTTCCACTTGACCCTCACTGGAGCTCTAGCTCTTCCACCGTACACCACAGTCACCATCACAACCTGTTTGTTTTTCCTCAGCCCTCCATGCATGAAGCCGCCAGCCTCGTTACAGTGAACCCACCCCACCGCACAAAGCCAAAACGCCCCAGAACAAAACCATCGTGACAGCCATTGCTTAGCTTTGGTGCAACACCACAACTCCTCCACAATATTGCCTTGCATCACCGTACCCCACACAGCCTCATTGTCCCCCTGTTTTAGCTTCCCAAAAGCATAGCAACACACTGCCCATCGCCCTTGTTGTTCAAAGCCACCACACATGGTGCCAGTGCCTCCACGTCGTTGCCACCAGCACAAAGAACTCTAACGGTCACTCCATGCAACTCCTATCCTGCCGCGTCCCTCTCTATAAGCCACTGACAGCACCTCCATGTCACTCTCTCTCGGCTTACTCTATCTCTTTCGCATTTTTTTTTTCTGATTTGTTGGTCTCTCTCTCTCATTGCTCTGGCGCCCGTGATCATTGTTGCCCACCGCACCCAGCTACGTCATGGCTCCACTCTCTCCGGTGAGTATGGACACCTAAGTTGCATTTTTTTGGTCTGGAGTTTTTCGTTTTTTTACACATCAGTTTTTCCTTCTGTGTTCAAGATTTTCCCAAACAACCCATGTTTATGTTTTTACATTCCCAAATCGCCCATGTCACCAGGATAGCTCATGGGGCATTTTTTTTTTGGTATTAAACTTTGTTTTGCATGGCTTCTATTTGAGTGACTAAGAAAGTCTATAGAAAATACTTTTCCTTTCAAAATAAATTGCTAAGTATTCTATTACTAATTTCAGTAGTGTATTATAATAAGATTTTTGTTTTATTTTAAATACTTCAAAACTAATTAAGTCTATTTTTAATTAAAAGACATTTTTGCTGCTTGGTCTACTTTAATAGATTTTCATATAATTATGTTATATCCATTTTATATTGTATAGTTGAACTTCAATAGTAAATAAGTTAGAATTTAATGTTCTGGCTGGAGTTATTAAGTAAAAAATGATGAATAAAGTGATGAAATTTTAGAGTTTAAGAAAAATTTTAGGTTTTGATGTATTAAAATAGGTATTTCAGGTTTAGATATTGAAATACATGGATTAGAAATTTATGAAAGTTACGTGATTATTTTATAGGTGGTGATTAATATTTGTTCGGCATTTTTGAGAAAAATTTCTGAAAAGCTAAGAAAGTCCAGTAAAACGGGATTCTTATGCTATACTTTGCATAAAATAAAAATTAACTGAGGTTGATTTATGAAAAGATGTGTCATATGTTTTGAAAAATAAATCTGAAAATAACCTCAGTTATTTATTCTTCATTACACATTGAACTCTGATGAAAGAGAAAGAATTTTTGTCATGACTGGTGTAGACATAAGCTTATTTTTTGACATTATATTTCTAATCTATGCAAAAAGAGCGAATATGAAAAATTTGTGCATAATTATGTAAATATGGCTGCTTTGGATCTGCTTTGATTGCGAAGATGATATGATTTTGTTCAGTACTCTGTTTGGATAAGATGTGATTTTTGAAAACTACTTTTGCATGACTCTCTGATTCTGTTTATGCTTTGTTCAGTTTACGGCCCTACCACGGGTGATAATAGTGGCATACGGCCCAACCACGGAATAGTGGATGCGGCCCAACCATGGGTAATAATAGTGGATATGGCCCAACCACGAGTTATAATAGTAGATACGGCCCAATACGGGTAATAATAGTGGATACGGCCCAACCAGGGGTAATAATAGTGGAACGGCCCAACTAGGGGTTATAATAGTGGGATACGGCCCAACCACGGGTAATAATAGTGGATACGGCCCAACCACGGGTTATAATAGTGGATACGGCCCTTGCCCACGGGTTATAGCAGTGGTCCTTTTTTGTTTTGAGTGCACACCCTTGGTAACAAAGTGATTTATGTTCTGCTGGCTTGGCTATCAGTAGATGCAACAACTCTATCACGGGGGGTTATACATGGCTTCTATTCTGATATGATGTTCTGATGATGAGATGATGATCATTTATGTCTATGCCAAGGATATTTTTGAATGAAATTATTTCTAAATCTTCAACTTTGATATTTTGATAACATGTTTCTCCTTCTGCCCTCTGAAATTGAAAATGTGTTGTTCTTGCATTCTGATCTCTGTAAATGCTCATATTTACACACTAGTACATGTCCTCTACTTACTGAGTTGTTGATAAAATCACCCCTTATCTCCAAATATTTTTTAGATAATTTTGATGGTTCAGCTGGGGGAACAATAATAGGATGTTTTTTTTAGCAAAGTGCGATAATCGTAGGGGAATAAGTGTGCTGATGGTACAAAGTTTATTGGAGAGTCGTTATTTTAGTAGGATTACGATTTTTCGGATTTTGAATAAATGGATTTGTATTTTTTGGGAATATTGGAGTTTTTAAATATGTTATGGAAGTTGAATTTAGTGTTACAAGAACTAACTCTCCGGACCTCCAGGAACGCAGGGACGTTACATGTAATGATAAGAGAAATGGGAGCATGTGGGAGACAGTAAGGTCTCTGAGGAGGGGAGTCGGACAGTAAGAAAAGAAAGAGGAAAAGAAACTGTAAAAATGTGAAAGATGGGATAACGGGAAGGAGGGCATTTTTGGGACTGACATAAACTGAAGAGAGATGAGAGACGAAAACCGTCAAGGTGGGGGAGAAATAGAAGGGAAGATCTAAATTGAACCAAAAGAAAAATTCCTTACCTAACGACACCCGTAACATCCTGAGGGTTTTGGGATCTGCATTTGGTCTGGCTGGGCAAACGGGCCTCGGCTTTACAAATTACCTGAATGAGCTACAGAATAATTGATAGTAAAAAAGGAAAAGAAAGCTAAAACAAGAATCTACAAAACAAAGAAACTAAGCAAAACAGAAAAAAAATTAAAACAAAGAAAAGTACTAATCATGTAGTAGGGTAAGTAGGATCCTGCAAAAGACTGGTGGTGGCCTCAGTGAAATTTTTTCCGAAAAAAGGTTTTGAGTCTTTGGCCATTTATCTTGAAGGAATTTCCATTTTGAGAATTGACCCAACCTCAACGGCATCATGAGGAAAGTACTGTTTTAATTAGATAGGGGCCACTCCATTGGGATCTTAATTGGTAGATAACAAATCCAAATTGAGTCGAGAAATTGTAAAGTAAAGCTTGTTGATTAAGTTCAAATGATTTTTCTTTGAATATGATTCTTCATGTAAAGACTTCATGCGTTCCTCGGACAACTTAGAGTTATCGTAAGCATCCCTCCTAATTCCTCTAAGTCAGAAAGGTGTAACTTCCTTAAAGATCTAGCCTGGTCAATATCAAAATTAAATTTCTTGATGGCCAAAAGGGCACGGTGTTGAGTTCAACAGGAACGTGACATGCTTACCATAGACTATCTAACCGATAAGGGGAAGAGGACCATGACCAAGATAGTTTTTATATGTAGTCCTATATGCCCACAATGCATCGTGTAATCTCAAAGTTCCAATCCTTAAGGTTATGGATTTCATAGTTTTTTTCCAAAATGGTCTAATTTCCCTATTGGCAAGTTAGCTTGACCATAGTTGTTTAAGGGTGATATGGGGTAGAAATCTTATGGTGAATGCCATACTTTTGTAAGAGGGCAGAAATGGTTTGTTCCAAAAATGGGTGCCATTGTCACTTATGATAGATTTAGGGCATGCCAAAACGAGAGAAAATGTGTTCTCTTAAAACTTAACTACATTTGATGGCCATGTTGTTTTGCACGAATAGCTTCAATCCTTTAGATACTTAGTCGACAACAACTAGAAAAATGTATAGAATGACCAAAAGGAGGAATGGTCCCCATAAAAGTCATGCCCAACAATCAAAAACTTCTAGCACCAAAAACATGGTGGTAGAGGCATCATATTTCTTTTTAGTTATTCAGCCCAATTTCTAACATGGTTTGCCAAGATTTACAAAAAATAACATGCATCCTTAAATATGGTAGGCTACACAAATGCAATATATAAACACAATAAGGGTCATCGTAGAAGAAATACTTAACCCTCAACTTTGAATCGTTTTAAGTCTTTGAGCATCCAATGTGATGGAGTCTGATCTATCACCAAAAAGTTTACATTATCAGCATACCATGGTAAAAACATTAATAGACAAAAAGTTGATCATTAGGAAAAGAATCAATATAGAAGAAGAAGGTTCGGTTTCTGGGAACTGGGAGTCGGGAAAAGATGATCAGCAACAACATTCTTAACACCTTTTTTGTCCTTAATGGTAATTCCAAACTCTGATGCAGAAGGGTCCCATTGGATGAGGGGTAGGTTTAGCATCTTTTCTTTATCAAGTGGTATTTCAAATCTGCATGGTCAGTGAAAATTACCACAGGAGAACCAAGTATGTAAGTCTGAAATATTTTCCAAGAGCAAAAAAAAAATAGCAAGTCAACACATTTTCAGTTTGTGGAATAAGTTTTTTTGGGCTCCATTTAAAGTTTTTACTTGCATAATATATGAAAATGAGGGGACGATTATTCCCTTCTGCTGTCTCAAGCACGCCCCTATGGCAAAAAATCACTGGCTCACAAATAAGTTTCAACAGGGGGGACCAATAAAGGGGTTGCATGAAGGGGGGGTTTTGTGGTGAACAATTTTTATGTTGCGTTCAAAAGCATTTTAGTGCTTAGCTGCCAATTAAAAAACAGTATACATGCATGAGTAAAAGTACAAAGGTTTATGAAATGGAGCTAAAACCTTTTATAAGTTCCCTATAAAAACCGGGACATGACCTGAATTACTTTAACCAATTCCCTTTAAACTGGTTTAAGGTGCAAGGGAGCTTAGAAATCAGGTGTAAATCTTGTCCCTATCAACCTCAATTCCCCTAGCTGAAATGATAGTGCAAAGACTATCCCTGTTTTGAAACCATGGAGTGACGGTTTCTCTACCAGTTGAGGTGGTGAGAAGATTTTTTTCATCACAACTAGGCCAACACCGCTTCGTACGGTAGATTAAACAATCCATCAAAGGTGCAGCAAAAATCAGACAAGATCACCCATAAAATTTTTCAAACTATTTTCAACCATATCACTGAAAATACTTAAACGAATCGTTGGAAAGTAGCTAGTGCATTACATAAACCAAAGGGCATGTTTTCTAAATGCAAAAATGCCGAAGGTACATGGGAATTTGAGTGGGGAGTTTCCCCTAGTCCTCGACGGCTTATTTCAATCTGGAAGTAGCTCGAAAAAAACCAATATAAAAAAAGTAAAAAAGCTTAGACCAGAACTTTTTTGTTTCAAAATTTGATCAAGAGAAAAGGAAGGGAAAAATGATCTTTCCTAGTGGTTGCATTTAACTTCCTATAATCAATAAAAATACGTCAAACTATAGTCACCATCATTCTCACAGGATCAAATCATCCTGATCATTTTTCATAATTGTCCAAAACCAGATTGTTTAGGAACTAACTACTGAGTTGGACTCACCCACTTGCTATCGAGGATAGGGTAAATGATACCAACAGCAATTTATTCAAAACTTCCTTTTTAACAACCTTCTTTCATAGTATGGCTCAATCGTCTTTGCATTTCCTTAGAAGTTTTTGCAATTTTCTTCAAATAAATCCATGAGTAAAGATAAGGCGCTTATCTTTTGATTATCTCTACTAGTTGCCAATAGCTCCATTATGCCATCAACGCTGCAACTAATATCTCTCTGGTTGTTTCAGTGAGAAGGAAGAAACCACCATTGGAAAAGTGTTGTTGGGGACTAGAAAAATATAATTCGTTGGACCTCTATTACAAAAATGCCCACAAAAAATAGGATAAGTGTTCAGCACTACGAGGGTTTAAAACTAGAATATGAAACCTGATTGGCTTAATAAGGTAATGTCAGTATATCATTCTTACAATTAAGTGCAAAATATCAGGAATTAACATTTACTAAGTACTTAATCTTTGCATAATAAAGTGGCTAACTCATTTTTTGTTTAAGCAATTTATTCACTTAAGCAACTTATCATACAGTTTAACACTTGATCAAAGTTAAGTGGCAACAAATACAAGAGAAATTTCAAAGTCTCCATCAATGGATAATGATGGTAGGAGGATTTTGAAGAAAATTTGCCCTCTTGTGCAACAACTCGTGATGCAGAAGAAGAAGAAGAAGGAGACAAGGGTCATCCCAGTGAGATTCATATTTTCAGGTATACTAGCATAGATTCCTTTAGAAATCACAAAATTAATTTTCAACAACTCTATTCCTCTTATGACTGTCCTGTCCATCATTCACATAAATTATTTCTCTTTCATTCCCTTACGTCAGTCGTTCTAAGCAAGGGCCTATTACAATGATGCAAAAACGGAGAGCCATCGAGTAGCATCTCGATACCAGATGGAAGGTTAATCGTGGTGGAGTCGTTATCGGAAGCAACGAATAGAGGAGAGAGCTCAAAAACGAGAAGACAAGGTAGGCGAAAGAAGTCCTTCCTCTGTGGTCGGACGGGGAAAACTCTTTAACACTTTTTGCACTCACCACAAACACCAGCCAGCTCTAGCACAACCAGAAAGTCTCGAGGAATCACACGCTTCGTTGTCACTATTTGTCCTCCTTCCTAACACTTAACCACCCCGATTTTGGCAATCAAACCTTGCACCAAGCCCTGCTGCAGAATATTGGACAACAAGACGTGGGCGAGGGGGACCCATTTCTTGTCCCATGGGTCCAGAAGCCATGAAATCCGAGCCAAGCCCACACCTTCTAGTCTGTCTCCAGCACTGAAGGACCTCTAGCATGGTCAAACTGAACTTCGAGTCCTCTCTCCCACCAAGAGTCACGAAAACGGCTCGAATCCTTCAAACCTTAGGCGGACCTGATGAGAGGTCTTTCTGTCATCAGCCAGAGGTCCTCAGCATGGGCGTATTCAACACCGACAGCTTCACCGGGACAACCAACAAGGGGGAATATATTAAGGAGATTGCTGTTTAAATGACTCATCCAACTGGACAATCTTGGGGACTTAGTCCTAGTGGTTGTGTAAATCTCGATGTGAGGGCGTTATTTTCAGGATATTGTGAAGCAAAGGCAGGCAAGGATTGTGCAGGGAAAAATAGATTTCTATCTCAAGCTAGAAGGATTCTATTCAACCGGTAGTGCTCCAATCAGTACAACATAACAGAGTGTGTTGCTTTTGCTAAAAACCCTATGTCAGAAGTTAAACTCCGTATTTTTAAAGTTGGGTGGGGGGAAGGTAAGATAGAAATAAAATGCATGGGAACATCTGACATGTATTTTGTAATGAGTAAGCAGGAAAGGAGGGTGTGGGGGGATTAGGGATTGATGGTTTTTAATATTTGGCCTATTTAGCAAAAAGGCATGGAGATCTCTTACAACCCCAAATCTATTAGTAATTCTACCTAGCGAATTTTTAAGGCTAAGTACTTTTCTTCATCCTCAGTGCTACAAGCAAATGGGTCAAGATCCATCTTTTGTGTGGAGAAGTATATGACCGGCTATAAGGCTCTTGAAGGATGGTTCTTAATTGGGAGTGGGTAATGGTACGCTCAGATTCATATTTGGCAGGACAGATGGGCTTCCAGGGGAGGAGTTCGGGAGAGGATTCAAGTTCTAGTAACCGAATTTGCGGCCCTAAGTGCTGTGGTGGAGGACTTAAATTTATAAACAGTTTGCGTTTGGTGGATTGTTAAAATTGTTTTCATATATTTTTAATGATGCTGTTTTGGAGGACACTTGTATCGATAACCGAGTAGTGTGTTGGCAAACCTTGATAAACTGGCCTGTGGGAAAAGGGGCTCATAATGGCATCTTTTCTTATTAGAAGTGATGATTACGCCCAAAGAATAACGTAGTATTCGTAGTTGTAGTACAGCTTTGGGGGGGTATCGATTCTATAGGGGAGACAAATTAATAAGAATAGTAGAAAGAATAAAGAACTAAAGAAAAAATATTAAATGAATAATAGAGGGACAAAGATGCTTTAAATGTAAATTAAAGGGAAGCAATGTAACTAACGGAAAATGTATTCAAGTTGTGACAAATAGTTTAAAAGCGTGGGGGGATTCCCTTGCACAAATCTGGTATTGTAATTAGTCTAATTAATTGATGTTAATAACTCAAGTAGGAAACTCACTTCTCAAAAATCCCAGTCGGATGGGAAGGGGAGGTATTGGTCTTTCTACTATCTCCATTTCTCCTTGTACTATCTTGAAGCTCAAGGACAAGTACAAAGAGATAGTGCCAGTAGAACACCTCATCAAGATACAACTTCTTAAATTTCGTTAAAACATGACAGACATAGATAGATTGTTTTATGCAGATACAACAAAACGGATGTTTTCTAGAGTGGGATTCAGACAATTGGGAGACATCCAGTAGGAAATAGTGGATATTTTCACGAATTTTTCTGCCCGTTGTTAGTTTCCGTCTCTGCAATTCAATGTAGGGGGGACATTTGAGTACTTATGCCAATTATGTGAGGGCATATATATCTAACCAGAGGGCAATGTAGAAGAATAGTCGAACGACGACTAGTCTATTCGTTCTTTTAGACGTTAAATATTGGAGTAATATTAGGGGCAGGACCACTAGAAAAGATGGAAAAATATGAGAAGTGAAATTTGACATTGAAACTTGGAAGGCAGGTTGAGTGATAGAAGGCCATTTTTCATTAGCAGAATTCAGTTCCAAATGCTACGGTTAAATGGGAGTGCCACTAGATGGATATATAAAAGATCAATTGGGATATTGCTGTACAGAAACAAGCAAATAAGATTGGAATTGACATTGTGCTTTCGAGATTGGGAAGGGGTTGTGTTAAAGAGTTTGATGAAACCCATGAAAAAATTTTGGTTCAAATGTTGATATGACTGAAGCAAGGGCCTTAAATGAAGCTGTAAAAGTTGTTTGTATAAAGATCTTGGGCCTGCTTAACTGCATTGTTTGGGGGGTGACTCTTCAAACATATGATGCATGGAACTGACTGGAGGGTAAGACATGTCAAAAGTGATGCAAACCGCGTTGCACATCGGCTTGCAAGGGAAGCAGTGTTGTTAGATGAAGAAAAGATGATATTGACCTTGTTATTCTTTGTATTTCAGATCTTGTAATGGCTGAATCGCAACATTAAACTTAATATATTACAAGTAAAGTATTTCTAAAAAAAAAAAAAAAAAAAAAAAAAAAAAAAAAAAAAAAAAAACCTGCCACGACTCTTTAAAGAATATTTGTTTGGTCTTCAGAGTTAGTTTGCAAAAGTTTAAAATAAGGAAGTTTACCAAGTCATTTATAATTAAATGCTTTAAACCATGACCCACGCCGTCCCGCGCATCGCGTGTCTGCTTTTCTCTATAAAGAATGCCAGAAAATATAAAAATTTGTCCTTTGATGTTCAAGCAGATGGGAGCCTGGGACGTGGTCAATTGTTGGAATGGGTCCAATCAATATAAAAATACAAAGTTGAGCTTTTCACTCCAAACACTTTTATTAGTCGTTGATCATTTCTGACTTTCAATATAAGGAAATTTTGTCTAGGCCAAAACTTCGCCGTTCCTCTTGCTCTAGCTGAACGTTCTTCCTCTCATTATTCCAACACAATCCCAGCATATATATTCGGTATGAAAATCTACTCTTATCTGTAATATCTTTAGCTTATATCTACATATTTCTTTTAAAAAACAATTTGTTCTCGGTAATTTGATCGAATTTCCTTTTCTCTTTTTGTTCTGAAGGAATTTGACTGTGTGTTTAGGACCTTTTGTGCAGTCTTTATTATCTGGATGTTTTGAATAAGACTGCCAAGCACTCTGGAAGGTTTCTTACAGCCTACAGAGTCCTTATTCTCCTCTGCTTTCATTATGCAAATGCTCTGTTTGATGGAAAAAACCCATCTGGGTCATCTTCTCTTTCTAGTATACTGCTGCTTTCAGTATATATACCTTTTTTGCAAAACAATCTGATGGCTGGGGTTTCATTTTGTCCTGAACTTATATTGTTAGGCAATGGTTTATACTTGTTTGGTAAAGATACCATTTTTTTTTTCCTAATCAAGCATATTATAGATTAAAAAAAGATACAAAGTTTAAGGATGATCATTTCCACTATCAATATACAGAAAACATTTAGAAATTTTATCTAAGGATAGGCTTTCAAAAACATGATTGGTAACTACCCATTGCGCAACTGAGTGTGCACATCAATTTTGATACTGATGTATTTTAGCAGATTTCCAGTCTTGATGAAGATTGGCTATGTGCTGAATGTCCTCGGTAATAGTTGATATTTTCCAGAATGAAGAGGTATATGGGCTTTCAATAGATATAATTATTGATTGAGAATCTCCTTCTGTTGTCGCAAGACTTTGAGACGAAGTCATATTGGATGCTAGCAGCGCTGCTTTTACTTCTACAATTAAAGGGATAGTGGTTTGTACCTTTTCCGTTATTATGCCCAGAATATCTCCACTATGATTTCTTTGAATTGCTAAGACTACTGAAAATTGATCTCGTACTGCTGCATCAAAAGAGAAACTTTGATAGATTGGAGGAGGAGGATACATTTATCTTATTTGCTTTGTTGATCAATTTTTTATTTCCATGCTTCTTTATAGTCTTCATAGATGTGCTTTACCTGAACATTTGCCTCCTCAATTGAAAGAGAAGTGTTCTTTCCGTAGTTTTGTCAACAAATCACGTGTGTAATATCAGATTTTCGGTTTGCCCACTTAATCCAAAATCACCATATATTGGTCATCTTCTTTTAGCAGGAGACAGCTGCTGCCCCCATCCATCCTATTATTTTATTGCCATATAACAATGACAGAAACCACATTGCTCAAGAAGAAACTGGAAGGCAAACTGGCCATAGTCACAGGCGGTGCTAGTGGCATCGGGGAGGCGACTGCACATCTTTTTGCCAAGCATGGCGTGCGTATGGTGGTCATTGCTGATATCCAAGAAGAACTAGGCCATCAGGTTGCCAAATCAATTGGTTTGAACCATTCTATATTCATACGTTGTGATGTTACTGATGAAGAACAGGTCAAAGGCATGGTAGAATGGACGGTCAAGAATTATGGGCAACTTGACATCATGTTTAGTAATGCAGGGATTCTTAATAAGTCGGATCAGACCGTACTTAACCTAGACTTCTTGGCCTTTGACCACCTATTTGCGATCAATGTACGTGCCATGGCTATATGTGTAAAGCATGCAGCACGTGCTATGGTTGAAGGGCATGTGAGGGGGAGCATTGTGTGCACTGCCAGTGCAGCAGCAACTATGGGTTCAACCCATAGCACTGATTACTTTATGTCAAAGCACGCGGTGCTTGGACTTGTTCGATCAGCGAGCAGGCAGCTAGGGGAGCATGGGATTAGAGTGAACTGCGTATCGCCATCTGTAGTTGCGACTCCTTTGGCATGCAAGTAAAACCGGAATGGACGCAGAGCAGTTGGAGAAGGCAGTTGAGAGCCGCATGCGAGCTTAAAAGGAGTTGTGCTAAAAGTGGGGCATGTGGCGGATGCCGTGCTTTTCCTTGCATCCGATGATTCTGGATTTGTCAATGGGCATAACCTAGTGGTTGATGGCGGCTGGGTTGACTAGGGAATCATGTTGAGCATTAATAATTAGTCATCCTCCAAGAATCTATGCCACTAAATCTAGCGTTCGGAGATGAAAAACAACAGCTATAATAGATGATATTGTATAAAAACATAGGAATAAAAAAGTGTGCATGTGTATGTATGTTTATGCAGGTGTGTAAAGCTACCATGTGATGAGTTGCATATCCCAAAATGTATGTCACAATCCTGTATCTCTGCAGGAGTGGAATGGAGCCACTGTGGAATTTGTTTTGGGGCAATAAAGGGCTAGAGATTTGGGCTCAGCCCCTTGGTTATTTGTAGGCCCATTTATTTGCTTTCTATTGGGCCTTTTGGCCTTTCGTTTGTTGGATTGGCCATGTGTTTGGCCTTTTGTTATAATTTTTGTTTTAGTGTGCTGGGCTTTGGCCCGTTAGTTAGTAAAGGTTTGACTAGTATGTGGAGTGGGTGTCCCACTTTGTAACGGCATGCAAAATCCTTAATAGAAATCTGCTTTCCTTTTCTCTCTCTCATCTTCATCTTCTCGGGAGGTTGCTCCCCTCGAAGGAGTCTGTTACTAGAAGAATTACAGCAAGTATTTGGGATGTATTACAAAGTGGTATCAGTGAGACACCGGTCTCTGTGTTATCATGGAAGATAGTTTTGTATCCCTAAACAAAATAAGAGTGTTGACATTAATCCAAATGTGTTCTTCCAAGTGTAGAAGTGTCAAGTTGAATCAAGAATAAATCCAGGATCGTATTTCCTAGGGACAAAAGAGTATTAAAAACAATCTTGAAAATGCTATGTAAAATCTTATGGTTTATGTATAAAGAAAGGAGAGGAGGTTCCATGTGAACTCTTTTTTAACTTTTTATGGTTATGTAAAAAAAGTATATGAAAGGATTTATGTAATCTAATTACAAAAACAAGCTGTGAACAAATCCACATATGAGTCCAAACCGAAATGATGAAATATCAAGTTCATTCCTACTACTTAACATGTAAAGAGCCTTGAAAATAAAAGAAACAAAGTATGAAACTAAATACAACAAAATGAAGTCAGAAACACTTGAGATTTCAACAGAAAAGAAGCTCTAAGAAGCAATTTATCAAACACTTGAGTTGCGGATGGGTCTCTTTTTGATTTGGTTCTTAGCTAATGTTTCGTGGTGCTGATTCTCAACCATCAATCCAGTCAAGGAATTGATAATCGGAAGATGGAGAGTTAATGTTCAGATTTGCACCATTTCTTTAAAAATCCTGACTACATTGCCAGCCAAACCCATAATAACATCTGAACAAAAAGAACCTTGATAAATTTTCAAGCCTTTGTTGTGCCTTACGTCCACAACAAAGCATGAACAAGAGTCTCTATCTAGTTTCAAATCAATTTCAAGCTTGCAACATATTAAAAATAAGGTTTAAACCAACAGAAATTTCATTAATCTAAAACCTCAAAACCATTCAAATCCCATTCCGCAACCCAAGCTACAAAGTTAGCCTTGCATCATCTTTTCATAAATGAAAATAATCAAACAAAGAGCAATAACTCAGAGAGGAAATTCCCAGCGCAAGCCACCAACTCTTTGGATGTGATTATCTCTTTTTACTCTGAGGAGCCTCTTGTGAAATACTCCCAGGAAAAAACCCACCTCGTCTATCCAGCCGCAGATTCCTCTTTACTCCCAATTGCTTCTAGCGAAAAAAACACTCCTCTCTGAAAAAATTCCAGGCGCACTTTTTCGTCTTGCTCCCTGGGACCACTTTCTTGCTTTTAGCCCCAATTTCATGTCTCTCTCCTCTAGTGGTCTGCTTCTCTCTCTCGTGCCATGTTGATTCGCACATCCCCTCTTCACACGTTCCACCTCGCACCCGCCTGAATTCTCCCAAAAAGTACCAATTCAATTGGTAGTCTCTCTTCCAAAAATTGCCCTACAGCAAATAGGATTAACTGTTAAGCACTATAAAGATAAAACTGGAATATTAAATCTGATGTGGCTTAACAATGCAAGTGTCATGTATATCCTTTACAACCAGCTACATTATGAATATTTTAAGTGTAAAATATCAGGAATTATCAATTTACTCAAGCACTATAATCTACTGCATAATTAAGTGCTTAACTCATTTTTTGTTAAACAATTTATTCACTTAAGTAACTTAATCATGCAATTTTAACACTTTATCACACCCCCAACTAGCTTTCTGCTAGTCTCTAGTAAATTGAACGGTCAAAAGAGCAAGAAGATTCAACTTTACTTCAAAATTACTCAATCCAAAGATCTACGCAACAGGTCAGATTCATTGGCTTTAGAGCATTAGAGCTAATGTAAATTAGACATTAGTTCTCTACAGAAGTTTATACATTATCAAGCTAATCATCCAAAGGAAAAAAATGCAAAAAGCATGCTTAACCTTGAGTGTGCAAGTGTGTGGTCAGATTTCCAAGTTTGACTACCAAAATCCATTTAAAGGTTCCAAAATCAGCAACTGGTCAAGAAAGATCAACTGGTCTTACTCTAATTCAAAACCTGGCGGCTTTCACGCTATTACACTTTAAAATGCCATTTTTTTTGTAGGAACCCTGGTAATAGGCAGCCTTTTCATCACACACAACTTTTATATGATACCTAGCTTGTCTTTTTTCTCAATTGTTTTTCATGCTTTCATTCTCCCTTTTCAGACCTTTTTTTTTTTTTTTTCTAAATCATAATGGAGTTTCTTCCTAAACCATTAGAATATAGTTCGTAAGAGTTCCATACAGTTGCAATGTTGATCTCCAATTCATGGTATAACAGTGTCAACTAAGATATTCTGAGTGTATGTGTAGATCAGCAGTTAGTAATTTTTAGCAAATCACCCCTGGCCTAATCGACTAAAAATTGAATAAACCTCTATTTTGAGCTAAAATCTGAATCCTTAAATGCTAAAGTAGCTCATAATTCCAACAAATCTTTTTCACAGGTATAAAAGTTTGAAAAATAGTAATTTTAAAACCTGTTGAGTCATAAAAACAAATCAATTCCTTTCAAATGTTCTTGGAGGTGCAATAAAAAGTATTTCACATAAAGCATGCTAGCACCAGAAAGAAAAAAAAAAAAAAAAAAAAGAGGTTTACTATAACACCCCGATCCCGGATAGGTCGGAGAGTTACTACTAGTCACTCAAAATCATGTCTCAATCATATAGTTATAGACTCCAAAGTTTTCAATGATACATACTACTCCCTGTTTCAAATCAACTACTCCAATATGAATAATCTAAAACACCACAAAATCTCAAAATAAACCTCAACTTTCCAAAATACCCAGTCGACAAAGCAAAAATAGAACTATTGAATAAAATGCTCAGATAACCAAAGTACTATCTTTGTACTTATTCTACTATGCTCACGTAGCCTTATACGAGATTTCTAGTCTTGATCCCCAGCTGTACCATCAAAATATCTAAAAAATATTATGGAAATAATGGGTGAGTTATCAACAACTCAATAAGCAGAGAACATATACTAGTATGTAAATATGACTCTTTTCAGAAAGTTCGGTATGCAGAAACAAAACATTTCATTTTCATATACAAATCTCAGAAACGTTTTATCAAAAAATCAGAGTGACTTTTCAATATTTTCACACTAAAAAACTAACTGTTCATATTCAAAGACCATTTTCATATTCAAAAACCATTTTCATATTCAAACACGTTTTGGCATAACATAACTGAACATCTTCATCTTATCATATCATATACCATATTTAACCCTCATGGCAGAGTTGTGCTATCCCTGGTGGCCAAACCAGGTAGTATGATGAAACTTCCCATTTTTCAATCTCGTAGCCACGAGTGTGCACACAGGAAAGAACACATAAAAGACCACTTTGTTTCCAAAGTAGGTGCACTCATATCATATCGTATCATATTATGTTGGTACCAACCATATCATATGATCCAGAATCATCATATCAGAACCATATTCAAAATCATAATCAAAATATATAAGTATGTCAAAGGTTTTTCATATCCATATCATATCAAATCACATGCTGAACATATTCATATCATTTCCATTTGATAAAAAATAGATCCAAATAATTTTTGTATCACATGTACAAGAATTCACAGACATCATATTCACTCTTTTGCACATTTCATAAACATGTCAAATATTGCTCATGTCAACACTATTCATGTCAAAAGCATTTCTTTTCTCTTTCATACGTATCTCATGAGTGAATGCAAAACATATACTGAGGTTGTTTTTCACCTTTTCTTTTTAAAATAGCATGCACATTTTTACAAACCAAACTCAGTTCATTTCTTTTTATGCAAATCTAGTATAGGAACTCCGCTTACTGAGACTTTTTAGCTTTTCTGAATCTTTCCACAATCGTGCCGAATGAATATCAATCGTCACGTATATAGAATACTAAACGTTACTAAACTTCTAAAAGGACTGCTAAAACTCTCCATCTACTTAAATTCATACAATGGAAATAGTTTTGATAACTATCTAGTTATCAGAAATCTTATAAATACTATTATCATTAAAAATAATCTTAACTTCTCAAAATATAATTTTATCAAATATGGTAAAACAACTTAGATTCATGTTGAACATTAACTTAATCATATTTAAAACTCATATATTTATAAACTATTATTGAAATCATAATTTAATACCACTAACATATAACGTAGTAGGAAATCGTAAATTTCTTTAAACAATAGTAGTTCATAAAATATATTTAATAATATTTATATTAAAAATCATAGCAAACTACTAATCATATCTAATTTAAAACTATACAAGGTTTATTTAATATAATAGGCTTAAAGTGCTTAAAAAAATTAAAAGATTAAAATACTTACAGTTTACTACCAAAACCAAATTGTAAAAATGTTTAGTAATTTAACTTGAATCCTTAAATGTAAATTCTTATACTCCAAACAAAGCCCACTTAACACAAGTTTAATATAAAATCAGTCCAATATGAAATCATCTAAATGAAAGGGGCATTTTGGAAAAATAAAGACATCAACATGCATGCTTGTTGGGTACGACTAGAAACAAGAAATATGTGGGACAAAAATAAAAGGAACGCCTAGATCAAAACTAAGCAAGATAGAGGCATACTCATCGAGGGAGGATGAGAGGCGCGATGGGACAGTGAGCTGGGCAAGGATCGATGGTGGTGAGCATGACAGCTTGGCACCGATAGAGAGAGAAAATGGAGGGAGAGAGAAAGTAGCGATGGAGACTTACGGTGTAACAATAGGGGCCCAGTGTGCTATGGTGGTGCACGGCGTAGCAGCCCGTATGGTGAGGCAACCCAGAGACGTGCTGGTGCAACTCAGTGGCGTTGGGCAGACATGGAATGGTGCTCCGGCTGCTCTCGGTTTGGGCAACATTCCTCTAGTTTTTACGGTGGGTGTGGCTCTCGGTTTGGCCACAGTGTGCTATGGTGGTGCGCGGCTTGGGGATCTGACATGGAGAAGGAACTGCGGCAGCTGTCGATGTGACGTGGAGGTTGGCTAGTGCGCTGTGGGTGGAGGCTGGCATTTTGGCATTGAGCAATGCTAGGGTAGCTTCCGTTGTGCTGGAGTAGTGGCTGGTGATGTTGCATTGACTCTGATTTGGTGGGGTTAAAATAGGGAGTTCCGTTGGTTCTGTGCATGGGCTGAACGTGGGTGGTGGTTTGCGATCATGTGGGTGGTGTAGGGGCAGTGATTGCTTCCTAGACGTGGAGGTTAGCATGCTTATCGTGTGGACTGGAGTTCCCAGTGGCTGTTTTATGGTTGTTCAGTGTGGATGTGGAAAGAGTTTTGGCGTGGGATCGAATGCAGTGGCTTGTAGTTTGGGTTGGTGTGGAGGGGATTAGTGTGCGATGTGCGGCTGTTTTAATGGTGAAAGTGGCTGAGGGGAGGGCTATGGTGATTGGGCTATGGTGTTCACAACGTGGGTGAGTCTGTTGACAGTGGTTGCTATGCTTGTCCTCCTGTTTTGGCTTCTTCTAATAGAGGCCTCGGCAGCCGAGGTGGTGTCGAACATAACTACAAAATCGAGAGAGATGGAATGTAACACCCAGACCCAGAATTTGTATGGTTGGACTATGGATTTTATTTATTTATTTGAGCTTGATATTTAGGTTTTTTCTTTTTTTTTGGTTTTATGTTATGGATCGAGTAGTGATTTTTTTTATTTTGAGCTTTTGGCCGTCTGTTTAAACCTTCGAAAAAGACCTATCAGTTTATGAGCTGTTCCTCACAAGCATGACTCTAGGACTCCCATGCACGTATGCTTCTCATATGCTTAGCTTTAGGGTTTTGTATTTGTTTTTTTTTTGTGTTTCCAATCACCCACGTATTCACACGTTAACTTCAGTTCACGCACGTTTCATTTCTATTTTCACAGCAACCATGCCCATATATAGATAGAACTCGTACGTGGAAGATGGAAGTGATCTCTAACCTAGACTAGAGTGCCACTACACCATCTAGAACTCAAGCCGCCTTCCCATACAGAATCGATGCAACCCGTGCATGCACTGCCAGCTCCACCTCGCAGTGCCCCACTTCCACTTGACCCTCACTGGAGCTCTAGCTCTTCCACCGTACACCACAGTCACCATCACAACCTGTTTTTCCTCAGCCTCCATGCATGAAGCCGCCAGCCTCGTTACAGTGAACCCATACCCCACCGCACAAAGCCAAACCGCCCAGAACAAAACCATCGTGACAGCCATTGCTTAGCTTTGGTGCAACACCACAACTCCTCCACAATATTGCCTTGCATCACCGTACCCCACACAGCCTCATTGTCCCCTGTTTTAGCTTCCCAAAAGCATAGCAACACACTGCCCATCGCCCTTGTTGTTCAAAGCCACCACACATGGTGCCAGTGCCTCCACGTCGTTGCCACCAGCACAAAGAACTCTAACGGTCACTCCATGCAACTCCTATCCTGCCGCGTCCCTCTCTATAAGCCACTGACAGCACCTCCATGTCACTCTCTCTCGGCTTACTCTATCTCTTTCGCATTTTTTTTTCTGATTTGTTGGTCTCTCTCTCTCATTGCTCTGGCGCCGTGATCATTGTTGCCCACCGCACCCAGCTACGTCATGGCTCCACTCTCTCGGTGAGTATGGACACCTAAGTTGCATTTTTTGGTCTGGAGTTTTTCGTTTTACACATCAGTTTTCCTTCTGTGTTCAAGATTTTCCCAAACAACCCATGTTTATGTTTTTACATTCCCAAATCGCCCATGTCACCAGGATAGCTCATGGGGCATTTTTTTTTTTGGTATTAAACTTGTTTTGCATGGCTCTATTTGAGTGATAAGAAAGTCTATAGAAAATACTTTTCCTTTCAAAATAAATTGCTAAGTATTCTATTACTAATTTCAGTAGTGTATTATAATAAGATTTTTGTTTTATTTTAAATACTTCAAAACTAATTAAGTCTATTTTTAATTAAAAGACATTTTTGCTTTGTCTACTTTAATAGATTTTCATATAATTATGTTATCCAATTTTATATTGTATAGTTGAACTTCAATAGTAAATAAGTTAGAATTTAATGTTCTGGCTGGAGTTATTAAGTAAAAAATGATGAATAAAGTGATGAAATTTTAGAGTTAAGAAAATTTTAGGTTTTGATGTATTAAAATAGGTATTTCAGGTTTAGATATTGAAATACATGGATTAGAAATTTATGAAAGTTACGTGATTATTTTATAGGTGGTGATTAATATTTGTTCGGCATTTTTGAGAAAAATTCTGAAAAGCTAAGAAGTCCAGGTAAACGGGATTCTTATGCTATACTTTGCATAAAATAAAAATTAACTGAGGTTGATTTATGAAAAGATGTGTCATATGTTTTGAAAATAAATCTGAAAATAACCTCAGTTATTTATTCTTCATTACACATTGAACTCTGATGAAAGAGAAAGAATTTTTGTCATGACTGGTGTAGACATAAGCTTATTTTTGACATTATATTTCTAATCTATGCAAAAAGAGCGAATATGAAAATTTGTGCATAATTATGTAAATATGCTTTGGATCTGCTTTGATTGCGAAGATGATATGATTTTGTTCAGTACTCTGTTTGGATAAGATGTGATTTTTGAAAACTTTTGGCATGACTCTCTGATTCTGTTTATGCTTTGTTCAGTTACGGCCCTACCACGGGTGATAATAGTGGCATACGGCCCAACCACGGAATAGTGGATGCGGCCCAACCATGGGTAATAATAGTGGATATGGCCCAACCACGAGTTATAATAGTAGATACGGCCCAATACGGGTAATAATAGTGGATACGGCCCAACCAGGGGTAATAATAGTGGAACGGCCCAACTAGGGGTTATAATAGTGGATACGGCCCAACCACGGGTAATAATAGTGGATACGGCCCAACCACGGGTTATAATAGTGGATACGGCCCTGCCACGGGTTATAGCAGTGGTCTTTGTTTTGAGTGCACACCTTGGTAACAAAGTGATTTATGTTCTGCTTGGCTATCAGTAGATGCACAACTCTATCACGGGGGTTATACATGGCTTCTATTCTGATATGATGTTCTGATGATGATGATGATGATCATTTATGCTATGCCAAAGGATATTTTTGAATGAAATTATTTCTAAATCTTCACTTTGATATTTTGATAACATGTTCTCCTTCTGCCCTCTGAAATTGAAAATGTTTTGTTCTGCATTCTGATCTCTGTAAATGCTCATATTTACACACTAGTACATGTCCTCTACTTACTGAGTTGTTGATAAATCACCCCTTATCTCCAAATATTTTTTAGATAATTTTGATGGTTCAGCTGGGGAACAATAATAGGATGTTTTAGCAAAGTGCGATAATCGTAGGGGAATAAGTGTCTGATGGTACAAGTTTATTGGAGAGTCTTATTTAGTAGGATTACGATTTTCGGATTTTGAATAAATGGATTTGTATTTTTTGGGAATATTGGAGTTTTTAAATATGTTATGGAAGTTGAATTTAGGTTACAAGAACTAACTCTCCGGACCTCCAGGAACGGGACGTTACATGTAATGATAAGAGAAATGGGAGCATGTGGGAGACAGTAAGGCTCTGAGAGAGGGAGTGACAGTAAGAAAAGAAAGAGGAAAGAAACTGTAAAAATGTGGAAAGATGGGATACGGGAAGGAGGGCATTTTGGGATGAAATAAACTGAAGAGAGGATGAGAGACGAAAACCGTCAAGGTGGGGGAGAAATAGAAGGGAAGAGAAATTGAACCAAAAGAAAAAATTCTTACCTAAACGACACCGTAACATCCTGAGGGTTGGGATGCATTTGGTCTGGGCCACGGGCCTCGGCTTTACAATTACCTGAATGAGCTACAGAATAATGATAGTAAAAAGGAAAAGAAAGCTAAAACAAGAATCTACAAAACAAAAGAAACTAAGCAAAACAGAAAAAAAATTAAAACAAAGAAAAGTACTAATCAGTAGTAGGGTAAGTAGGATCCTGCAAAAGACTGGTGGTGGCCTCAGGTGAAAATTTTTTCCGAAAAGGTTTGAGTCTTTGGCCATTTATCTTGAAGGAATTTCCATTTTGAGAATTGACAACCTCAACGGCATCATGAGGAAAGACTGTTTTAATTAGATAGGGGCCACTCCATTGGGATCTTAACTTGGTAGATAACAAATGAAGTCGAGAATTGTAAAGTAAAGCTTGTTGATTAAGTTCAAATGATTTTCTTTGAATATGCTTATCATGTAAAGACTTCATGCGTTCCTCGGACAACTTAGAGTTATCGTAAGCATCCCTCCTAAATTCCTCTAAGTCAGAAAGGTGTAACTTCCTTAAAGATCTAGCCTGGTCAATATCAAAATTAAATTTCTTGATGGCCCAAAAGGCACGGTGTTGAAGTTCAACAGGAACGTGACATGCCTTACCATAGACTAACCGATAAGGGGACATGCCAAGAATAGTTTTATATGTAGTCCTATATGCCCACAATGCATCGGGTAATCTCAAAGTCCAATCCTTAAGGTTAGGATTCATAGTTTTTTCCAAAATGGTCTTAATTTCCCTATTGGCAAGTTCAGCTTGACCATTTGTTTAAGGGTGATATGGGGTAGAAATCTTATGGTGAATGCCATACTTTTGTAAGAGGGCAGGAAATGGTTTGTTCCAAAAATGGGTGCCATTGTCACTTATGATAGATTTAGGCATGCCAAAACGAGAGAAAATGTGTTCTCTTAAAAACTTAACTACAATTTGATGGCCATTTGTTTTGCAACGAATAGCTTCAATCCATTTAGATACTTAGTCGACAACAACTAGAATGTATAAATGACCAAAAGGAGGAAATGGTCCCATAAAGTCAATGCCCCAACAATCAAAAACTTCTAGCACCAAAACAGGTTGTAGAGGCATCATATTTCTTTTAGTTATTCAACCCAATTTCTAACATGGTTTGCAAGATTTACAAAAATTAAATGCATCCTTAAATATGGTAGGCTACTACAAATGCAATATATAAACAAATAAGGGTCATCGTAGAAGAAATACTTAACCTCAACTTTGAATCGTTTTAAGTCTTGAGCAGTCCAATGTGATGGAGTCTGATCTATCACCAAAAAGTTTACATTATCAGCATACCATGGTAAAACATTAATAGACAAAAGTTGATCATTAGGAAAAGAATCAAATATAGAAGAAGAAGGTTCGGTTTCTGTGAACTGGAGTCGGGAAAGATGATCAGCAACAACATTCTCTACACCTTTTTTGTCCTTAATGGTAATTCCAAACTCTTGATGCAGAAGGGTCCATTGGATGAGGGGTGGTTTAGCATCTTTCTTTATCAAGTGGTATTTCAAATCTGCATGGTCAGTGAAAATTACCACAGGAGAACCAAGTATGTAAGTCTGAAATATTTCCAAGGCAAAAAAAAATAGCAAGTAACACATTTTCAGTTGTGGAATAGTTTTTTTGGGCTCCATTTAAAGTTTTACTTGCATAATATATGACAAGAGGACGATTATCCCTCTGCTGTCCAAGCACGACCCCTATGGCAAAATCACTGGCATCACACATAATTTCAACAGGGAGGGACCAATCAAGGGGTTGCATGATAGGGGTTGTGGTGAACAAATTTTTATGTTGGTCAAAAGCATTTTAGTGCTTAGCTGTCCAATTAAAAACAGTATCATGCATGAGTAAAAGACACAAAGGTTTAGAAATGGAGCTAAAACCTTTTATAAATCTTCTATAAAAACCGACATGACCTAAGAATTACTTAACATCCTTTACTGTTTTAGGTGCAGGGAGCTTAGAAATCAGGTCAATCTTGGCCCTATCAACCTCAATTCCCCTAGCTGAAATGATATGTGCAAAGACTATCCCTTTTTGAACCATGGAGTGACGTTTCTCCCAGTTGAGGAGCAGATTTTTTTCATCACACCTAGCCAACACCGCTTGTAAGTTAGCTAAACAATCATCAAAGGTGCAGCCAAAAATAGAAAAATCATCCATAAACATTTTCAAAATATTTTCAACCATATCACTGAAAATACTTAACATGCATCGTTGGAAAGTAGCTAGTGCATTACATAAACCAAAGGGCATTTGTCTAAATGCAAAAATGCCGAAGGGACATGTGAAAGTGGTAGTTTCCTAGTCCTCTAAGGCTATTTCAATCTGGAAGTAGCTCGAAAAACCATATAAAAAAAAGTAAAAAGCATGACCAGCAACTTTTTTCAAAATTTGATCAAGAAAAAGGAAGGAAAAATGATCTTTCCTAGTGGTTGCATTTAACTTCCTATAATCAATACACATACGCCAACTAGTGGTCATTCTCACAGGAATCAACTCATCATGATCATTTTTCATAATTGTCAAACCAGATTTTTTTGGAACTACTTGAGTTGGACTCACCCACTTGCTATCTGAGATAGGGTAAATGATACCAACATCAAGTAATTTCAAAACTTCATTTTTAACAACTTCTTTCATAGTATGGCTCAATCGTCTTTGCATTTCCCTAGAAGTTTTTGCATTTTCTTCTAAATAAATCCAATGAGTAAAGATAAGGAGACTTATACTTTTGATATCTGCTATAGTCTAGCCAATAGCTCCCTTATGCTGCCTCAACGCTTCAACTAATCTCCTCTCTTGTGTTTCAGTGAGCAAGGAAGAAACCACCATTGGAAAAGTGTTGTTGGGGCCTAGAAAAATATAATTCAGTTGGTAACCTCTCTTCCAAAAATGCCCTACAACAAATAGGATTAAGTGTTCAGCACTACGAGGGTAAAACTAGAATATTAAACCTGATGTGGCTTAATAATGTAAGTGTCATGTATATCCTTCTTACAATTAAGTGCAAAATATCAGGAATTAAAAATTTACTCAAGTACTATAATCTATTGCATAATAAAGTGCTTAACTCATTTTTTGTTAAGCAATTTATTCACTTAAGCAACTTAATCATACAATTTTAACACTTTATCAAAAGTCAGTGGAACAAATACAAGAAAATTTTCAAAGTCTCCATCAATGGATAATTGATGGTAGGAAGGATTTTGAAGAAAAATTTGCCCATCTTGTGCAACAACTTCATGTGATGCAGGAAGAAGAAGAAGAAGGAGCCAAGGGTCATCCCATTGAGATTCCTTTTCCGTATATACTAGAATCTCCTTTAGAAATCCAAAATTAATTTTCCAACACTCATATTCCTCTTCTGACTTTCATTTCCATCACTTCACATAAATTATTTCCTCTTTCATTCCCTTCCGTCAGTCGTCCTAAGCAAGGCCTATACAATGATCAAAAACGGAGAAGCCATCGAGATAGATCTCGATACCAGATGGAAGGTTAATCGTGGTGGAGTCGTTATCGAGCACCGAATAGAGGAGGAGCTCAAAAACGAGAAGTACAAGGTAGGGAAGAAGTCCTTCCTCTGTGGTCTGGACGGAAAACCTCTTTACAACTTTTTGCACTCACCACAAACACCCAGCCAGCTCTAGCACACCAGAAGTCTCGAGGCATCACAGCTTCTGTTGTTCACTCATTTGTCCTCCTTCCTCACCCACCTTAACCACCCCTATTTTGGCAATCAAACCTTGCACCAAGCCCATTGCTGCAGAATATTGGACAAGACAGTGGGCGAGGGGACCCATTTCTTTGTCCCATGGGTCCAGAAGCCATGAATCCGAACCAAGCCCAACACCTTCTCGTCTGTCTCCAGCACTGAAGACCTCTAGATGGTCAACCTGAACCTTCGAGTCCTCTCTCACACCAAGGTCACGAAACGGCTCGAGATCCTTCAAACCTTAGGGCTTGACCATGATGAGAGGTCCTTCTGTCAATCAGCCATGAGGTCCTCAAGGCCATAGTGGCGTAGTTCAACACCGACCAGCTTCTCACCGGACAACCACAAGCTGCATCTAGAGGTGGTTGTAGTGGATTCAAAGGTGGTGGTAGAGGTTGTGGAGGCTGTGGGGGTTGCAGCTTTTGTGGAAGTGGTGGTCAAAGAAGCGGCATAGGTGGCTCTCCTAGAGGTGGTACACATCTCATTTTTTGACGAGATTCCTGTGCATAGTATACAATTGATGGTATATTTGAGGTATATAAAGTCCTTTATACTTTGCTTGTAATCTATGGTGGAGGAAAAATTCTCATGGGTTTGCAAGTTTTAGGAGATAAGAACTTTGCTCCTCAACTGCTTGATTTTTTGCTAGCTAAAGGTGTTTTTGAGCCCTATGATAGACAAAGAGAGCATATCCTTATTTTTCCCCTTTTCAATGTCAGATGATATGTTGTAGCTCCTCGTCGATGTATGTCACTAAATTTGGCTAGCATATATATTGATACTATCAATACATGCCCCGTTGCTAAGAATCTTAGGGTTGTACAGTTGCCTTGGGTCAACATGATAATAAAAAAAATCCTAGTGGGAAGGAGTGTGAGCTTCATCAATAAGGCCATATTGAGAAATATTAATGGTCAAGTTACAATGACCAATCAGGCTGTTATGGCACTAAAAGTGTCGAGGGAGAATAGAACCAAATTTGACCTTGTTATCGGTGACGTGAATATGCTAGACATGGGTGGTTTTAAGCTCTTGGGACTTTTGGGGAGTGAAATGAACCTCCTAGTCACTTGGTTGTCAACCCCTAGTGTTAGTAAGCTTGTGATGAAAGGGGTTACCTATGATGCGTGCGACTATATTTTGAAGCTTGTGATCAAAAGAAACATACACCAACACGTGATCAGAAGAAGGAAATTTGACTCCGAGATGAAAAACAAGTCCCTGAATGAAGACAAAACTTGCCATGGTTATTTGAATGGCATCATACTGTTAGGCTTGTTTTCTCCTCTAGTTTTGACATGGCCTTTGTGCATTAGTGGCATTGGCATATATCACATATTTTGCAAGAACCCTCATGTCTATCAGGCATTTTTTCCATGTTACATGTATCGATTTTTAAGGAAAACTTAAGGCACGAGTGGGATGTTCCTCGGTGGAATTTCTTGGTGCATAAAAGGTTCGGGAACCATATTTTTTTTTTTATCTTGGACACTTTCCACAGTTACTAGTCAAGATTTCTTTCACGATTATGGTTTACATAGGTGCGATTCTTACATATATGGAGCAGGTTGCATATATATCCAAGAATCATTTACTCGAGATTGTTGGTTTTTTTGTGTCTCTACCTGAGAACATAAGATGGCTTGCTCTTGTAATAGCCATACTTGCTGCAGTTGTAGGAAGCCAAGCCCGCATCACTGGAACATTGGGCTCCAAATTTGTCATTGTTCTTATTTTTTCAATTTCTGTGGAGTGGCTTATTGCCTGGGGAAATATGAATATAAATAGGTACATGCTGAAGAATAGCACAACTGGTGAGATTTTTATAAAGCACTTGGAGAGGGAACAAGAGGCAGATCAGGGCAACGCTCGAGATTCTGTCAGCTCAATTGAACTAGAGGTTCAAGAGAAGTTATCTTTGCTCAAGTGGTTTTCTAATGAATACAGGAAGTTTGGTTGAAAGCTTGGGTTTGTGACCAACAAATCTCAAGAAGGTTCTCAGTTTAGCATGCCACAGACAACACTAGAGATGACAAGTTAGGAAGATTATGTGCCCAAGATGAAGGCAGGCCAGAGTGACCATTATTACCTTACGGGAAAAAGTAAGAAGATATTGGAGGAAATGAAGAAGGGGTATGAGTTTCTCCATATGGTAGATGCCAACGATGAATATACTGTTGGACAACTCAAAGAATTTGAAAGCAAGAAGCTTACCTCAGCTACAAAGCAAAGATTGAAGCATAGCCGCAACTTGTGGGTAAGTTGCTTTGAAGGGGTAGGATTTGTCACAATCATGTACCTCTACAAGAGTGGAATGGAGTCACTGTGGACTTTGTTTTGGGGTAATAAAGGGCTAGAGGTTTGGGCTCAGCCTCGTTGGTTATTTGTAGGCCCATGGTCCATTTATTTGCTCTCTGTTTGGCCTTTCGGCCTCTTGTTTGTTGGATTGGTCATGTGTTTGGCCTTTCGTTATGATTGTTATTTCAGTGTGCTGGGCTTTGGCCCTTTCGGTAGTAAAGATTTGACTAGTATATATAGTGGGCGTCCCTCTTTCTAATGGCATGCAAAATTCTTAATCAAAAGCTACTTTTGTAACGCCCGTCCTTGTAGTGGAACTTTAGAAAATAGTTTTTAAGAAAAGGAGACGGGAATTATTGATCCTTTTAAAACTTTTTATTTTCCTTCCCAATATATTTTTACAGTAGAAGTAGCGTTCATCATTCATCATACATACTTTACGTAAAACATTCATTTAATTTGAAAACATTACAAGGTGGGGATTTTCTTTAAAAAGATTTCCTTTCATAAAACATTTCCCACACCTTGTACTTCCATTCGTAAAGAAACTAAAGCATACATGTATTCATTCATTCATTCTTTCTTTTCACTTTTCCTTTGGCCGGTACACACTATTATGCCCTGTGTGTTGGGTTAGCAGTCTTTTTGACCTGAATTCTGCCCGTGGCCACAGGTTGTGAATCCCTTTCAATCAGAGGGTAGCACTGGGTGCACTACCAATACTACTTACCTGATATTGTAATCTGCCCAATCCCTTGGTACCCATTCATTTAGTCATGACCGTTAAGTATTTTCATATATTAAAACATTCATTCATTTCAGTTCTTTCCTTTCATTCATTACTTTCAGTCCTTTCCTTTGCATTTCTTTCCATTCATCAATCAATTTATTTCCTAAACATCATTTAAAAGCGTGAGCTTAAACATCATCATAAACATCATTTCATAGCAAGCCTTAAACATTCCTTTCATAGTGTCATTTAAAAACTCAGTTCATAGCATCATTTGAAAACACTTTCATTGCATCATTTAAGCATCATTTAAAAGTATCAAGCATAAACCTCAACATTTCATTTTATGGAAAATAAAGACAATAAATACTACATACAACATCTATTCACATGCATACAACTGTTACTTTTGGGTGCATAAATAGGGATTGCCAAGGAAGACCATACATACATATACCTTTAAATATTTATACTTAGCATACTTTCATAAAACATCATTTCATTTCGTATCATTTAGAACTCTAAAAGAGTATGAAAATAATACTTACCTGGACTCTATGCCATATACATTTCATGCAGTCCATTCATGTGCATGTTAGATGGCAACCTACATGCATACGTAACCTTACATTATTCATTTTTCAAGCGCATAAGTAACTAAACTTAGAAAATATATAAACTTCTCTTCACTTAGACACACTCTATCTTCTAGTTCTATCTTTTATGCTTTCCTTTATCACGTTTCCTCAATTTTAGGGTCCTAATTTGTGACCCACTTAAGGTCACCTTTCAAACAAATAGCCTCCTACTTCACGTTCTCATCCTTCAAGGTTGACCTCCTTGATCCACCTTAAAGGCTTAGACACATTGTCACCTTCGCCATGCTCTTCCTGCCAAACCATCCAAGTTATACAATCCAATCCTAGTCAATACATACATCTTTTTCTTCATTCATATATAACCTAACCAACACTTCACCGTAACCTAACCATGCATAATAAACAATTTTAAGCCAACCTAGAGGCTTAAACATTGTGTACTCATGCCTAAGACAGATTATCCATTACATACGTTAAATTTGTCCGGCACAAGCGTCCAACCAAATTGCATATGTACCTTAACCCTTTTATCACCTAAGACTAACATATAATCCACTAACACCCACTTGTGTAAACAAGCTTCATACTCCGATGCTAACCTTCAACTCAAACCGAACTAACACCTCATGGTATACATCACCTCCAAACTACATAACTTATCCCAACAAAACACTCAACCTACATAACATACGACCACGTCATGATTGTACCTCATCCAATCACTCTACACAGTTCGCAATCCCAAACTGTACAGTGATCCCATTACTTCACATAGAATCTGACCACTGCACAACTACCTAATCACCTCATTCTTCTCACAACACAACTCCACACTTAATCCTCGTCACTTCACAACATCACGCCATACCACCACTACGTCACAATTGCACAACTCTGTCACTTCATGCTACTTACAGCTATCACAACTTCACATCCAATCCCATCGCTTCACACTACGCACAACCACAACACAATCGCACCACACACTACATATTAGCCGATCACTTCAAACTACATAACTTCACACTTCATAATAACAACACCCACCACTGCACAACTACCTAATCACCTCATTCTTCTCACAACACAACTCCACACTTAATCACCGTCACTTCATAGCATCACGCCATACCACCACTACGTCACAATTGCACAACTCCGTCACTTCATGCTACTTACAGCCATCACAACTTCACATCCAATCCCATCGCTTCACACTATGCACAACCACAACACAATCGCACCACACACTACATATTAGCCGATCACTTCAAACTACATAACTTCACACTTCATAATAACAACACACACCACATACAATCCCATCACTTCAATTACACAACTGCCACAAACCACTCCGCCATAGTTCACAACAACATCCAACTTCACAATAAAATAACGATCAAGAGAAAGGGAGAGAGATTATACCATGTGTTGGGGCTGAGATGTCGCATCGCTTGCTACCCGGCATTAACTTGCGACGGTGGCTAGCACTACAAGGAGGGGCCGGTTGAGGCATGGTGGTCATTATCGTGACCTAAAACAGGGTTGTTGGGTGGCTGGAGCTAGGGTTTGGAGGGTTTCGTGGTGGCGACATGAGGTGGGCTTTGGTCTCACCATGGTGGTTGGGGGCTGGCTTGGCCGTGCATGATGGGGGGAAAAGGGTGTGTGCGATGGGCATCATTGTGCTGGATGGCCTTGGAGGGAAGAGGGAAACGGGAGTGTTGATCTACTGTGAGGGGTGCGATGGCCGTGGGTAGTTGCAAGCTGGTGGTTGACGGCGGCTTGGGAGGAGATGCGCCTGCTCTGGAAGAACAAGAGGTCACGGTTGAGAAATATAGGGAGAGAGATCCGTGGGCTTCTTGCACTGAGGTGGAGCAACAGTGGTCCACGACGTGGAGGAGGCTTGTGGCAGTGGCTGGTGGTGCTGGGCTATGCCTCGACGGCGCTAGGGGCAACAAAAGAGAGCCTGAGGGAGAGAGATTGGGATAGGCTGTGGAGGGATGGAACCATGAGGGAGCGGTGGTTGGCGAAGCTCGACGGTGGCGTCGCGGACTACTCGTGGTGGAGAGAAATCGAGGGAGAAGAGAGAGTGGGCTACGGGCTTCGGCCTGGTTGGAGAGAGAGAGAGAGAGAGAGAGAGAGAGAGAGAGGCTCGTGGGGGAGGAGATCGGCATGGGGAAGGTCGCCGACGGTGGTGGCATGACTGAGCTACGATGTCTGTGGCTAGGAAGTCGAGAGGGAGAGAGGAAATCAGGGGAGGAGGGAGGCGTCAGTTGGAGGGAGGGGGGAGAGAGATGGAAGAAGGAAAAAAGAGGAAATTAGGGTTTCCCTTGTGGTTTTAATTCCAACCCTTCATCTAGGAGTTCCCAGATTTGATCTAACAGTAGAAATTTAAACACTGAAAATAAACTAACTAAATTATAGGAATTAAAATAGAAAATAAGTCTAATTTAAAAATCAACTTTAAATTCTAAAAAAAATAACAATCATTCATCATAAAATAAAATGATGAAGTTTGCAAAACATTTTTAAGAGAAATAACTTCATCTAAATAATTAGTTTAACATAAAATGAAATAATGAATATTTAATAATATTCTGAAAGAAATAAAATCATTTAAATAAAATTATTTGCTAAAACTATATTATTTTTGGGGCTTCACAATATAAAAAGGTTTACTTGAAAATCAGGCTTGGTTCAATAATACCAAAAATACCCCTCTTAAAATAATTTTGAACATTTAAAATATTTCGAAGGCTTTAAGACACTAGACTCCATTTAAAGATCATCTGTAATATTTAAAACGCGACTTCAAGATTTAAAACACATAGATGAGACTCGTGATCAACTGAGAGAAAAAGGAGCAGTTCATCACAGCTTTCCTTTTCTCTCTCTCATTTTCATCTTCTCTGGAGGTTGCTCTCCTCGAAGGAGGTTGTTACTAGAAGAATTACAACAGTATTTGGGGTCTGTTACAATGTATCGTCAAATAATAAAAAAGAAATAATTTAGCCACAAAGAGATTTCACAAAAGTAAATCTACAAACTGCCGGGGTTGGTATGGTTTGTCAAATTGTAATATTATTTTTATTGAAAAATAGTTTTATTGTGTGTTTACAATAAATTACTTTTATTGTGTGTTTATTGTAAAATAAATATACGTATCACCTGAAGTTACGTTAGTTTTTTTGTTTACTTTTATAAAATTTCTTTGTGGCTAGTTGTAGCACTTCTCATGCTAGTTGATGTCAAATATGCCGACTCTTTTACAGATAGAATTTGAAATAAAACTTTCAAAGTCTCCCGAGTTATATTTTGCTTTGCTAAAAATAAAAGCTTTCCAAAGCTTGGGAGATCATAATTGATGCAAGAGTATTAGATTTTCTCCCATATAAGAATTTCTTCTTGTTCCACATTCGTTTTGACACTTGTTACCACTAAGAGATGTGATGCCCCTATATTTCTCTTGGGATCGGATGAATATCTGAAGCATCAAGATATATAACACAAGGTTAGCTACCCCCGTTCATGACAGATAAAGATGCAATGTTCATAACATGTATCTGGTAGTATGCAATATTCGTAGCCGATATTTTTGTTTTTTAGCAATACTATGCACCAACTAATAATATCCAAAAGGATTCTTAAACATAATATATAAACATTAAAATGATAGACCTTTTTTATTACAGCATGAGTCCAAAATGTTTGTAATCATAAGAGTAGTGGAGACCGAGCTCCTTAAGTACAAGTAGAAACTAAAGCAAATACTAGACTAATCCATTGAGTAGCTCGCACAACTCAATCAAGAATGTTGTAATACTAACGATAAATCGGAGCATTGAGGCTATGAGCTCAGCGTCGTCCTGTCACCGTCAAATCAACCGTCTCCAGTTGGTCAACCTTTGGTGCACCTCCAGATCTTGAGACATGGTCCATCATTCCGAAGAGAATTGTAGTTGGGATTACCACAACGAGATTTGATTACAAATATCAGCAAGTTAACAGATAACTTAGCATACAGTATACAAATTGTGAAGCCCCCAGATTTCGCTAGGGATCAGACGAACATCTAAAGCCTCAAGACATGCAATATAAGGTTACTTATCCCCATTCATGATAGATAAAGATACAATATTCCTAACATGCATCTAACAGTATATAATATTGTTAGTGGATAATATTTTTCTTTGAGCAACACTATGCACCAAACTAATAATATCTCAATTACTTAAAACATGATCCATACATACGGAAAGGATAAACATCCATGATTATAGTACAAGTATCAGAAGACTGTAATCTCAAAACATGGGAGACTAAACTCCATAATTACAACATCAGAATAATAACTACTCAGCTAGTTCGTCGAGTAACTTGGCCAACGATGCCATAATACTGTCCAAAAATTTAACTAAGGAAGCCATAAGCACCATGTCGCATCGGCGTCGTCTAATCAAATTCCTCCAATCGACCAGACTCTACTCTCTCTCCTCGACCTGACACATCTCTTACCATTCAAGGAGAATGGTAGTTGGGACTACCACAGTGAGATTTGAATACAAATCTTAGCAAGTTAAAAGAGAACTTCCACACAGGGTAATGATGTATGCATGACAGTAAAGGCATGAATGCATAATCAAAGTCATAAGCAAGCATAAAATAACTTGACGTGTAACATGGCATAAACTGAGATGACTTGAATCTTGACCTAAATAACATGAACTTGAACTTGAAACATGACATGACATGAACTTGAACGTAGCATGAACGTGAACTTGAAACATAATATGAACGTGAACTTGAACATAGTATGAACGTGAACTTGAACATAGCATGAACGTGAAATTGAAACATATCATGAACGTGAACTTGAACGTAGCATTAACGTGAATTTGAACATAGCATGAATGTGAACTTGAAACACAGCATGAACATGAACTTGAAACATATCATGAATGTGAACTTGAAATGCATTCTTGTCTCATGGAGTTACCAAGATGCTTGTCTCATGGGGTTACCATAATGATATTCTTGTTTTATGAGGTTACCACGATGTCTTATCTCATGGGTTTACCATAATGACATTCTTGTCCCATGGAGTTACCACAATGATGTTCTTGTCTCATGGGGTTACCATAACGTCATTCTTGTCTCATGGAGTTACCATAATGACATTCTTGTCTCATGGGGTTAACATAATGACATTCTTGTCTCATAGGGTTGCCAAAATAGAGTAATTTTGTATATCAGACGTGATAATTAAAAGTAACCATGTGGGTGCTACACGAGTCCCCTTGAGTCATGTGTCCTTGCCGATTACCACATCACAGCAAACGTATATGCATCAGCTGTGAGTGTGTTAACATATGTGCCACACTTGCTGTCGACACACGTGTTGTACGTGCCATAATTGCTGTGGTCACACATATTGTATGTGCTACACTTGCTGTGGACTCATGTATTATATGTATCAAGTATCAAGTATCTGCACTCGCACGAGTATGCATAACTTGAACTGAAATATGGCTCCATTGGCATTAGTATTTGGTGCGCTTCAGTGACCAATTACTTAGGTCCCATTCGAAACTGTTGACTATACTTTGTCAACCCAGAAAGTTTCACACTAATTTAGAAACTCTGGCACGAACAAAAGAGTTTCACCAGGATATTACATCATCCTAGCACTTAGGGTCGTGATAGACGTAAACAGACTTGACATAACTTGAAAGCTTGTTCCAAAGATACACAAATTGTACCTGAGATGAAATGTGACATGAAACGAAAGGACAGAAACCCTGACGTAACATAACATGACATAAATGTGGAGCGAAAGGCATAATGTACAATGAGCCAGAAAACACTTCATAGCATGTAATAGACAATACTTCGTAGCATGGCATAACATGTAACAAAATACATTTTGTAACATGGCATAACATGTAACGCACAAAATTTCGTAACATGGCATAACATGCAACATACAACATTTTATGACCTGACATACATGCAACATATATCATTACGTAACATGACATACTTGTAATAAATAAAAATACGTGACTAAATAAATTATGTAACAGATAATCATGAAGTAGTATGGCATGTATATAACATACATACATAGACTATAGTTCCATTACCAGTGACACGTACACAGTAATCTGATAGTAAGCTAAGAGTTAACTTATAGTGATCATCACGTTTTACGAGGTAAAACATGAAATAAGATAAATTGTTAGTAGGAGTTCTAAATGTTAGAAACTTAATCACTAACAAATAGAAACATGAAGAAATGCTAACTTAAGGATTTCTTCATGTGGGAAAATAACAATTTTACCCCTGACTTAAAGATTTCACATCCTAACTCCAAAAATCACCAAAATTTACACTCCTTATGTAAATTTTATCCTAAACTTAAATATCAACTTAGAAAAATTTAAAACCAAATACAACTATGAAAAACATGCTAGGGCCGAAATTTTCAAAGGCTATTTCTCTTTGATTTTTGTTGCAATTTTATCCAACTTCAAAACTCATGATCAAACCAAAATATTGCAACAAAGATCCTCATATCCTAAGTTTAAAAACATGCTTAAACCATACAACAAAATTATACTTCACATAATCACAAAACACTTTAGTAAAAAGATCCAAATGTTTTAACTAAAATACAACTCTTGAATTTCATGGTTTGACCTATTTCAAAGTATTTCCAAAACTCCAAAAATCCAAAACTTTCTTCTATCATGTTCATAACACATTCGCAAGAACTAACATGCTTTGAATCAACACATAAAAGTCATCAAAAATCACAAAACATCATTTGAACCACTCAGCTCCATACTTAGCTAAAAACATAATTTCTTTCCTAACTAGCTTTGAATAAATACTTGATCTGAGGCATTCTATGGTGAGATCTTCAAACCAAAACATCAAATATTTTAAAAATGTGTCTTAAAGTAAATCCAAGCATTAAACTTAAAATCACATGACTAAAATAACTCAAAACATGGATCTAACTAAAGACATCAAACTTTTAACCCTACCATATGATCTCTTGCATAAAAATTAACATCTTTGAAACCAACGTCAAAAAGGTTCAAAATAACATCATAACATGTGGCTAAAAGGCTTAGGATCATCAAATAAAAATATCAAATCCATTGGAGTAAGATTAAACCACAAAAGACTCAAACTTTCTTAAAACAGAAACTGTTTTTCCTCTTCCAGTTTCTAAGTTTCTAGATAGGAGAAAAGTTTTCATCAAAAGTTTTAATCATGCAACTAATCTCCAACAAACAATCATATATACATGTTAACAACACTCCATAAAAGCTTTAGACTAAGACTTGTCTATTAGCTTGGTCAAAAACTCCAAAACACAACACACTATCCAGATTGTCATCCAAATTGACATTTACACAGTTAAAACAATGTTTGACCAATCAAACGATCATGAAATCAAGCAAACAAGATGCCCACGGAAACTAGAGAATAAGAACAACTTTTATGAAGAAATTATGTGAGATGAAACTTACAAGGGTCCCAAAAATGGCACACAAAAATCCACAGAAATTTGCCCTAGAGAGCTCCTAAGGATTTCTTTGCAAGAATGTGAGTGGAAAGTGGTGAAATGAATGTGGAAATGGCCTGCACGCCTCTTAAAAATTATGAAGAGTGAAGGTAGGGCCTTGTTTGACACCTTTAGGTAGGGTGGCTATGTCACAAAAAGGCAAGAATAGTGAGTGGTTTTTAGCCAAAGAAATATCTACGAGTAGGGTGGTAGTGAGGTGGCCTTTGGCTTCACATCAAGCTTGACTTTGGGGGATGCTTTGGGCAGAGGGTGGTCTACCATGGGGATGGAAAACTTGATCATGAAGCTTTGCCGAGTGGCCAAAATTCGTGGGCCTTAAACGAAGGAGCCTCATTTGGGGTTTAGAGAAGGCTCGGTTAGGGTTTGAGATGCTATCAACCTTATATCCAATTTTTCTTGACCCAATCAAATTTGCGAGGTTTAAAAAGGTGAATAATGATGTCATAACATGAATTTGAGGAATTAATAGTATGTGAAAGTGATTTAATCAAGTGATTAAACACAATGCTAGAAATCGGATCAATTAGAGTTTTGGCTTAAGTGGCATGATCTCACACGTTGATTTCCTTCATAATCCATCTTATGGTTCCTCTTGATGACAAATGTCCAATACTATTCACCAAGTGTGGTTAAGATCTTGCTAAGTGTCCAAATAAAACTTCTTCAACCTAATTTGGGCATTCCACAATATGATTCCGAAAACGCAGCGCTAGGTGCTATTATTGAGATTACTATTCACTCTAGGAAAGTGTAGAATAAACTTTGCACTACAAAATCCTAGATATACATACATACTAAACTAACCGTTAAATATTTTTATTGAAATTCACCCAGAGTGCCTCAAAATAATCAAACGAGTTTTCGAACAAGCATATCGTCCAAAAATTAAAAATAAGATTATTGTGCCATAAAATCCTAAATAATCAACTGAATTTAATGGCGCAGACCATATGCCATTTTGACACTTCTAACTTTCTCAAATAAATAAAATCACGCTACTAGCACCACAGTGAGTGGCAAAACTGATTATACTAACAGACTAAAACCTGCACGATTGGTTAATTCGTGAAAACTTTTGGAGTTTTCAAGAGGTTCCTAAGGCTTAAAGAAATTCCACCATAGAATTTCTAGCGGCTTGTTACGTCCTCCCCTCCTAAAAAAAAAAGATTTTGTTCTTGAAATCGACGTAAGTACTAACAATAGAAAATACTAAGGAGAAGATGCTGCTCACCAAATCTATTGTCCATCACAGGACATATCATTTCTGCTCGATGCCGGTGGTGTTGCGGTCATATCCATTGGCATGACGTGCTGGGGTTAGTAGTAGAGCGCGTCATTGTCCAAATCATACACCACATTATGATCTGGGTTTGGGTGCTGCTTGACCTCTTCGTCGTCACTATTTGGTACTTGACCCACTGCTAGCAAACGTTTGCGGTGAGTTGATGACATAGATGATCCTGATGTGGCGGGCTTAGTGTTGGCGGTTGTGGCGTGCTCCTCTGCTACTCTGTTGGACTCAACTTGGTCCCGTGCTATTCTTGCTTGGAAACTATTTCGATCCATCCATGTGGTTGAGTGAAGAAGTGGATAACGCTCTTTTCATGAGGCAAAGCCTTCTTCTCATAGCCTACACCATTCCTATCTATATCCATAACATGGGTTCTTATAATAACTACCCCCATTTAAGAGAAGAATATAACACTCACAAAGGTTACTGCCTAAAATGAACAAGTTCTAGGCTAACTATCTAGGACACTAAATCCTTGCTTAAGCGTAGTTACTTCTTTCCTTGCTGCTTAAAGAGTTATCCACCACATATATTTATACCACTGAGATTCTGTCATTCCTTAACTCTCTCTCTCTCTCTCTCTCTCAATTCAACAAGTAACACTGGAATCCTTCTGCAAAGTAGGTTGAGTCATACCGGCATACTCTCTAAATGTAAAACTTAAAGTATTCACACAATTCAATTTAGAAGAATTTAATCCATACACAATTGAATCCACTTTCTTTATTTCCTCAAGGAATCCTATCCACCTAGGACTAGCTTACTTCTTCATAAACAAAACGAATCGTTCCTCCTCCTAGGTAGTATCTCGATAATCGTTCAGGTATTAATCTATTCTCAAAACTTTCTCTCTTATGATTGACATAACTCTTCTATCCTTTATGAGCTACCACTTATTCTGACTCTAATCAAAAGGATTTGTTCCAATTGTTCACGTAAATCCTTAAGACCAAGATTTTACTACCCACATATTCGTCTCCAATGTAAGGGCGATCTACATTTTCTACAAATACAATGCTTTGCCAAAAACCATTTAATGGCAGCTGGATAAAACTACTATCATAAGTGAATCCTACTAAGGCCAAAGCTTCTCTCACACACTATACTCTTCTGAACACAAATTCCATTGGATTCTCAAAATAAAAATAAGTTTCAAATACACGGAATACTAATTCATCAACCTTCAATATCCTTCCTCATATTACTAAAAGGTATTCTATATCTATATTGGTATGAACAGTAATACTCCTAATGATAATTGTTGCTCTTACCACCTGGTCAAATCAATCAGATTAGTTAGTTAATTCAGATAAATCAGTCATGTATAGCATAAACATCAGTATGAATAGTCATGAATTTAAACTCTCAGCATGAAAACTTTTATGAAAATCTTATGTTTATTATGTTTACGTTGTGATGGATTTCTTGCTGAGTCTTTGACTCATTTTAGTTTATTTCATGTATTTTAATCACCCAGGTGAGGATGATGAACATGAGCAGGCAAGCTAGGATTAGAAGTAGCAGTTGATTTAGTTTCAGACTTTCTAGAATAAAATTGCTTTTATAATATAAATTTATTCCATTTATTCATTTAAGTTTTTGGATGACATTTTATTAGACAAATCTTTTATGAAATAAATGATAATTTCATGCTATTAAATATGATATCCCTTGCCGGGTTTATTTTATGAAAAACTCGTGACACTCCTAGCCTACAGAAAGGGGGTGTTACAATTCAGTATCAGAGCCGGTTGAGAGATTCTATAGACTTTTTGAAAAAAAAAAAAAAGTATTTCATCAATTCTAGAATAAGGTAACTAGGATGCTCCTTGCCCGCTCAAGAGTTATTGAGATATTTTTATTATGGTAAGACATTTATAGCTCTTACTAGTTAGCACTATTGTAGTTATTGTTTATTTCAGTATCAAAACATTAGTTAATGGTTACTTTAGATTATGTTAGATGACTCTAGGGATTTCATGTAGTATGGATATCTAGAATTTTATGAGAATTATGTGTACTAGAGTTACGTGTCAATTTGGTTATGATAGTGTAATTGATTCAAGGAAGGTGAAGTTGAGAAACTTTTACTTTTAAGATTGATGGTGTATCTGGTTCATGAGAATGGACGAAGATGACTTATATTTGATGGAGTCTTATTTAGTAGATTTTGGAGTAGTTATGACATAGATTTACATATGGTGTTTGGTATTTTGCAATGTTTGATGGAAGGTATATTATAGGTGATATGATTCTCTCGCCTAGCATGAATAGTGGACAAAAGATTTTTGTAAAAATCTCATGTGTCGCGGAGTTAGCTAACAATAGAGTTATAGAAAGAAAATGTGGAGTCAATAGATTTTAAGGTTTACGAGTAGAAGATGATTTAAGTACATATATGCCTTAGACATGCACATTAAAATTTCAATGATTAGGTCGGCATTATTAGAGAATGTCACAAGATGTCGAGGCTTGATCTGGAAGTTTAATTGATGTTGCTATGCTTATAATTGAAGCACTTATAATTGGAGATGTGGACCCATAACCATAGGCACATGATCATTGTGGTATTTTATTTTCTAAGAATTTTAGGATCGAGATATTTTAGAGACCCTGAATTTTGGAGAGTTTTGAATTGCTATTTATTTGAGGTTATGAATATACGAGGAGATTTATTTATCATTTTATGTGGAGAGTTTATTTACTATTTCATGTGGAGATTGTTACTTACTATTTATTTGGGTGACATTATTACTAGGTTTTTAATCGAACCCATGGTTAAGGTTTACATCTTCAGACTCGAATAGAAGTATGATGGTAGCCACTATAAACGAATGTGTGTGTGCATAAGGAAATTGGAGAATATGCGAAGTTATGAATAAATATCGGAGGACTAAAACACATGGAATAAATATTAGACTGAACTAATTGATTGAGGATGTAAAATAGAAACATGGAAAGGATGTGACAGACAAGTATGTAGGTTGCTTGAGGTAATAGCAAATTCTAAGGATGGAATTTTTATAAGGAGGGGAGCTTGTAACGACCCGAACCAATATTTCTATGGTTGGAATATAGATAATCTTATTGGGTCTAAATTAGGAATGGGCAATTGTTATCGGATGTTGATGGGCTATTATTTATTTAGGTTTGTCTCATGTTGTGAGTTGATATGCACGTTTATCAGTTTGTAACAGACTGCATTGAAGCGATGAAGCTCCCTTTATATTTCTTCGCAAGAAACTACATCCTCTGGAATAAAAGCAAGCCCCCATGTTGAAGTCAATCCACATTGCACCCACCAGTAGCGCCATCGACCACGTTAGGCCAAGGTGAAAACCACCGTCACATGGAACAGAGCACCATCAACAGCAACCGAAAAGGACTATGACTCAATGACTAAACCAATGCGGGAACTCCATTGCCCAGACCATGCATGACCATGAAGACCCCCAAGGCAAGCCGCTAGCCACCACAGAAGACATCGGAGCACTATCCCGGTTACCCAGAAAATGCCGACCAGCCTAACCCCATCGTTTTCTCTCTCCCTCTTCATCGATAGTGGCTCTTTGGCCGTGTACTTGTGCTGTCATCGCCAACCACCTCAAGGGACATCAAACCACCTCTCCGACGACACAGAAATTTCCAGCCATCCTTGTTCCGTTGCATCCACTCCCTCAGATAAGCCATTGCCATCGCCACTCTCCTCTATCTCTCTCTCTCTCGGTTATTTCTTGGCTTGGCAGAACTCTCTCTCTTCCTCTCTCGGTGTCGCACCACCCTGACCAGAGGAACCCAGTCGCATCTCCAGCACTCCCAGCTACCCAGTGCCGCCGTCGGACTCAGCCCTCTCTCGATAAGCTTTGCCACAAGCCTCTCTTCCACTCTCCCAAGCCCTCTGTTCTCTACAAAATATATTAGTTGCTTTAGGTTTTAGTTTGCTAAGTATAGTTGTTGATGAGATTACATATATGCCCTTTTAATCTAGTATCTTGAAGGATTGTTTTAAGAATAATTACATTTATAACCTTACACTTAAATATATGTTAATTATGGAGACTATTATGTCATTTTATTTCGGCTTAATATTGAAAGGTGAGTTTTTACTTAAATAAACATATTAGTTAAAGGCTCATTTTTATAAGAAAATATTTAAAGTATTTGAAATGTATTTTAAAGTATACTATTGAGTCTATTAGTTTAGTTAATATTCCCCTTTGTCTATTTAGTCGGATTTTAATAAAATTATTAAGTTATATTTTAAATAGAAATTAAGGAATATGTTATGAGTTGTGAATAATATTATTATGTATTAATCTAAGTGTAATTAAATATGATTAAACCTATTTTTATTACTCGAATGTTTCCAGCAACTATTTTTATAAACTTAGATACAAATACATATATATATATATATTTAAATTATATTTGAAAGATTATGTAACACCCCGTATTTTACTGTATTTTCACTGAAGGATTATTTTTAATAATTCAAAAATTTATTCTCTTATTTTATAATTATCGGATATTTAAAATGTTTTATTTTATGATCTTTAAATTGTGAAAAATTAAATTGTTAGGTTTCTTAATATTATTTATTGTTGTACATTTAAATTGTTCTTCTTTTAAATTAATTGATTGTGGGATTTAATTATTTTATTTTTATTGTATCATTACATTTAATTTAATTTAATTGATTTGCTGTTTTAAAATCATTTTCGTTGGATCATTTTCTGTGACCCAAGATGTGAGGATTGGACCTCATTTATTTTCCCCACTTTTCTTTTTCTCCTTTTTCTCTTCTTTCTCTTTTCTTTTTCCCCAGTTTTCCCCCCTCCCGCGTGACGCACCCCCTCTCTCTCTCCCCGTCCGATTTCTCCTCCACCCAACCCGCCGCCGTGAGATGCCGGTGACCGACACCGCCCCTTCCGTCCACCTCCCCCCATCTGTCGGCGACCTCACCTCCCAAATCCCAACCCCTATCTCGCCGCCGATAGCCACCACGCGCAACACCCAGCCGCGGCATTCTCTTCTTTCGCTCGCCACCGTTGCGCCACCTTCGGCCACCATCTCTTCACCACTTCATCCCCGACCTCTTGGCAACCCAATGGACCCAACCCCGGCTCCGATCCTTCACCAGTGAAGCACAACCAAGCCCATCTCTGATTTCGACTTTTTGTCCTTAAAACTACCCTTTGCGCCGCCACCCACGGCAAACCACCACCACCATTGGCTTCACCGACCTCTGTAGGCCCTACCCTATCAATTTCGGGTCTTAGTTTGTCCCCATTCAAAAGTGGGTATTTGAGACCCACGGCCACAGTGTATTTTACACTGTTACGTTGCTGAGTCACCACTTCTTGCACCTCCGTGATTCTTCGAAAATCATATTATAGCGCTGTAAGTATTTTTCCAAAGAACTATCGTGATTTAAATATATTTTTACACTAACTCATATTATTGTGGTCTGGTTGGACATGCCGGACTGAGTCCAAGGAGTTCGGGAGTCGGATTGATTGTGGATGGAGTTGTGTGTTTGGTTGGTATTGTGAATTGTTGATTGTTGGTTTTGGTGTTGTTCATGTACATGGCATATTGCACGCATGATCATATTTGTAAAGGAAACTGGATTTTCGTGTACATGCATTCATGTTCATGTGTTTCATGAAAACTGAGTTTTCATATGTTAAAGGATTTTGGGTGCGTGTATATCACGACCCCAAGCCGAGACGGGGTATTATCTCGGTGGAGCTCCTTTGGTCACTCAGGAGCGGAATATACTGAGTGACGTCCCCTGGATTGTCGTTGGGCGACGATGGGATCGGACGAGATGGTCTCGTGCCGACTCCGTGACCCCTCTGCTGGTGGGGGCTGGAGGATGCTTGGCCACGTACGCACTGGGCGCAGAACTGGGCATCGCTCGTTGCGTAGTGGGTGCATGGCCACGAACGTGCTGGGTGCGGAACTGAGCATCGCTACAAAGCCAGTACGTGCGGATGATCCCTAGGGGAGATCATGGTGCATTGGTTAATGGAATAATGAGCTGTTTTTTCAGAAAATAGCGTGTGTTGATTAAAAGGTTTTTATGTGATTCATTTTCTGGGAAAATGGGATTTTATTGATTTGGGTCATTTTCTGGAAAAATGACGGAGTATTCTTTTTGGGCCAAAATGGAATTTTGGTGTGTGTTGAAAATAACTATTTTTGGAAAAAATTGTATTTTTGGATTTAAGCATATCTCATCATATGCATGCATGTTGGTAGCATTAATGTATTTTTATCTCTTGGTTATTTGGGTTATACTTACCTGCGGTACTGTTATATGGTAACGCAGATTTTGATGCAAGAGGAGGATGAGGGTGAGCCTGAGGAGTCGGCTTCGCCCGTGGAGTGATTGGATCACTCGCATTTTGGTTTGGGACTTGTAAATATTTATTATGGATGACTGTATAATTTTTAAACCTTTTAACTGATTGTTTAAATTGTATTAACAATTCTGGTACTTAGTTGTATTAATTATTCGCTGCGTTATTTTTGTACACTGTTGCATGTACACACACTTGGCACTAATGTTGGGATGTGTGACCCTGTTGTCATCATCTCGGCGTCTCGATTCCCGTGTCTCCTTACATGGGAGTCGTGGGTGTCACAGGTGGTATCAGAGTTGTTTAGCTCTGGGTAAACCCACATGTCCTTTAGGTGAAGTACTAGAAATATTATTTTAAAAATATAAGTTAAATTATTTATTTTAAGGAATCATTTAATATGGATTTGTTATTTATTTTGCTTATGTTATATTATTTTATTTTACTTTATCTTAGTTATTTCAGTGTTACTTTTGTTTTGTGTTTGATTTTGTTCGGGTGTTTAAACGGAGTTAAAGATTGCTATGACAGGAAGATGGTGAGACCAAGAAGGTAAGCTAACGAGCCCGAAGATGAATTACCAAGAGGTGATTTGAATTATGCCATGGCGAGGGCGTTGAATAGGATGACTGAGTTCCTCCAATAGAATTTCCGACCCCCGCAAGGAGATATAAATAGAGCTGTCCATGTTGGGTGCACCTATGAGCTCTTCCTAGCGCATAGGACTCCTGCCTTTACTGGGGAGGAGGATCCACTGTGAGCTAGGAGGTAGATAGAAGATCTTGAGAGAACATTTGAGATTTGTGGGTGCACGCAAGCCCAAATGGTATTGTATGGAAGCTATATGCTGCAAGGTGAAGCGGCAAACTGGTGGCAGACCAAGCGGCAACTCCTAGAAATGAAGTTGGGATCTTTTGCTGCTATGTCCTGGCAGCGATTCAAGAAGGAGTTCGACAACCGTTTCTTTCCTGTTGCGGTGAGACGGCAAAAGGCTCGGGAATTCAATAATTTGGTACAAGGAAACATGACGGTCGAGCAATATACTAGGAAATTCATGGAGCTTGGGCGATTCGCTACTCACCTTGTTGCAACTGTGGAGTTGCGAGTTGAGCGTTTCCAGGAGGGTCTGCGCCATGATATACGCAGACAAGTGGCCTATCTTGAGATTGTGGATTTTCAGAAATTAGTAGATTTGGCCACTATTGCAGAGCGGGAGAATACTTTTGTAGTAGGCTCCCCTCCAGGCCAGAAGAGGCGGAGTTTTGCTGGTGAGGGCAGTAGTTCTGGGTCACTGCATAAGTTTGTTCAGAGGACTGGGGCCCGTTCGTAGGCAGCCTCTGGGGTTCGTGCAGGAGGTCAAGCTCCAGTTTGTAGCAGGTGTAATAGAGGCCATGAGGGTGACTGTGGCCAGAGAGGAATCCAGTGCTTTAGATGTGGCCAGATGGGTCACTTTGCTCGTGAGTGTGCCAGTCAAGCTCAAGGAAGTCAAGGAGGATGAAGAGGTCGACGAGGCGGGAGGAGCAGCCAGAGACAGTTAGTGCAAGCCCGAGTATATGCTATGACTCCTGGTGATGATGATTATGGGGCTCCAGAGACCCATAATGCTGGGGTGATTACTGGTATGCTTTTAATTTAATTGTTGGACTTGATGTTTGGTGTGAGTTGGTTTTTGGATTTATCTGGTGTATGTATTTGCTTCAGGTAGAGTTCATCTATATGATTTTTATGGATGTACCTTGTTTGATTCTGGGGCGTCTCAATCTTTTGTGTCACCTACTTTTGCGCGGATGTGCAATCTAGTCACCGAGCCGTTATCACAATCCTTGGTAGTGACTCTTCCAAATGGTGAGCTGGTGTGGTGCTCCAAGATTGCTTTAGGCTGTCCTTTGGATTTTGGTGGGAGGACATTAGATGCAGATTTGATTGTATTCAAGTTGCTTGGATTTGACATAATTTTAGGTATGGATTGGTTGCATCGATATTCTGCAAATATCAATTGTAGAAGTCGGATAATTGCCTTACAACTTTCGGATGGAGAGTATTTGGAATTCGAGGGAAGCAAGTTGAAAGCAAGACCTGCAGTTATATCTGCAATTCAAGCTAAGAGAGACATAGCATGTGAAGCAGATGCTATTTTGGTTCAAGTGGTGTCTACGCCATCCAGAATAAGTCTTTAGTGGATATTATGGTTGTGGAAGAATTCCCCGATGTATTCGTGGACGAGTTGCCCGAATTGCCTCCTGTTCGTGATTTGGAATTTGTTATTGATTTGGAACCTGGAGCGGCTCCCGTGCATAAGGCTCCTTACCGTATGGCACCGTCTGAGTTAAAAAAGTTGAAAACCCAATTGCAAGAACTTGTTGATAAAGGATTTATTTAGCCTAGTACTTCACCATGGGGAGCACCTGTTTTGTTTGTCAAGAAGAAGGATGGTACACTCAGAATGTGCATTGACTATCGGGAAATTAACAAGGTGACTATCAAGAATAAGTATCCTCTTCCTAGAATTCATGATTTGGATTGATTTGAGATCAATGATAGTTGAGAATAAGAGATAAGGACGTGCCCAAGACTGCTTTCAGGACGAGGTATGGGCATTATGAATTTAAGGTGATGTCTTTTGGGTTAGCTAATGCCCCTGCTGCTTTTATGGATTTGATGAATAGGGTGTTTCGGACTTTTTTGATTCTTTTGTGGTGGTGTTCCTTGACGATATTCTGATTTATTCGCGAGATGTGGAAGAACATGCTTGTCACCTTCGTTTGGCACTTGGAAAGTTAAGGGAGCATCAGTTATATGCTAAGCTAAATAAGTGTGAATTCTGGTTGGAATAAGTTAAATTTCTTGGACATGTGATTTCCCAGGAGGGAGTGGCCGTAGATCCTAGCAAAGTGGAAGCTGTTTTGTCATGGCCTCGTCCTTCAACAGTTCGTGAGATACGGAGTGTCTTGGGACTTGCCGGTTATTATCGAAGATTTGTGGAGGGGTTTTCTCGACTATCTGGACCTCTCACTGCTTTGACTAGAAAGAATGCTGAGTTTGTATGGTCTGATAGATGTGAGAGAAGTTTCATTGAGTTGAAGAGAAGATTGACAACGGCACTTGTTTTGGCACTTTCGGAGCCACACAAGCCATTTGTGATTTTTAGTGATGCATCTAAATTCGGGTTGGGATGTGTTCTTATGCAAAAAGATCGAGTTGTTGCTTATGCATCTCGCCAGTTGAAAATTCATGAGAGGAATTATCCCACCCATGATTTGGAATTGGCAGCTATAGTTTTTGCTCTTAAGATTTGGCGGCATTATCTGTATGGCGAAGTCTGTGAAGTCTATACCGACCACAAGAGTTTGAAGTATTTGTTTACTCAGAAGAATCTCAATATGAGGCAGAAGCGGTGGTTAGAACTGATTAGCGACTACCAATGTGAGATCAAGTATCATCCTAGAAAGGCGAATCTAGTCGCAGACGCTTTAAGTAGGAAGTCTCAACAGGTGGAAGAAGCAGAGTCGTCAGATGTGGATTCTCTCCTTTGTGGGATGAGGAGACTCCTTATTGAAAGTTCGCAGCAGGAAGAATTATTATCTTCGGTTTTAGATGTCCGGGTTGTGGATTTTGAAGAATTGAAGACTATTCAAAGAAGGGATCCAAAGTTGTTGGCCATCAGAAAGAGAGTCAGAAAGTCTAAAGGACCCTTGCACTATAGTCTGGATAAGGATGGTATCCTTCGGTTTCAAGATCGTAGGGTGATTCCCTGAGATTCAGAAATTTAAGGAGAGAATTTTGGCAGAGGCTCATGCGGCTCCTTATTCAGTTCATCCAGGAAGCACGAAAATGTATCGAGATTTAAAGAGAAATTACTGGTGGGAAGGAATGAAGGTGAATATTGCCATGTTTATCGAGAAATGCGACATGTGCCGTCAAGTTAAAGCTGAACATCAAAGACCTGCTGGTAGGCTTCAACCTCTCCCTATTCCTGAGTGGAAGTGGGATGATATTTCTATGGATTTTGTTGTGGGTTTGCCGAGAACTCCTAGTGGAAAGAACTCAGTTTGGGTGATTGTTGACCAGTTGACTAAGAGTACCCATTTCTTGCCTATCAATAACACTGACTCTTTGGGTAAGTTGACTCGATTGTATGTTAAGGAGATAGTGAGTTTGCACGGAGTGCCCAAGAGTATCATGTCAGATCGGGAACCGCGGTTCACGTCCCATTTTTGAAAGAGTTTGCAGGCAGCTTTAGGCACTAAGTTGAAGTTTAGTACTACATATCACCCACAGACAGACGGTCAATCAGAGCGTACTATCTAAACTCTTGAGAATATGTTGCGTGCTTGTGTCTTGGAATTTTAGGGGAGTTGGGAGAATCACCTGCCACTAATTGAGTTTGCTTACAATAACAGTTTTCATTCCTCCATTCAGATGGCCCCAAATGAAACTTTGTATGGGAGGAAGTGTAGATCACCATTGTGTTGGGATGAAGTTGGCGAAAGTAAATTGATTGGGCCTGAGATAATTCAAGAAATGAAGGACCAAGTTCAATTTATAAGGACTAAAATGGCAGAAGCCCAAAGTCGCCAAAAGAGTTATGCAGATACAAGGAGAATAGACTTATCATTTGAGATAGGCGATTGGGTTTACCTTAAAGTCTCTCCGATGAAGGGGGTTAAGCGCTTTGGCAAGAAGGGTAAGCTTAGTTCGAGGTATGTTGGCCCTTTCCAGATTATAGAGAAAGTTGGGCTAGTTGCTTATAGAGTTGCTCTACCGGATTATTTTGGGGATGTCCATGATGTGTTCCATGTGTCATCTTTGAAGAAGAGTTTTGGACAGCTAGAGCCGCATTTTGTCGACTCTGAACGCATTGAACTTCGGCCTAATCTTTCTTATGAAGTTGCCCGACTCAGATTGTGGATTGGAAAGAGCAAAGGTTAAGGTCTAAGACAATACCTTGGGTGAAGGTGTCATGGGGCGATCTGATGGCTCAAGATTTCTCTTGGGAGAGAGAAGCTGACATGAGAGAGCAGTACCCGTATCTGTTCGATTGATTCTGGCGGTATGTTCTTAAGTTTGCTCCTAGTTGAATCTTATTCCTGTCTTAGCCTTATGTTTGACCTTGCCAATTTCGAGGATGAAATTTTTTTTAAGGGGGGGAGGATGTAACACCCCGTATTTTAGTGTATTTTCATTGAAGGATTATTTTTAATAATTCAAAAATTTATTCTCTTATTTTATAATTATCGGATACTTAAAATATTTTATTTTATGATCTTTAAATTGTGAAAAATTAAATTGTTATGTTTTCTTAATATTATTTATTGTTGTACATTTAAATTGTTTTTCTTTTAAATTAGTTGATTGTGGGATTTAATTATTTTATTTTTATTGTATCATTACGTTTAATTTAATTTAATTGATTTGCTGTTTTAAAATCATTTTCGTTGGATCATTTTCTGTGACCCAAGATGTGAGGATTGAACCTCATTTCTTTTCCCCACTTTTCTTTTTCCCCTTTTTATTTTCTTTCTCTTTTCTTTTTCCCCAGTTTTCCCCCCTCCCGCGCGACGCACCCCCTCTCTCTCTCCCCGTCCGATTTCTCCTCCACCCAACCCGCCGCCATGAGCCTCTGGTGACCGACACCGCCCCTTCCGTCCACCTCTCCATCGGCCGGCGACCTCACCTCCGAAATCCTAGCCCCTATCTCACCGCCGATAGCCACCACGCGCAACACCCAGCCGCGGCCTTCTCTTCCTTCGCGCGCCACCTCCGGCCACCATCTCTTCACCACTTCATCCCCGACCTCTTGGCAACCCAGTGGACCCAACCCCGGCTCCAATCCGTCACCGGTGAAGCACAACCAAGCCTATCTCCGATTTCAACTTTTTGGCCTTAAAACCACCCTTTGCGCCGCCACCCACGGCAAACCACCACCACCATTGGCTTCACCGACCTATCTAGGCCCTACCATATCAATTTTGGGTCTTAGTTTGTCCCCATTCAATAGTGGGTATTTGAGACCCACGGCCACAGTGTATTTTACACTGTTACGTTGCTGAGTCACCACTTCTTGCACCTCCGTGATCCTTCGAAAATCATATTATAGCGCTGTAACTATTTTTCCAAAGAACTATCGCGATTTAAATATATTTTTACACTAACTCATATTATTGTGGTCTGGTTGGACATGCCAGACTGAGTTCGAGGAGTTCGGGGGTCGGATTGATTGTGGATGGAGTTGTGTGTTTGGTTGGTATTGTGAATTGTTGGTTGTTGGTTTTGGTGTTGTTCATGTACATGGCATATTGCACGCATGATCATGTTTGTAAAGGAAACTGGATTTTCGTGTACATGCATTCATGTTCATGTGTTTCATGAAAACTGGGTTTTCACGTGTTAAAGGATTTTGGGTGCGTGTGTATCACGACCCCAAGCCGAGATGGGGTATTATCTCGGTGGAGCTCCTCTGGTCACTCGGGAGCGGAATATACTGAGTGACGTCCCCTGGATTGTCGTTGAGCGACGATGAGATCGGACGAGATGGTCTCGTGCCGACTCCGTGACCCCTCTGCTGGTGGGGGCTAGATGATGCTTGGCCACGTACGCGCTGGGCGCGGAACTGAGCATCGCTACGAAGCGAGAACGTGCGGATGATCCTAGGGGAGATCATGGTGCATTGATTAATGGAATAATGAGCTGTTTTCTGAGAAAATAGCATGTGTTGATTAAAAGGTTTTTATGTGATTTATTTTCTGGGAAAATGAGATTTTATTGATTTGGGTCATTTTCTGGAAAAATGACGGAGTATTCTTTTTGGGCCAAAATGAGATTTTGGCGTGTGTTGAAAATATCTATTTTCGGGAAAAATAGTATTTTTGGATTTAATGCATATCTCATCATATGCATGTATGTTGGTAGCATTAATGTATTTTTATCTCGTGGTTATTTGGGTTATACTTACCTACAGTATCGTTCTATGGTAACGCAGATTTTGATGCAGAGGAGGATGAGGGTGAGCCTGAGGAGTCGGCTTCGCCCGTGGAGTGATTGGATCACTCGCATTTTGGTTTGGGACTTGTAAATATTTATTATGGATGATTGTATAATTTTTAAACCTTTTAACTAATTGTTTAAATTGTATTAACAATTCTGGTACTTAGTTGTATTAATTATCCGCTGCGTTATTTTTGTACACTGTTGCATGTACACACACTTGGCACTAACGTTGGGATGTGTGACCTTGTTGTCATCATCCCGGCGTCTCGATTCTCATGTCTCCTTACATGGGGGTCATGGGCGCCATAGATTAGATATCATATTAGTATTTAAAGTTCAGTAGTAAATAGTAAGTGTTTAATATTTATTTTAATCGCTTTTTCAATGTCTATTGTATGAAGAGAATTTCGATTGTTTATTGCAATAGATTTTATATAATTATGCTATTAAAGTTGTATATTGAAAATAAAGAAATATGTTAAGAATATTTAAATGATATTAATATTTATTAGATTTCTTGTAAAGATTGATAATTATGTTAATTATAAGAGAGGAAACCTATTTTATGAATTGAGGTTTTCATGACTTATTTTAATATAATTGAATATATCACAAGTATTCTACTAAATTATAATATAGTATTAGTATATCAGTATTCATTGATTCTCGTGATAAACAAAATATTTATTTGACTATGTTCTACGACTTGATCAAGTGGAATATTACGACATGTCTTTCAAGAAATGTCAATAACGTTTAGTACTTCGTATAGGTAATGATTGACGAAGTAGATTCAGGAATCAGCATAACGAGATAAGTGGCCACAAATTATGATCATCATAGTTCAGCTTATATAGATTATTATTAGCGCCAGTTATTTGACAGTCATTTTTATGTACCACTAACGTCATATACAAACATGTCATCCAACATAGCATACGATCATGTCATTCCGCATCATGTTCAAATTCATAAATTATAATTATGTATGTATTATGTCATAAGACACGTAAGCTATCTTAGGTTCAAGTGCAAGATAAGATTAGATCAGTTAATCAGATGGCCATTTAGATGCATGGTACCAATGCAGTTCAGTTTCAAGGTGGATGTGCAAACCACGGACTTAAGCATAGTCCACCATAGTATGCCAGAATACTATTAATGGCTTCCCTCGCGACCGCAGGACATGGGGCCGATGCACAATCTCGCACACAGGGTTAAGTGTGTTGGCCGATAAGATCAATCAGCTAAGTCAGATCAGTCACTTAATTCAGATAAATCAGTCATGAATAGCATAAACATCAGTATGAACAGTCATGAATTTAAGCTCTCAGCATGAAAACTTTTATGAAAACTTTATGTTTATTATGTTTATGTTGTGATGGATTTCTTGCTGAGTCTTCGACTCATTTTATTTTATTTCATGTATTTTAACCACCGAGATGAGGATGATGAACACGAGCAGGTAGGCTTGGATTAGAAGGAGCAGTTGATTTAGTTTTAGACTTTCTATAATAAAATTACTTTTATAACATAAATTTATTCCGTCTGTTCATTTAAGTTTTTGGATGGCAAATCTTTTATGAAATAAATGCTAATTTCATGTTATTCAATATGATATCTCTTGCCAAGTTTATTTTATGAAAAACACGTGACACTCTTAGTCTACGGATAGGGGTGTTACATCTCTATAGAAATTAGGTAAGGTGTGAACCTCCCCAATGCCATAAACTTGGTAGCGTACTCTTCCAAAATTAAAGTACCTTGGGATAGAGAGGCAAACTCTTGCGCCTTCTATTGTTTAACCGAATTTGAGAAGAATCGGTTGTCACATACATTCCTCCTTGAATCTTCCCCAAGTCAAAGCAACTAGAGTTTCCAGCTCCCTGACTAGAAGCTTTCTCCGTGTATCCCACCAAATGTCAACTTCTCCTTGGAAAAGGTACCCAACGCATAGTACCTTATGTTCCTCTGTGCATCTACAGATCTCATATGTCATTTCGAGATTGATAATCCATTTTTTTGCTTTCAGAGGTCCTTCATTACTGGAAAAGTTCTGGTAACGGTGGATCAGGAACTTCTCATACAAACAACCCTCAACTTCGAGTCTAGGTGCGTTCACTTGCTGCAATTGCTGATGTCCAAGCACGTCAGTTAGCAAACGTATTGCTTCAGTGAATCCTTGCCCTCTATCCATTGGATGATTTTGATCTTCCTAGTTGTTATCTCTACCAGAGTTCTTAGGTAATCTACCACGCATCATGTGTTACTTCTTGAAACACATGTGTACACGTATCAGATACACATACTAATTCTTGTACTTCAAGAATTTCAAGCCTAATGAAGACTAAAATTTCATGCCTAATATTTGGTGCACTTCCTAAGGAGATGTGGATTTATAATCCAGAAACGTATTACTATGATAGCACCCTGTGACCCCCCTCAGATTCCACTTGGGAGCGGATAGACATCTGGAATGCTGACACATGCAACACAAGGTTACTTGCCCCTGTTTATGATAGATAAAGATGCAATGTTACTAATATGAATCTAACAGTATGTAATATTCGCAGCAGATGATTTTTTTCTTCAAGCAACACTATGCACCAAACTAATAATATCTCTATTACTTAAAATATGATCCATACATACGGAAAGGATAAACATCCATGATTACAGTACAGGTCTCAGAAGACTGGAATCTCAAAACATGGGAGACTGAACTCGATAATTACAACATTAGAATAATAACTATCGGGCTAGTTTGTCGAGTAACTCGTATAACTAGGCCAACGATGCCATAATACTGTCAAAAAATTTATCCAAGGAAGCCACAATCTCTACATCGTGTTGGCATCGTCTAATAAACTTCCTCCAATCGGCCAAGCTTTGCTCTCTCTCTGCAACATGACACATCTTCTGCCAATCAAGGGGAATGGTAGTTGAGACTACTATGGTGAGATTTGAATACAAATTTCAACAAGTTAACAGAGAAATTCCACACAGGTTAAGGATGCATGCACGGCAATAAAAGCATGAATGCATAATCAAAGTCATAAGCAAGCATAAAATAACTTGATGTGTAACATGGCATAAACTGACATGACTTGAATCTTGACCTGAATAACATGAACTTGAACTTGAAACATGACATGACATGAACTTGAAACATAGTATGAACGTGAATTTGAAACATAGCATGAACATGAACTTGAAACATATCATGAACGTGAACTTGAAACATTCATGAACATGAACTTGAAATGCATTCTTGTCTCATAGGGTTACCATAATGACATTCTTCTCCCATGAGGTTACCATAATGATATTCTTGTCTCATAGGGTTACCATAATGGCATTCTTCTCCCATGAGGTTACCATAATGATATTCTTGTCTCATGGGATTACGATAATGACATTCTTGTCTCATGGGGTTACCATAACGACATTTTTGTCTCATGGGATTACGATAATGACATTCTTGTCTCATGGGGTTACCATAATGACATTTTTGTCTCATGGGATTACCATAATAGAGTAATCTTTTCTATCAAACGTGATAATTAAAAGTGACCCTGTGGATGCTAACCAGGTCTCCTTAAGCTATGTGTCCCTATCGATTACCGCATCACAATACAAGTATCTGCACCGGCTATGAGTGCGTTGACATATGTGCCACAATTGATGTGGTCACACGTATTGTATGTTCTACACTTGCTGTGGACTCACGTGTTATATGTATCAAATATCAAGTATCTACACCCGCACGAGTGCACATAACGTGAACTGAAATATGGCTTCCTCGGCATTAGTGCCTGGTGTGCTCTGGTATAGGCTTCATTTGTAACCTGTTGACTGTACTTTGTCAATCTAGGAAATTTCACACTAATTTAGACACTCCAGCTTGAACAAAGGAGTTTCATTAGGATATTACCCCATCCTAACAATTAGGGTCGTGATAGACGTAAAGAGACTTGACATAACTTGAAATGTTGTTCCCAAGATACACAAATTGTACCCAAGACCAAACATGACATGAAAAGAAAAGACAAAAGTCATGACGTAACGTAACATGACATAAACGTGAGGCAAACGACATGACGTACAATGAGCCAGAAAATATTTCATAGCATATAATAGACAATATTTTGTAGCATGACATAACATGTAACAAATAATATTTCATAAATTACATAACATGTAACAGACATTATTTCATGACATAGCATAACATGTAACGCCCAACATTTTGTAACATGGCATAACATGTAACATACAATATTTTGTAGCCTGACATACGTGTAACATATAGCATTACGTAACATGATATACTTATAACAGATAGAAATACATGACAGAATAAATTATGTAACAGATAATCATGAAGTGACATGGCATAGTATGGCATATATGATAACATACATACATAGACTGTAGTTTCATTGCCCGTCACACATAAGTAGTAATCTGATAGTGAAGTTAAGAGCTAACTTACATTGATCGTCATATTTTATGAAGCAAAGCTCGAAACACGAGAAACTGTAAGTAAGAGTTCTAAATGTTAGAAACTTAATCACTAACAAATAGAAACATGAAGAAATGCTAACTTAGAGTAAAATTACCATTTTACCTTCTACATGTGGAAAAATGATAATTTTACCCCTGATTTAAGGATTTCACAACCTAACTTTAAAAATTTCTAAAATTTACATTTCTCATGTAAATTTTGTCCTAAACACAAATATCAAATTAGAAAAAGTTAAAACAAAAGAAAACTATGAGAAACATGCTAGGGCCGAAACTTTCAAAGACCATTTCTCAATTGATTTTTGTTGCAATTTTATCCAACTCCAAAACTCATGATCAAACCGAAATATTGCAACAAAAATCCTTATAAGTTAAGTTTAAAAATATGCTTAAAACATCAAACAAAATTATACTTCACATAATCACAAAACTCTTTAGTAGAAAGATCCAAACTTTTTAACTAAAATACAACTTTTGAATCTCAAGGTTTGAACTATTTCAAAGCATTTCCAAAAACTCCAAATATCCAAAACTTTCTTCTAACATGTTCATAACACATTACCTAGAACTAACATGCTTTGAATCAACACATAAAAGTCATAAAAAATCACAAAACATCACAAAACATCATTTGAAGCACTCGGCTCCATATTTAGCCAAAAACATAATTTCTTTCCCAGCTAGGTTTGAACAAACACTTGATCTAAGGCATTATATGGTGAGATCTTCAAACCAAAACATCACATGGGGGAGGAAAAACTTACTCAAAATTCTTTGCCAAGTGGCCAAAATTTGTGGACCTAATGGGCTGCATTTGGGGTTTAGAGAGGGTTTGGTTATGGTTTGAGATGCTACCAAGCCCATATCATATTTTTCTTGGCCCAATCAAATTTTAAGATTTAAAAGAGTGGATAATGATATCATACCATGAGTTTGAGGAATTAATAGTACATGGAAGTGATTTAATTAATTGATTAAACACAATACTAGAAATAAGATCAAATAGGATTTTGGCTTACGTGGCTTGATCTCACACGTTGATTTCGTTCATAATCCATCTCATGATTGCTCTTGGTGAAAAGTGTCCAATACTATTCACCAAGTGTGGTTAAGATCTTGCCAAGTGTCCAAATAAAAATTCTCCAATCTAATTTGAACATTCGACATTGTGATTCTGAAAACACTACACTAGGTGCCAGTATTGAGATTACTATTCACTCTAGGAAACTGTAGAATAAAATTTGCACTGCAAAATCCTAAATATACATACTAAACAAACCGTGAAATTTATTTATCGAAATTCACCCCGAAGTGCCTCGAAATAATAAAATCGCATTTTCAAACAAGCGTTTCGTTCAAAAATTGGAAATTAGATTATTGGGTGATAAAATCCTAAATAATCAATTGAGTCTAATGGCGTAGACCATATGTCATTCTGAAACTTCTAACTATCTCAAATAAACAAAGTCACGATTCTAACACCATAGTGAGTGGCAACACTGACTATGTTAACAAACTAAAACCTACAGGATTGGTTAATTTGTGAATACTTATGAAGTTTTCACAAGGTTCCTAAAGCCTAAAGAAATTCCACTATTGAATTTCTAGCAGGATGTTATACAAATGCATACATGACAATAAAGGCATGAATGCATAATCATGAATAAGCATGGCATAACTTGACATGTAACATAGCATGAACTAACATGACTTAAACTGAACGTGGATTAAACTTGAAACTGAACTTGACATGACGTGAACTAGAGTGTGAATTGAACATGAACTGAACGTGAACTTGAAACACAACTGAACGTGCATTACATGAACTTGAATTGAGCATAACTGAATGTGAAATACATGAACTTGGAACTGACTAAAATAGCGTGACATGAAACTGATGGTGGAATAGCATGAACTGAAACTGAAAATAACTAAACGTGGAACTAAATGAGTTATAACAATCAAAATGATTTTGCAAGTTCTTTCGTCAGGAATTGTGAATAATCAAAATGATTCTGCCCACCATATTTCATCAGAGATACTCAGACAATAAAAATGATTATGCCATGAGTATTTTAAATGAGATACTCTAACAATCAGAATGATTACATCATGAGTACTTAGTAATATTTTGATAATCAGAATGATTACTCAAGAGCATTTAAGTAGAGGTACTCTAACAAATAAAATGATTATGCTGGAAGTACCATGCATGAATTATAAATGGAGATGCTCGGACAATCATAGTGATTACGTCACAAGCATCATAGATATGACCGACTGAGAAAATATTGTTTTAGACACACACTCTATAGTAGAGACATGATGTGATGTGGAACGAAAGGACAAATGACATGACATGCGTAATGTAACATATACGTGAGGTCATGACTTGACATAACATGAAACAGATAAACAATACGCGAATCATGGCATAACTTGTAACAGATAATATTATGCGACATGACATAACTTATAACAGACAACATTACGTAACATGGCACAACGTGTAACAGATAACATTGCATGACATGGCATAACGTATAATAGATAGTATTACGTGACATATCACAACGTGTAACAAATAACTATTTCATGGCAGAATATAATGTGTAACAAATAACTATTTTATGACAGATAAACTGTAGTGACATGGCATATATGATAACATAAATACATAACCAATAGTTTCCTTACCAATACACATACATAGTAATCTGGTAGTAAGTTAGAAACTAACTTATTGTAACCGTTTCGTTTTACGTGGAAAAGCACGAAATAAGAGAAACTATAAGTAAGGGGTTTAAAATGTTACACTTTATCACTAATAATTTAGAAACATGAAAAAAGATATCTTAGACTAAAAGTTTACACTCTACATGTGGAAAAATGACAATTTTACACCTAACTTAAGGATTTTACATCCTAACTCCAAAAATTATCAAAATTTACATTCTTCATGTAAATTTGTCGTGTACTTAAATATCAAATTAGAAAAATTTGAAAACAATCACAACTATGAAAAACATTATAAGCCCAAAACTTCCAAATGCCATATCTCTTGCTTTTTGTTTGCAAGTTCATCCAATTCTAAAACTTATGATCAAACCGAAATATTGCAAAAATGATTGTAACACTTCGTTCCTGGAGGTCCGGAGAGTTAACTCATATTACCTAAAATCATCTCTAATATCACAACTATAAAATTCAGAAAACTCATGAAATATTAATTCATTTGCTCAACTAAAATATTCATGTTCCTTCATAGGGACAACAAAGAAATTCTCCATAACATAAATTAAAAACTCCCCAAAGACTCGAAAGTATCCTTAGCTCAACACATCAAAATATCCAAAAATAATAAATTTACTAACTATGACTCTCAAATTAGTCCTTGTACCCTCGGACACTTATTCCTCTATGATCACATATTATCTCCACCATCATACTCTTGTTCTCCAGTTGAACCATCAAAATTATCTGAAAAATGTTTGGAGATAAAGGATGAGTTATCAATAACTCAGTAAGCAGAGAACATATACTAGTGTGTAAATATGAGCATTTACAAAGTTCAGAATGCAGAACAAAATACTTTCTTCCAGAATGCAGAACAAAACATTTTCTTTCAGAATACAGAAAAAAAACATTTTCCTTCAGAATGCAGAATCAGAATATTATCAAAAATATCAGAGCGAAAATTAAAAAATATTCATAATCAAAATTCCTTTGGCATAGCATAAACTGAAATATCACATCTTATCTTATTATATCAGAACAGAGACCATGTTTAACCCTCGTGGTAGGGTTGTGTAAATCCTGGTAGCCAACCGAGCAGAAATAGAATGTGAATCTTCCCTTTATTATTCTCAGAGCTCCGAGTGTGCACACAGGAAAGACCACGCAGAAAACAACTTTGCTTCCAAAATAGGTGCACCGAAAATAGAAAAGTTGGAAGTAACCTAAATAGAGGCCACAGTTTTACACCTGTGGTAAGGTCAGAACGGAACAGAAATAGAAACAGAATGTTATACCAAAAGTTTTTAGAAATCACATCATATCATATCAGAGTAAAGAACATCTTTAGAACAGAATAGAATCAGATCACAAAAGTATAATTTATGCACAAAATTTCATATTCGCTCTCTTTTGCATAGTTCATAAACAAAATATCAAAATTAGCTCATGTCTACACCAGTCATGCCAGAAAATACTTTATTCTTAAATAGAATCTCATGAGTAATGCATAACAAATAACTTAGGTAGTTCAAATTTCTTTTCATAACAAAACATGCATATTTTAAAAAATCAACCTTAGCCTATTTTACCTATTTTATTTTTATGCAAAATTTAGCATAGGAACCCCACTTACCTGGACTTTTTAGTTTCTCAGAATTTCCCCACAATAGTGCCAAACGAATATTAATCGTCACCTATAAAATAGTCCCGTAACTTTCAAAAACTTTCAATCGAACATGTATTTCAATACTTAAACCAGAAATAATAAAATAACCTATTTTCTTAAAATTCTAAAATTATCATAACCCTAAATATTGTCACTTCCCAAATTTATTGGTATCCACTTAATAATCACTTAACCTAATTCCAAATAACAAGCTTTGGATGCGTAAACCAAGCCCACCATTAAATCAAGACCAACCGAAACTACACATTCAGAACACAATATGCTTTGGATGGCTTACAAAGGGCTTTACGTGTGAAATACCTTCCTATTTTGAAACCTTACCAAGAGGGAAGAGAGACGTGCGACAGAGGCCTTGCTCACCAGAGGGAAGCTCACGACAGCGGATTGGGGCGAACTGGGTAGTCGGTGTTGTGGAATAACACTGAGAGAGAGAGAGAGAGAGAGAGAGAGAGAGAGAGAGATATGAGGGAGAGACACGTGGAAGAGATAGAGCAAGCCAAGAGAGAGAGTTGTACACATCACGCAGCGTGAATGGGTGCTTCGGACAGTTGCACTAGACATCACAAGGCGGTGGAGGCTTAATCTCCAGTGTCATCTATTGCTATTGACGGTGGCGTCACAGCTCAACTGTGGCACAACATGTCTCTCGGTTTGGACGAGGATGCTCTGTCACCATGGCTTAGATCAACTGCAGTTTCTGCTTCCCAAGGAAGTTGGTGATGGTGGCTACTTTTTGGGCTGTTACTAAGGGTGAAGAGGAAGGCTATGGCTGCTTCAGGTGTTGCGGCAAGGTTGCTTTTGGTATAGACTTGCAGTGGTGCAGGTCTGGGTAGAAGTTTACGTGGGGTGGAGGTTGTGGCGCAGGCTTTCCACGACGTGGAGGGTTGGCCTGGAGGTGGGACTGGCTGAGCTGTCGTGCATGGGATTCCATGGGGGCTGCGGCTTGCTGAAGTTAAAGTAAGGGTTGTTGTAACCCTAGGACATGAAGGAGGCGACCATGCATGAAGGTGTATAAGGTGTATTTATATAGGTGATTGACGACCAAACGAAAACGAAAAAGGGACGTGCACGTGCATGGGAGTAGAGTCGTACAGGGTGGGGAAAACTGATCATAAATTGATAGTTGGTTTTCATGGTTTAAAACAAACGGGTGTGGGCCCTGGGCTTTTGGGCGTACGAGATTTTGGCTTTTTCAGTGAATGATAGGCCTTGACTCAGTCTCTAAAAATAATACAACTTGTCATATAAATTTTTCGAGCCAATACCCACTTGGCCCATAAAAAGATTTTAACCTAATTATCACGCCCCCATAAAACATTTCACGTAGGCAAAAATATTTTCTTCACCCTCAATAAGATTTTTCCATCCAAACCAAAAAATATTTAAGAAAATTACTAAAATAACAAACCCATTTAAAAAAAATTTGTTATCCGCCAAAATACAATTTGGACTTGTAACCAGTATAAAAAATAATAATACTTGACAAATTAACTGGGCTCTCCCTATGTATAAATCCAAAAACAAAAATTTTAGAAAAACGGTTTGTTGTTGGACCTGAGTGTTACACGGATCCGCATATCCTAAGCTTGAAAACATGCTTAAAACACCCAACACAAATCTAATTCACAAAGCACAAAAGTTTTTAATCAAAAGATCCATACCTTTAACCAAAACACAAATCCTTGAATCTCAAGGTTTTGACCTTTATCAAAACATCTCCAAGAACTCCAAAAATTCAAAAATTTCTTCTAACATGTCCATAACACACTCCTTAGAAATAACATGCTTTGAATCAACATATAAAAGTCACCAAAAATCACAAAATCTCACTTGAAGTACTCGGCTCCAACACTTAGTCAAAAACATAATTGTTTCTGAACTTTGATTTGATCAAACACTTGATCCGAGACATACCATGAAGAAAGCTTCACACCAACAACATCATGTGATTTAGAAATGTGTCCTAAAGTAAATCCAAGCATTAAACTTAAAATCACATGGCTAAAAATATACCAAAACATGGATCTAGCCGAAATCATCAAACTTTTGACCAAACAGAGTATTCTTTTGTATAAAATTCATATCTTTGAAACTAACACTAAAGATGTTCAAACTAACATCATAAGATGTATATAAGAGACTTAGGAGCATCAAATAAAATCATCAAAGTCGTTCGAGTAAGATTCAAACACAAAAGATCCAATGTTTCTAAAAAAAGAAACAGTTTTTCACCTTCCAGTTTCTATGCTTTTAGATCTAAGAAAACATTCCATCGAAAGCTTTAATCATGCAACTGATCTTCAACCAATACTCATATATACGTGTTAACTAGACTCCATAAAAATTTCAGACCAAGATCAATCCATTTGCTTAGTCAAAAACTCCAAAATACAATACACTATCCAGTTTATTGCCCAGATTGAGCTTTCTATATTTAAAACAACTTTTTACAAATAAAATGACCATTCCACGAGATTCCTAAAACCTGTAGAAATTTCATCATTAAATTTCTAACGGGCTGTTATAAGTTGTCACCTAGAATATAGTTGTACCACCAGCCATTGAGAGATAGTCGGACCTAAAATTATTAGGGTAATCATTATCTCGTGATTAGATCAGTTCTTTGTTAAAATACTAGAAGATATATACGTTTTAAATCGCATGTTATTTTATTAGATTCAATATGGATCATTTTAAAAATTAACGTTGCATATTAAAATATTTAACAATCATAATTATTACATTGACTTTCAATTTATCGAGATTTTTTAAGGCCACAAAAAGTTGTAGGTACCTAGCTCCTCGCGACACAACTTCTGAACTTCATGGTTGCTAGATCTCTTGCTCGGTCTACCTGGACGTTCTTCGACCTCCATTCATTCTTCCAACGCAATCACAACATATTCGGTATGTGAATATATTATTCTCGTGATCTAGCTGTAAGTTCTTCTGGCTACATGTAATTCTTTTCAGAAACAATTTATTTGGTCTCAGTAATTTGATCTAAATTCCTTTTCTATTCCGTTTGTGAAGAAGTATTTTCCTTCTCTGCTCTGAAGCAAACCTAAATACTATTTTTCATTTCTATTAATATTTGTGTTGTTTCTTGCACCCACTATGAATTTAGTCTCCATTTTGTTAAGATGAAATCAGTGCTATATTTTGAATAACAGTGCCAACCATTCTTGATGTGATCTACTCATAAGTGTACTAGTTTTTGTCGAGTGATGAGTTTGTATGTAGTTAAGGCATTAAAAAATACTAATTCTCCTCTCGATCTGCTTTCATTGTGCAAATAGAGTACTTGAAGGCATTTGAGCCGCATTCAAGCTTAAATGGAGTTGCATAGAAACTGGGACATGTGCCTTACATGACTTTAGACTTCTAGAGGGGGAGGTATGGGCTTGACTAACCCTTGATGGAGGTGCCTCTGTCACATAAAGTGAAGAATAGTGATGGCCAAGGACTGTCTACTACTGCCGTGTGGTTTGAAGGGTGATGGGGTGGATTTCCCCCCTCACATGAAGGCACTATTGGGTGCAGTTCAAGGGCAGTGGAGGGCCTACCATGTGCGGGAGGAAACTCTTCAATAAGTTTTGCCAGGGTGGCCAAATTCGTAGGCCTTAACCAAGTGGGCTTCAATTTGGAGTTTAGATAAGGTTTGGGATGCTATCAAGTCCAAATCTAATTTTTCTTGCTCCAAGCAAAATTTCAAAGTTTAAAGGGTTGGATAATGATATCATAACAAGAATTTGAGGAATTATTTGCATGCGGAATAGTCATGTGATAAAACACAACACTAAAAAATGGATCAAAAAGAGTTTGGAGGCCAACTTTAGGGTTTGGGGAAACCGGTTTTCAACTAAGCTTTTGGGGTTTCAATTGGATTCCAACTGTTTAGGGCTTCACTAGGGTAGAAACCCTCTTTGGTTTGGCACAATTTGGTTGATCAGATGGAAAACAGGGTTTTGCTTTAATTAGATTCCAACCAATTTAGGATTTCACTAGGGTTGAAACCCTCTTTGGTTCGGCACAACTTGGTTTACCAGATGGAAAACAGGGTTTTGCTTAGGTAGAATGATCTCACACCTTGATTCCTTCACAATTCATCTCATTGTTTCTCTTTGTGTCAAGTGTCCAATACTATTCACCAAGTATGGCTAAGATTCTGCCAAGTGTCCAAATAAAATTTCTCTAACCTAATTTGGACATTCCACACTGTGATTTTGAAAACACTGCCCTAGATGCTGCTAAAGAGGTTGCTATTAACTCCGGGAAAGTGAAACATAAACTTTGTACTAGAAAATCTTGAATATTCATACAAATATAATTGTGTAATTCGTTTATTGAAATTCAATCCTAAAGTGCCTCGAAATAAGCAAAACGCGTTTTCGAACAAGCGTTTTGTCTGAAAACTAAAAATGAGATTATTGCACTACAAAATTCTAAATAATCAACTGAGTTTAATGGCATAGACCACATCTCAAATTGACGCTTCTAACTACGTCAAATAAATTAAAATCACATTTCTGGCACCATAGTGAGTGATAACTCTTGCTATTCTGACAAACTAAAACTTACGCAATTGGTCGAATTGTGAAAACTTATGATGTTTTCACAAGGTTCCTAAAGCCTATGGAAATTCCACATTAAATTTCTAGCGGCCTATTATAGAAGTGATTTAATTAAGTGATTAAACACAATGCTAAAAATGAGATCCATTAGGGTTTTGAAATCAAGTTTGGGGTTTGGGGTAACCCTTAAGAGTTTTGGTTTCCGCCTAACTTTTTGGGATTTCAATTAGACTTTAAGTATTTAGGGTTTCACTAGGGTAGAAACCCTATTTTGTTTGACACAAAATGGATGATCGGATGGAATAGTATTTTACTTAGGTAGCATAATCTCATACCTAGATTTCCTTCACATTTCCATCTCATAATTCCTCTTGGTGCTAAGTGTCCAATACAATTCACCAAGTGTGGCTAAGATCTTTCCAAGTGTCCAAATAAAACTTTGCTAACCTAATTTGAACATTTCACATTGTGATTTTGAAAACACTGCACTTGGTGCTACAATCGAGGTTACTATTCACTCCAGAAAAGTGAAAAATAAAATTTGCACTAAAAGATCCTAAATAAATATACTAACCTAATTGTACAATTTTTTTTTTATCAAAATTCAATTATGAAGTACCTCGAAATAATCAAAATACGTTTTCGAATGAACATTTCTTCTGAAAAATGAAAATGGGTTTATTACACCATAAAATCTTAATTATTCAAATGAAACTAATGGCGTAGACCATATCCTATTCTGACACTTTTAGGTACCTCAAATAAATAAAATCACACTTATGACATCAAAGTGAGTGAGTAACATTGACTATGCTGACAGACTAATACTTAAACGATTGGTTGATTTGTAAAATTTTACCGAGTTTTCACGAGATTCTTAAAGCCTATAGAAATTTCACCATTGAATTTCTAGCAAGGTGTTATAAGTTGTCACCTACAACATAGTTGTATCTCTAGCCATTGAGAGATAGTCGGCATAAAGTTAAATATGGATCATTTTAAAAAGAAACGTTGCATATTAAAATATTTAACAATCGTAACTATTACGTTGACTATCAATTTATCGAGATATTTTAAGAGTAGTGCTAGTGTGCCACCCAAACCGCTGAGCATGCTCACTAGTAAATTTTTATTTTTTTCCTTTACATTTTTTGAAAATATTTAAATATTTTTAAAAAATAAAAGAAATACACTAATAGTAAATTCTATAAACAATAAGTAAAAGAAAAAAATTAAAAAAAAATTAAATGCATGAGCAGTCAAAATGAGGGGACAAAATGAGAGGGCACGGTAACATTAGGGATATATTGTAACGCCCCGTCCCCAAAGGTCCAGAGAGTTAACTCATGTCGCTAAAATCATTTTCCATCCACATAGTACATAATCAAATTTTTCTCTATCTCACAAACTACTCATTAATTCACATCAAATACTTCAGTATAATTAATCTAAGACAATACAAAGTCTTAATAAAAACATAACCTCCCAACAATTTATATCATCAGGACACAACAAACTTACTAAATAACAAAATCTTCAGTACTCATGCAAACCTCCTATGCTTAAACCACTATTCTTAACTCTTACCTATGCTCCATATTCTTGATGCTTAACTGGAAATATTCAAATCATCTGAAAATATTGGAGATAAGAGGGGGTGAGTTATCAACAACTCAGTAAGCAGAGAACATATACTAGCCTGCAAGCATGAGCCTTTTCAGAAAGTTCAGTATGCAGAAACAAAACATTATATTTTTATATGCAAATCTCATAAACATGTTATCAGAAAATCAGAGCGACTTTTCAATCCTTTCATACTCCAAAAGAGTCAAATGTTCATATTTAAAGATCCATTTCATATTAAAAAAAAAACACTTTGGCATAACACAATCTGAGCATCATCATCATATCAAAACAGAGCATCTTACAGAGCAGAGACCATGTTTCACTCCCGTGGTAGAGTTGTGCTATCCCCGGTGGCCAAACCGGGCAGACATAGGAAAGACCACAATAAAACCACCTTGTTTCCAAAGTGGGTACACTCAGATACAGAGAAGTTGGTACCAACCCAAACAGAGCAAAGCAGAGACAGAGTCAGATACAAAATCAGTACACCATGCCAAAGGTTTTCAGATGCCATATCAAAATAAAACAAAGTACCAAAGCATAATCAGATCATTCTCACATACCGAAAACGAAAGTCAGAGCATCTTTCTAAATCAATGAACAATTTTTCAGATTCTGAATATCGCTCTTTTTCAGATTTCAGAGACAACATGACAAAATTTAGCTCATGTCTACACAATGCATGTCAGAAAATAATTTCTCCTTCTTATACAAAATTCATGAGTAGTGCAAATAAACGACCGAGGTTGGTTTTTCCCAAGTTCTCATTTTATCATAAATATATGCAAAGTTTTCATAAAGTCAACCGCAATCTCAATAATTCGTGTAAGGTCTACCATAGGAACCCCGCTTACCTGGAATTCTTAGTTTTTCCAGAATTTTCTTCAAAAATGTCTAGTCGACTATAAATCGTCACCTATAAAAATAATCACGTAATTTCCGCAAGTTTCCACTCAATCACATATTTCGATATTTAAGCCTAAACTCCTAAAATAACCTATTTTAATTCCTCGAAACTTAAAACCCTCATAATTCCAAAATATATCATCACTTTCTAAAATCATCAATATCCACTGTAACCAACGTCAAATTAAAATCACCAATATTTAAACCCGAAACCCCCAATAAATCTCACATCATAAACCAATCACACAAATAACTCCATAATCCAATCCAACCGACTCCCTTACTCCTCAGACTCAGTCCGGCACAACCAACCAATTCACAGTAAATAAGAGTTAGCGCAAAATACATTTAAATCTGAAAAGTTCTTTGAGAAAATACCTACAATGCTATAATATAATTTCCGAAGGATCCCGGAAGTGAAAGAAGTGCAACACAGCTGTAGAACAGTGCAAAATGCACTGTGGCCATGGGTCTCAAATACCCATTTTTGAATGGAGACAAATCAAGACCCGAAATTGATAGGGTAGGGCTTAGAGAGGCCGGTGAAGCTAGTGGTGGTGGTGGTGGTTTGCCGTGCGTGGCGGCGTAGAGGGCTGTTTTAGGCCAAAAATGTCGAAATCGAAGATGGAGATAAATAGGCTTCACCGGTGACGTATCGGAGCTGGGGTTGTGTCCATTGGGTTGCTAGGAGGTCGAGGATGAAGTGGTGAAGAGATGGTGGCAGGAGGTGGGTGGCGCGACGACGGCGCGCGAGCTCAAAGGGTGTCGCAACTTGGTGTGGTGCGTGGGGGCTATCGGCGGCGCGAGGGAGGCTGAGATTGGTGGGGTGGTGTCGCCGGCCGGTGAGGAAGCTGGTGGGAGGGGCGGTGCCGCGCACGGCGGTGCGGCAGTGCGGCGGTGATGGGCTGGGAGAGGAAGGGGTTGTCGCGCGCTAGGGGGAAAAAGCAGGGGAAAGAAAAAGAAAAGGAAAAGAAAGGGAAAAGAGAAAAGAGAAAAAGAAAAGTGAGGAAAGAAATGAGGTCCAATCCCTACATCTAGGGTCGCAAAAATGATCCAACGGAAATTATTTCAAAACAGCATCTCAATTAAAATAATTTAAACATAATGATAAAATGAAAATAAAATTATTTAAATCCAACAATCAATTAATTTAAAAGAAGATCAATTTAAATGCATCACAATAATAAATATTAAGAAAACATCTCAAATAAGTTTTCACAATTTAAAGATCATAAAATAAACCATCTAAAAATATCCTATAAATTTAAAGCAAGATATTAAATTTTTGAATTGTTAAAATAATCCTTCAATAAACATACACTAAAATACGGGGTGTTATATCCTCCTCCCCTTAAAATAAAATTTCGTCCTCTAAATTTGTAAGGCCATACATCACGCTAAAATAGGATACATGATACAACTAGAAAACACTTGAGACAACATACCATCACCAACGCCCAAAATCGTAAGTAATGCTCTCTCAAGTCTACTCCCATAGGCAATTCCATCATACTCACATTAGACTTCCAATGGCATCTCACGTCCAGTATTCCTAGGATGGCTACGTAATCCGAAATCTCCAATTCCACAAAACTAATACTACAACACTCAGGAATTTTCGATGATTATTATCCTCACACAATAAACTACTAACCTCAATCAACTCTTATGCCTTATCTTCCAAACCTTCATTGTATTCTACAAGTTGGTAACTTATTAGCCACTTCCAAAGTTATCCATCAATAGGCATTTCCATCATCCAGACCTATTCCCTCAAAATCAACAAGAATCATATCATAAATCTACACCACCAAAAGTTTAATCTCTAATTACAAATATCATCTCAAATTTTCCAATCACCAATAATCCCTTAAGATCAACACAAGGTTTGAATCCCTAATTATATCACAACATAACACCATTGAGTACAAAGTAGCTCACCACCTACTAACCAGAAAACTCTTACCACAATTGGTAGAAAATATCTCTTTCCCAAAACCAGGAGTTATCTCTCATATTCCTCAAATAACTCTGCTGCCTTAATCAAAATCAATATTCTACAAATACATCCATTATCATAGACAGAAAACCAAATATCAATCAACCTCAACATCCCAAATTGCAAACAAGTAACATCACTCCAAAATACACCCATCTCATCTAAGATAAGGAAGGCTCGATTCCGACTAGGCCAACCAATAAGAGCAACCTAAAGACTTCTATCCGACAACCTAAACCCAAAAGCTCATCACCTACATTATGAATAACATCTAATCTAGCGATGACTAAACTCACTACGAACCATCATTGATTTCACCAAAACATTATCAAAACCTTCTCGGTAACTCGCCCACCTACTTCTATTCCTATGAGTTAGTATTAGTACGACTAGTTCCTACAATAGCACATCACTATTAAACCTCAACACAAGCCATACTGCTCAAATCTTCAATCCACCAAAAACCATTGCAAAGCACCCAATGATCCTAATGCTTTATTAACTCACATACTTGATCATATCATCCACCGCTGATGCCAAAGCTTCAACTTTCAAGATTTTATCCTACACTATACATGATGACCCATCAATCTCTGTTCAAGTTAAATAACAATGTCCTTAATTCAACCAACTGGATACTCAATCTCCAAAAGAAAGTATAATCTCCAAGCCAAAATCTCTTGAATTTAATACTATTGTATTTACTCCTCTTCAACACCTACTCAAGACACTTCTTCCAAGCCAAAATAAGACTGGGACCTGCATTCTCTGAAATGCATACACACTCACCACTACTACGCATCGATCTCATGCACCCATAGTCAAAACCAAAAAGCCTCTAAACATGCAAGTGATCCATCGCTACTATTTCCATCATCTATTATCCTTAAAATTGATATGGATTAAATCATTAACCTGTCACTGTAACCTCGACCTAAATACAATCATTTTTCGAACTAGATTACTACCTTCCATCCCCAAAGAAATTCTCTCCTGAAAAAAAATCTCATATCAATAACTCAACTCTGATCAGTCATATTTTAATATGGTTACAAACCAATCAATCTCCAGAATAGATCAAGCTAGCATACCAAGTCAACAAAACTAAGAACTCAAATCCTATTATAATTCAGCCCTTCAACTCTGCAGTTCTAAAACCTTAAACCAGATGAGAATCATTGCCCGAAATCCTCAAGATCAATGACCCTAAATCCAAAACATTCACCTTATAAAGCTTGTAAATTCTAAAGTCCCAAATGTTATCAAACTGATTATCGAAGTCATCAAGATCAAAGACTTATAATCTAAGTAATCCTTCAAATGCTTGTTGAACCTACCACTTTAAATCCAATAAACTTATTTTCTAAAAACTATAGGGCCTCAACCTTTGATGAACTTCGCATAAATCTAACCTTGAAGTTCGTTGAACTTACAACCTCCTATTCTAAAGCCTCCTGTCCTATTTCCACGAAATCTAAAACCTCAATTATCCTATTCCTCAAAGAGATCACCCAGACCATGCCGTTCCCTTCAGGCCTCGATATTATAAAACAACCCAAGTTGATAAAAGTTCAAGCCTGCTATACTAAATATTTATAGCAAACAATGGCATTCTCAGTGGTACCATCTTCCTGCCATAACTTAGCCTTTAACCCATTTTTCAACTTCGAACTAAACGAACAAAATAAAATAAAATAAACTTTTTTTTTACAAGTTATAAAATAAAATAAACTTAATAAATAAAATGACATAACATAATTTCAATTCAAATCAAATAAACTGAAATAAATTCAACTTAAATAAAAATAATAATAATTTCAAATTAAACTTTTAAACTTTTCTAGAACTGCGCATACGGTTTTACCCATTCTTAGCCATGTCTTTAACCAACTCATATAGTCCTTCCTATCATCGATAATTGTAAACCGGATATCGCTCTAAACTCCCGTACATCTTTAAAATCTACACCCTAAATCTTATAAAGATTATCTCTTATAGACCACAAAGTAAACTTGTTGGATCTAAAATTCCTAAATCTCAAAATCTCAAAACTCAATCATAAAGTCTGTAAAATTTAAAACCTTAAATATCCACAAAATCAGCTCTTATTCTTTACAAATCTACACCTCAAATTTGAAATTTCATCTTAAACCCACGGATATCCAAAACTCGAATGTCTTTAGTCTACAGAACTGCAAACCTGAAATATCCCCATGATCATGTCTTAGTTTTCAAATCTCAATATATCAAATATGAAATTACTTCCTAAACCCAATCGATATCCAAAACCACAATCCATAAAGTCGGCAGAATCTCAACCCTGGCTCTGATACCAACTGTAACGCCCCGTCCCTGAGGATCCGGAGAGTTAACTCATGTCGCTAAAATCATTTTCCATCCACATAATACATAATCAAATTTTTCTCTATCTCACAAAGTACTCATTAATTCACATCAAATACTCCAGTATAATTAATCCAAGACAATACAAAGTCTTAATAAAAACATCAACCTCCCAACAATTCATATCATCAGAAGACAACAAACTTACTGAATAACAAAATCTTCAATACTCATGCAAACCTCCTATGCTTAAACCACTATTCTTAACTCCTCTTACCTATGCTTCATATTCTTGATCCTCAATTGGAAATATTCAAATCATCTGAAAATATTGGAGATAAGAGGGGCTGAGTTATCAACGACTCAATAAGCAGAAAACATATACTAGGGTGCAAGCATGAGCCTTTGCAGAAAGTTCAGTATGCAGAAACAAAACATTATATTTTTATATGCAGATTTCAGAAACATATTATTAGAAAATCAGAGTGACTTTTCAATCCTTTCATACTCCAAAAGAGTCAAATGTTCATATTTAAAGATCCATGTCATATTAAAAAAAACACTTTGGCATAACATAATCTGAGCATCATCATCATATCAAAACAGAGCATCTTACAGAGCAGAGACCATGTTTCACCCCCGTGGTAGGGTTGTGCTCTCCCTGGTGGCCAAACCGGGCAGAGACAGATGTGAAATCTTTTCCTTATTCATCTCGGAGCCCTGAGTGTGCACACAGGAAAAACCACAATAAAACCATCTTGTTTCCAATGTGGCTGCACTCAGAGACAGAGAAGTTGGTACCAACCCAAACAGAGCAGAGCAGAGACAGAGTCAGATACAAAATCAGTACACCATGCCAAAGGTTTTCAGATGCCATATCAAAATAAAACAGAGTACCAAAGCATAATCAGATCGTTCTCACATAGCGAAAACGAAAGTCAGAGCATCTTTCTAAATCAATGCACAATTTTTCAAATTCTGAATATCGCTCTTTTTCAGATTTCAGAGACAACATGACAAAATTTAGCTCATGTCTACACAATGCATGTCAGAAAATATTTTCTCTTTCTTATACAAAATTCATGAGTATTGCAAATAAGCGACCGAGGTTGGTTTTTCACAAGTTCTCATTTCATCACAAAAATATGCAAAGTTTTCAGAAAGTCAACCGTAATCTCAATAATTCGTGTAAGGTCTAGCGTAGGAACCCCGCTTACCTGGAATTCTTAGCTCTTCCAGAATTTTCTTCAAAAATGTCGAGTCGACTATAAATCGTCACCTAGAAAAATAATCACGTCATTTTTGTAAGTTTCCAATTAATCACATATTTCGATATTTAAGCCTAAACTTCTAAAATAACCTATTTTAATTCCTCAAAACTTAAAACCCTCATAATTTCAAAATATATCACCACTTTCTAAAATCATCAATATCCACTGTAACCAACGTCAAATTCAAATCACCAATATTTAAACCCGAAACTACCAATAAATCACACATCATAAACTAATCACACAAACAACTCCATAATCCAATCCAACCGACTCCCTTACTCCTCGGACCCAGTCCGGCACAACCAACCAATTCACAGTAAATTTGAGTTAGCGCAAAATACATTTAAATCTCAAAAGTTCTTTGAGAAAATACTTATAATGCTATAATATAATTTCCAAAGGATCCCGGAAGTGCAAGAAGTGGCAACACACCTGTAGAACAGTGCGAAATGCACTGTGGCCGTGGGTCTCAAATACCCATTTTTGAACGAAGGCAAATCAATACCCGAAATTGATAGAGTAGGGCTTAGAGAGGTCCGTGATGCTAGTGGTGGTGGTGGTTTGCTGTGGGTGGCGGCGTAGAGGGTGGTTTTAGGCCAAAATTGTCGAAATTGGAGATGAAGATAAATAGGCTTCACCAATGACGGATCGGAGCTGAGTTTGTGTCCATTGAGTTACTAGGAGGTCGAGGATGAAGTGGTGAAGAGATGGTGGCCAGAGGTGGAGCGACGACGGCGCTCGAGCTCAAAGGGTGCCCCGGCTTGGTGTGGTGCGTGGGGGCTATCAGCGGCGCGAGGGTGGCTGTGATTGGTGGGGTGGTGTCGCCGGCTGGTGGGGAAGCTGATGGGAGGGGCGGTGTCGCGCACAGCGGCGCGGCGACCGTGGGCTGGGAGAGGTGACGTGGATGCACGGGGAAGGGGGCTGTCGCTCGCTGGGGGGAAAAAGCAGGGGAAAGAAAAAGAGAAGGAGAAGAAAGAAAAGAAAGGGAAAAGAAAAAAGAGAAAAAGAAAAGTGAGGAAAGGAATGAGGTCCAATCCCCACAAAACAGCATCTCAATTGAAATAATTTAAACCTAATGATAAAATGAAAATAAAATTATTTAAATCCAACAATCAATTAATTTGAAAGAAGAACAATTTAAATGCATCACAATAATAAATATTAAGAAAACATCTCAAATAAATTTTCACAATTTAAAGATCATAAAATAAACCATCTAAAAATATCTTATAAATTTAAAATAAGAGAATAAATTTTTGAATTATTATAAATAATCCTTCAATAAAAATACACTAAAATACGGAGTGTTACATATATATTTTAAGGCCACAAAAAGTTGTAGGTACCTTGCTCCTCGCGACACAACTTCACGTTTGCTAGATCTCTTGCTCGGTCTACCGACCTGGACGTTCTTCGGCCTCCATTCATTCTTCCAACACAATCACAGCATATTCGGTATGTGAATATATTATTCTCACTATCTAGCTGTAAATTCTTCTGGCTACAAGTAATTCTATTCAGAAACAATTTATTGGGTCTCGGTAATTTGATCTAAATTCCTTTTCTATTCCTTTTGTGAAGAAGTCTTTTCCTTCTCTGTTCTGAAGCAAACTGAAATACTGCTTCTCATTTCTATTACTATTTGTGTTGTTTCATGAACCCACTATGAATTTAATCTCCCTTTCGTTAAGATGAAATCGGTGCTATATTTTGAATAACAGTGCCAACCATTCTTGATGCGATCTACTCCTAAGTGTACTGGTTTTTTTCGAGTGATGAGTTTGTATGTAGTTAAGGCATTAAAAAATACTAGTTCTCCTCTCGATCGGCTTTCGTTGTGCAAATAGAGTACTGGTATAGATAAACCCATCTGGGTCATGTTCTCTTTCAATTATGTTGCTGGGAAAGTGAAACACGATTTTGTACAGTTGTACTGTAGCAAATAATTGGCATATTATACAGCTGTGTCTCACATGGTTTGAATGTAATTAGCTTTATCAATACGCCAATTATTGTACGTAGTGCTATTATATAAAGGATTCTTTGGTCAGAGTGCATTATTTGCTAATTAGAACGTACACCCACTGAAAGTTCGCCAAATATTGGTCATTCTCTTTTAGCAGAGACGCCTATGCTACATCTATCGAATAATCTTGTCGTTATATTACAATGGCGGAATCCACATTATGTAAGAAGAAACTAGAAGGCAAAGTGGCCATAGTCACAGGCAGTGCTAGTGGCATCAGGGAGGCGACCGCACATGTTTTTGCCAAGCATGGTGCACGTATGGTGGTGATTGCTAATCTCCAAAAAGAACTAGGCCAGTAGGTGGCCAAATCCCTTGGCTTGAACCATTCCGCATACATCCATTGTGATGTTACTGATGATGTAAGACCCAGGCGATGTGAGGCCCGGACCCATGCGTGAAATGGCTCAGCCATTTCATTATCTTGAAGACTTTTCGCACGACGCCGTTTTGGGAGGTTAGTATTTTCTTCCTCTGTTTCCGTTTCTTCCTCCCTTCTTTCTTGCACATTCAGTTTTCCCATTTTGGTTTCATTTCCTCCCGCATCCCTCTCTCCCACGTTACTCTTTTCTCTTCTGTTTCATTTCAGTTTTTCTCCTCGTCGATTTAAGTTGCTATTGCCGAAAACTCTTGTCCTTATCTCATCATTTTCAGTTCTTCCTCAAAATCATTTCTCAGCTGTTGAGACTCTCCATTGCAGCAGTACCCACAGTTTCTCTCTCGCGTCCCTCTTGCACAGTGTTTCATCTTCAGGTAAATCTCCCTTTTTGCTCTCAAGTTGACGCCTTCCTCTTAGTTTATTTCTCTAGTTTTATGCATTTCTGACTTCAAATTGTTCCAGGCGGTGCCGTTGTGTTCTTCCCCACTCCGAAATCCCTTATTGACACTCATTCTCTTACGGTCCAGTTGGTTTCACTTCTGTCCGCTCAGTGTTTAATCTCTTTGCTGTGGTTTGGCTTGAACTCTGTTGAACGGGTAAGGAAGCCGTGAACCACTCTCTTTCATGGTGTAGTTTATGACTTTTAATTGTTTGAGCATGGGAAGGATTTCTTCTGTTTATAATCAGAGTCGAGGGCATAGTAAATGTGATGGTTTGGTTGTTGATGAAGGAGTATAATTTCGGAATTTTTGTTGAGGTGCTGTGGTATATTGTTGGGTTGACGTGGGGTGTAGGATGAATTTTGTATTTTGTTCAGGGTTATGTTAGTTGTTCTGAGTTTTTGAAATATTTGGGTTGGAGGTACGGTAAAGCATTTGAATACTCTTTTGAGTAGGTGCTGTTTTTATTTTGGTGGGTTGGTATTTTTGACCATTGAAGTAGATTAATATTTTATTTATAAGGTTGACGTTGATCTTGGGGAATGTTTAGGATAATACCAAAGACTAGTACTTGATTCTTGAGTTCGATTTTCGGGCTGTCCAATGTTTTTTTTAAGTGGTTGTCTTAGTGAGTTAGTTGTGGGTTTTTTTTAATTATTAGATGAAGTTATGCCAATTGTCGTTTAATACTCTGTGCGTATTTCTTGAATTTTTATGAATAGGTGACGAGACTGATAGAGGTCTTTTTCAAAGATTAGAAAATATGCTGCAAGAGTCAGGTAAGCGGGGTTCCTATGCTAGGTTTTATACAAGTTAATAAGACTGAGGTTGATTTTCTGAAAACTTTGCATATTTTGTGTTGTGTTGGGAACTTGTGAAAATAAAGATCAACCTCGGTCACTGATCTACATACTCATGAAATCTGTATGAAAAAGGAAAAATATGTTCTGGCATGCATTGTGTAGACATGAGCTAAATTGTGTGATGTGGTTTCTGAAATCTGAAAAATGAGCAATATTGAGAATATGAAAAGTTGTGCATTTATTTAGAAAGATGTTCTGACTGTTGTGTTCAGTGTGGTAAACTGTCTGATTCTATTTTGGTACTCTGTATTATTTTGATATAACATTTGAAAACCTTTGGCATGGTGTACTGGTTTTCGTATCTGACTCTGTCTCTACTTTGCTCTGCTCTGCTCTATTATGCTCTGCTCTGTTTGGGTTGGTACCAACTTCTCTGTCTCTGAGTGCACCCACTTTGGAAACAAAGTGGTTTTATTGTGGTCTTTCTTGTGTGCACACTCGGAGCTCCAAGAAGAATAAAGGAAAGATTTACCTCTGTCTCTGCCTGGTTTGGCCACTGGGGTTAGCATAACCCTACCACGGGGGTGAAACATAGTCTCTACTCTGTTTGATGCTTTGTTTTGATCTGATGATGATACTCAGTTTATGTTATGCCAAAGTACTATGGGTTTTACTTGTCTTATAAACCATCGCTCTGTTATTTTGAAAATATGTTCTGTTCTACGTGATAACTCTGGAAAATATTTTATTCTGCATACTATGCTTTATAAATGCTCATGTTTGCACGCTAGCATATGATTTCTGCTTCCTGAGTTATTGATAACTCACCCTCTATCATTATAATATTTTTCAGATGATGTGGTGAGTCCAAATGAGGACCTGGATTAGAATGTTGTTTGTGTTTAAGCTGAGGAGATGTTGGTAGAAGGAGGACTTCTGGTGTTCTTAGTTTTAATGTCTTTGAGTTTTATTTATGTCTTGAGTTTAGTAAGATTTATGAAATATTTAGTTGGTTTGTTATGACTATCGGGAGGTTATGGACCCCTTTGATTTATTATTATTGTATTAAAGATTGTGTGGAGTTTGTAATGAGATTATTGAGAAGATATGAGATTGATTTCATTTATGAAGTTTTTGGAGATTATCCTTTGGATGTGTTGGGAGACATGTTTATGAGTGACAGGTAGTAATTCTCCAAGCCACCTGGGTTTGAGGCGTTATAGATGAAGAGCAGGTCAAAGCCATGGTAGAATGGACGGTCAAGAACTATGGGCAGCTTGACATCATGTTTAGTAATGCCGGAATTTTTAGGTCAGATCAGACCTTACTTGACCTGGACTTGTCGGCCCTTGACCACCTATTTGAGATCAATGTGCGCGGCATGGCCGCATGTGTAAAGCATTCAGCACGTGCTATTGTTGAAAGGGGTGTGAAGGGGACCATCGTCTGCACCACAAGTAAAGCAGCAAGCCGAGATGCAACCCAAAAAACCGATTACTATATGTCAAAGCACGCAGTGCTTGGGCTTGTTCTATGCGCAAGCAGGCAGCTAGGGGAACATGGCATTAGGGTGAACTGTGTATCACCCGCTGCAGTTGCAACCCCAATGGCATGCAGTGCATTTGGAATGGATGCAGAGCAGTTGGAGAAGGCATTTGAGCCGCATTCAAGTTTAAAAGGAGTTGCACTGAAACTGGGACATGTGGCGGATGCTGTACTCTTTCTTGCGTCTGATGATTCTGGATTTGTCAGTGGGCATGACCTATTCGTTGATGGGGGCTGGCTTGACTAGCGCTATCAAAACAAATGCCTTATAAATAATACTTATACGAGAAAAATAAAGCTAGAGAGGGTGTATCTAATATATATCGAACTTGGTTTTCTGCAATAAAAGCTTCCTGTGTTTGTTGAGCAAATAGCTACCATGTGATGAGTTGCAAATGAGAATATGTACCGATCGTCCAAAAAAATATAATGTCTCACGGTTTGATTTCAGATTTGCAATAGAATTTCACTACTACAAAGTATAGTTTTTGTGTCAGTTTAGAATTTATGACGACCACTAAACCGTTACCAAAGATGTTATTAGTGACGTTAGAATATTATTTAAACAATGCTCCCACGTATAAAAATTACGTTCAATCATCCATTGTAACGTCCCGATCCCAGAGGTCTGGAGAGTTAGTTTAACACTCGAGTCCAGCAACAAGCCGTTTTCCAAAATTTTTATTTTTGGATTTATATGTAGAAAGAGCCCAATTAGTTTTTGATTATTGTTTTTTTATATACTGATTGTGGGTCCAATTTGTATTTTGGCGGATATCGATTTTTTTTTTTTTTTAACTAGACTTGTTATTTTAGTAATTTTCTTAAATATTATTTTTTGGGCCGTATGGAAAATCCTTTTATGGGCCAAAGAATTTATGGAACAAGTATATATATGTATTTGTAAGATGAGTCGAGGCTTAAAACTCAGAGAGCAGCTCATTTATTAATAGTTTATTTTTTTTTTCACTATGAAACATGGGCTAAATATTTGAAATGACCCAATATTTTTATCAGACTCAAGCCCACGAGAACCAAGAATAGGCCCTACGTCAAGCACGACTCCATGCCAATTGCCATGCACGTCTCCTCAGGATTTTCTTTTTATGTTCAATCACCTATATGTATATATATTTATATACTTCCTGCAAAACATTAAGCCGCAACACCATAGTTAAGTTTCTTCACACCGTCCGAAAATCAGCTCATCGCCTCAACCCACGCATGTATGTTCGTAGCATGCTTACAGTATACTAGACCACCACATTTGACACACTACGGCTCAGCCTCCATCAAGCTCCATGCACAACACCCCTCAAGGCCTCCTCGAAAACCAAACCAATAACATAGCTACTCTTCGGACGGTGTATATATATGTATTTGTAAGATGAGTCGAGGCTCAAAACTCAGAGAGTAGCTCATTTATTAATAGTTTTTTTTTCACTATGAAACATGGGCTAAATATTTGAAATGACCCAATATTTTTATCAGACTCAAGCCCATGAGAACCAAGAATACGCCTTACGTCAAGCACGGCTCCATGCCAATTTCCATGCACATCTCCTCAGGATTTTCTTTTTATGTTCAATCACCTATATGTATATATATTTATATATATTTACATACTTCCTGCAAAACATCAAGCCGCAACACCATAGCTAAGTTTCTTCACACCGTCCGAAAATCAGCTCTTCGCCTCAACCCACGCATGTACGTTCATAGCATGCTTATAGTATACTAGACCACCACATTTGACACACTACGGCTCAGCCTCCATCAAGCTCCATGCACAACACCCCTCAAGGCCTCCTCGAAAACCAAACCAATAACATAGCTACTCTTCCTCAGACCACCACCACATCGAAGTCTCCTCCCTCTCTGACATAGTGCAAGGTCAAGAGCCTTCACAACACCGCCCTTCACCACTGTCGCCCAGCTGTTGAAAGAAACACCACTCACAAACTCCTCTGTTTTTAGCTACCCAAAACAAAGATCCTACTGACTGAACCACCGCACCGCACTAGCCGCTCCAAGCTGTCACCACCAGCACAGAGAAGGACGTTGGACACCCACAGGCCACCTCAGTCTATAGCAACCCCTCACGGTGAGCCATCGCAGAAGCTTACACTGCCTCTCCATTCCTTTCTCTTGTTGTGTGCATCTCTCTCTCTTAGTGCCTCGCCGCCATGACCACTGTTGTCCACTGCCCAGCCCATTACTTCGCTGCACGTTCCACTTCTCTCTTGGTGAGCCTCCGTGCATTTACTAGTCTCTGTTTCTTTTTACAAATTTTAATAGGATGGTTTACGTAGGTTGTGATGCATGCCTTTAGGTTACAATAAAAACAAGTGTTTTAATTACATTATTACCCTTCGAATTACAAGCTGTGTTAGTATGTTTTAAACTTTTAATATATACTGGTAGACCCGATTTTATTTATGTTTATAGAAAACTTTTAAGTAATTTTAACATGTTATTAAGTAGAGATTTATTTTTAAGTGTAAACAATAATGGTGTAAAATTATTTGTACACTTTAGATATGATCTAGTTCATTAAATAATAGTTGTTGTTTAATTTAAAGTATTTTGATATAGTTATATGATCTAGTTTTAAATTTATAGTTTGATTACAATAGTAAATAAGTTAGATTTTTTTTAATGTTTTAGTCAAAATTATTAGATGGACATTCATGATTTTAGAAAGAGATGATATATTTTGAGGTCATGAGAATTTTAGGTTTTGAGGAATTAAAATATATTATTTTAGAAGCTTAGGCTTAAATATCAAAATACATGTTCAATTGAAATTTACAAGAATTACGTGATTATTTTATAGGTGACGAGTAATAATTGTTTGGCATTTTTTAGGAAAATTTAGAAAAGCTAAGAAGTCCAAGTAAGCGGGGTTTATATGCTAGACTTTGAATAAAAATAAAATGGGCTGGAGTTGATTTTTCAAAAATATGCATGTTTGGTTATGAAAACAAATTTGAACTACCTCAGCCATTTGATATGCATTACTCATGAGATTTTGTTTAATAATAAAGTGTTTTCTAATATAATTGGTGTAGACATAAACTATTTTTGTATTTTTTCTAAACTATGCAAAAGAGAGCGAACATGAAATTTTGCGCATAAATCATGTTTTTGCAATCTGATTCTGTTATATTCTAAAGATGTTTTGTACTATGATATGATATGATGTGATTTTTGAAAACCTCTAGCATAACATTCTATTTCTGTTCCATTCTAACCTTACCAGGAGTGTAAAACTATAGCTTCTGTTCAGGTTGGTACCAACTTTTCTGTTTCTGGTGCACCCACTTTGTAAGCAAAGTGGTTTTATGTGTGATCTTTCTTGTGTGCACACTCCGGGTTCCGAGAATAATAAGGGAAAGATTCACATTTTGTTTCTACTCCGTTGGCCACCGGGGTTTGCACAACCCTACCACGGTGGTTAAACATGGTCTTTGTTCCGATTTGATAAGATAATATGTGATATTTCAGTTTGTTTATGCTATGCCAAATGGATTTTGATTATGAATATTTTGAACTTTCTCCATGATATTTTGATAACATGTTCTGACTTTTGCATTCTAAACTTTGTAAATGCTCATGTTTACACAGTAGTATATGTTCTCTGCTTACTGAGTTGTTGATAACTCACCTCTTATCTCCAAATATCTTTTAGACAATTTTGATGGTTCAGCTAGAGAACAAGAGTATGGAGTTTTAACAAGGGGGATGATCATAGTGGAATAAGTGTCCGAGGGTACAGATGCTTATTTGAGAATCATAGTTAATAAATTGATTATTTTCGGTTATTTTGATTGATGAGTTAAGGATATTTTTGAGTTTTTGGAGAATTTTTAATTTATGTTATTGAGAATTTTGTTGTTGTCCCTATGAATGAACATGGATATTTGGGTTGAGTAAATGAATTAATATTTTATGGAGTTTTCTAGATTTTATAGTTGTGATATTGAAGTTGATATTAAAGTACTAAGAACTAACTCTCCATATCTTCGGGACCGGGGTGTTACAATTAGCTCATATTACCTAAAATCGTCTCCAATGCCACAACTATAAAATTCAGAAAAACTCCATAAAATATTAAATCATTTGCTCCACCAAAGTATCTATGTTCATTCATAGGGACAACAAAAAAATTCTCAATAACATAAATCAAAAACTCTCTAAGACTCGAAAATATACTTAACCCAACACATCAAAATATCCGAAAATAATTAATTTACTAATTATGACTTTCAAATAATACTTGTACCCTCGGACACTTATTTCATTACGATCATCACACCTTGCTAAAACTTCATACTCTTGTTCTCCAGTTGAACCATCAAAATTATTTGAAAAATATTTGGAGATAAGGAGTGAGTTATAAACAACTCAGTAAGCAAAGAACCTATACTAATGTGTAAACATGAGCATTTACAGAGTTCAAAATGCAGAACAAAATATTTTCTTTCAGAACGCAAAACAAAAATTTCATTTCAAAATGCAAAATCAGAATATTTGCTTTCAGAATATAGAGTTAGAATATGTTATCAAAATATTTGATTGAAAATTCAAAAAATTCATAATTAAAATCCCTTTGGCATAGTATAAACCAAAACATCACATCTTATTTATCATATAAGAAAAAAGACCATGTTCAACCCTCGTGGTAGGGTTGTGCAAGCCTCGGTGGCCAACCGAGCAAAAACAGAACGTGAATTTTCTACATATTATTCTTGGAGCCCCGAGTGCACATAGGAAAGACCATGCAAAAAATCATTTTGCTTCCAAAGTGGGTGCACGATAAATGAAAAAGTTGGTACTAACCCGAACAGAGGCCACAATTTTACACCCATGGTAAGATCAAAACGGAACAAAAACAGAAACAGAATACTGTGCCAGAGGTTTTTAAAAATCACATCATATCATATCAGAGTACAGAACATATTCAAAACAGAACAAAATCAGATCACAAAAACATAATTTAAGTACAAAATTTCATATTCACTCTCTTTTGCAGAGTTCATAAATAAAATGCCAAAATAGCTCATGTCTACACTAGTCATGCCAGAGAGTACATTATTTTTAAATAAAATCTCATGAGTAATGCAGAACAAATAATTGAGGTAGTTTAAATTTCTTTTTATAACAAAACATGCATATTTTCAAAAATCAATCTTAGCCCATTTTTATTTTTATGCAAAATCTAGCATATGAACCCCACTTACTTGAACTTCTTAATCTTTCATAAATTCTTCACAACAGTATTGAACGAAAATCAATCGTCACCTGTAAAAATTTTCATGTACTTCCGTAAATTTTCAATCGAACACGTATTTCGATTCTCAAACCTCAAATACTAAAATAACCTATTTTTCCCAAAACTTTAAAATTCTCATAACCTGGTGTCATAAAACATTACACTCCGAACTCATCGATGACCACTTAACCATTTTTAGTAATACATTTAAAATATCGTAGTCAAATTTCATTCAAACGACTTAAGCTAAAATTTTAAATAGTTAAAAATACAATTAAACTTCATTTATTCTCTTATACATAGGAAAGATAGTTCAAGTAAAACCAATGGTATTTTAGAAATTTTGCCAAGGTAGCATGGGTTCTTTAAAAAGCACTGTAATTTAATTTAAGAAAATGTTTCTTGAAGGCTACACAACTTAGAAAGGATTTAAGGGTGTTTTAGTAATTATGAAAAATAATGGTTAAAGAATCAAAGTCTAAAAAAAAAAAAAAAAAAACCAGTTTCAGTGAGGCTATATACGTACGACAAGGGAGGGAACACGAGATACACACCAAGAGAGGTGGAGTTCAGACGGAGCTGGGCGGCTGAGCATGAGAGGGAGAGAGAGTGAGAGAGATGATGAGAGAACATGGTGACACAATGGGGGAGGAGAAGCAACTAAAGGTCGTGGGCTTACCAAGTGGAACAACAATGTGGGTAATGAAAGCTGCTTGGCGGCACTTTTGCTCAAGCGATGACAACGTGGAGGGCTGACGACTTCGCTAAGTTCATCGTGCCGTGGTTGGTGTCACCTAATGTAACAAGCTTGCTCTGTTTTCAGTTGCAAAAATAGGGGTGTAACGGGCTGATTTTATGTGAGATGGGGGTGGTGGCGTATTGAGTTGTTGGTTGGTTGAGCAGTGGGCATTTACGTTGGTGGTGCAGGGATGGTGTTGTGGGGGTGGTAACACAGAGGCAGCAGGGACTCATTTGGGCTTCTGTGAGGGTGTTGGACGGCAACGAGGGGTGCAAAGATGACTCCATGAAGTAACCGTGTGAATACCCTGCTCCTTTCTTCTTACGTACGCTTCTCTCTTTCTAATGTACGTTCTGTCTTTATGATGTAAGCAAATCCCGAGGACAGAGATTTTGTGAATTGTCTGTCCCTTCTCACTAGCGACTGCGAGCCTCGTCATGCGTGCCGAACCTTGATGGTGTGTTTCAAAAGATATTATGTGACTTATAGGGCACGCCCAGTGTTTTAAATGTACTAGAAATATTTATAAGGAGTATTTCCAGTGTTATTGAACTAAGTTTGATTTTAAATACGACAATTATAATATTCTTAAAGAGCTCCAAAAATATTATAATTATTGGAAATCATTTCAATATTAATTATTAAAATGATTTCAATTATTTAAAATATTATAGAATTTAAATTATGTTGAAGGCTTTAATTAAATTAAATGATTTCATCCTTTTAAATATATTAAATAAGACTTCATCATTTTATTAATGATGAAGAAATATTATTTTCTAAACTAAAGTTAGTTTAAAATAATATTTACCTTAATTCCTCTAAGTGCTTTTAATTAAGTTAACGTTTACGCATTTTTAAATTAGTGTTTTAATATCTCAACGTTAGATCATTTTGAGGATCCCAAGACGAAGGGACTGGATTATAAACCCAGACCCTCTCTCTTTCTTCCTCACTTTTCCCTCCCCTTTCTCTCTCCTCCCTCTATCCTTCGGCATACGTTGTACGCAGCTCCTTTACACCGAAGCCTCCACTGCTTAGCCCTGTGCCGTCGTGCATCACCAGACCTCATCGCTGGCACCACCAGCTCCACCTCACGCCGGAAGCCTCCCCAGCTCGATCTCTCTCCCTCACACTCTCTCCCAAGCTCTCCTTTTCTCCCTTTCGGAAGTGCAAAGCCTGAATGGGCTAAATGCATGTAGTGCCGTCCTCCGGTGCCACCACCTTCACGGTAGCTTCCTCTGCTGCCGGCCATCACTCTCCAACGAACTCAGCCCCTCTCATGCAGCCACCTTCCCTATAGCACACACGCACAAGAGACCCACGCACGGCTTCACTGTGAGCGGCCTCTAGCGCCGCCGTGTGCGGCACCCACGACCACCAAACACTACCATGGACTTCCTTCTTCCTCCCCCTTCCTCCTCCACGTGACGCATGGCCAGAAGCCTCTCTCCATGCACGGCTTCTCCCTCTCCCTCAAGTGCACGTGTTGCACACATCCACCGTCGTGCGCTGCCACCTACAGCGGGTAACCACCCTCATGAGCCTCCTCAGGCCACCACCAAGCCAACCCAACCACCTATGGCCCCGATTTGCCATCCATGCATGCACATTCTCTCTCAGTCTCCCACGGCTTCTCCTCCATCGTGCGGCAAGAATCGCCACCGTGAGTCACCATGGCGCCACCTCGACGCCATCACGAGTCCCACCACACCTCCCTTAGCTGAACCCAAGGTTCCAAACCACCACTTTATGTGGTGGGTAACCACTGCACGTGATGGACAGTCACTACGCGTGACTGACCGCCACTGTACACGGCTAGATCCGCCATGTTATGCTCCTTGCCACCATCACAAGGCCTTCACGAGCCCTTCCAAGACCACACTTAGCTATCCAAACGTCCAAACAGTCAATGTATGTGGATTAGCCACCACGTACGACCTTCCCGACGTCATCGGCTATGACCATCAGCGAGCACCGCACGGGATAACCCTCTATCTCTCGTTATTTATGTTAGATATTGATTAGTTGATTAGGTTGTGGACTGTGCTGTTAGTATTAGTGGAGTTGCTGTGTAGAATGGAGATGTGTTCTACTGTGAAGTGTTGGGCGTTCTGTATAGTGAAGTGCTGGGTGTTCTGTGTAGTGAAGTGTTGAGCTTATCTGTGTAGTAAGCTGTGACGTGTGGAGCGTAGTGGGGAATTGTGCTGTGCAGTGTTGTGGACTGTGTAGTGTAGTGTGGTTGTGGAGTATGTGTTGTATTGGTAGCGTGGCATGTGGAGTGGGAACAGTACACGCTGAGTGTACTCTGTGTGTGGCGTAGTGTTGGATAATGAGAGTATATGCAGAATATACTCTCCTAGCATATTGTGGAATGGGAAGAGTACACGTAGAGTGTACTCTATATGGCGAAATGGTGAATGGAGTACATGTGAAGTGTACTCCATGTGGTGGAGTGACACACCATATGGCAGGTACGCCAAAATGGTGATGTGGCATAACGAATGTGAAGAGAGTACACGTGGAGTGCACTCTCTGTAGTGGATAGATGCAGCATATGGCAAGTATGCCATAATGGTAATAAGTCGTATTGTGTATGAAGAGAGTATATGTGAAGTGTACTCCATGTGGTGGAGTGATACACCATATGGCGGGTATGCCATAATGGTGATGTGGCGTAGTGTGTGAATAGAGTACACATGAAGTGTACTCCATGTGGTGGAGTGACGCACCATATGGCAGGTATTCCATAATGGTGATATGACGTAGTGTGGAATAAGAAGAATATATGTAAAATATACCCTCCTGGTGTATTGTAGAATGGCAAGAGTACACGTGGAGTGTACTCTATGTGGTGGAGTGATGCACCATATGGCGAGTATGCCATAATGGTGATATGGCGTAAAGTGTGTGAATGGAGTACGCGTGAAGTGTACTCCATGTGGTGGAGTGATGCACCATATGGCGGGTATGCCATAGTGGTGATATGGCGTAGAGTGTATGAAGGGAGTACACACGGAGTATACTCCATGTGGCGGAATGATGCATCGTATGACGGGTATGCCATATTGATGATAGGTTGTAGCATGTGAAAAGGGTGTATACGTGGAGTGTACTCCATGAGGCAGCGACACTCCGTGTGGCAAGTCGCATAGATAAAGATAGTTGTGTGATGATGAGCGTAGAACGTGATGAATAGTATCAGAAACTGTGGAACAATGTCCCGAAGCCGGTATGGCATAACCTGTAGTCTGAGGTGACAAGTGTCACCGTGATGGACTTATGGCTAGGAGTATGCGGGAAGTAGCAAAATAAGTATAAGAGTACGCAACGGAAACATGACTGGGCAACGTCACGTAGTGACGTGGTAACTAACAGTCATGCTTATGATGGGAGAGTTAGTGTAGAAATCGTGTAGCAGGATCATGACGAGATGTCACGATGTGATAGGAGTACGTGAGGAATCGTATTTGTGATGAGCTAAGGGTTGATGTAAGAATGACGTAGTGGGATGTCTGGTGACGTGACAAGGTCATGGTGTAGCTTGGGTGTAGTCTCGAGCTATATGGCGTGACATAAGGCATAATGGTGAATGGAGTCATGTCATGTTAAGTGTTAGGATGAACTATCAAAAGGGACGGATAGCATGAAGAGTCATGCTAGCCAGGTTAAGAGAATGTTAGTATCGGAGTATGTCCCTTGTCCCTTTGAGCAGGTGATCAACATGTTATATGTTGATCTTAGGTGATAAAATGGGTAAGGTACATGTGTAATCTGGTTAGACACATGTGCCAGTGGATTCATCATATGTAATGGGTAATCTGTCCTAAGCACAATTACACAGTGCCTAAGTTTTAGAGTTGGCTTAGAGCCGTGTAGCTTGTATGGATGGGAATAAGGATTTAGTATGGGCTAATGTGCATGAAGATAGTGATGGGTGTATTGTTAGGATTGAGATGCGTGATTCCATCGGTCGGAATCATGCGTCGAATGTGGTTAGTAAGGAGAGTGAGACTAAGGTCTTAAGGAGAGGTTTGTATACGCAACCCATCTCAACTCATCTCACTACTATTCATTACTATTCATCAACTTTAACTCACAAATCTCACTACTATTCACAACCCATCTTATTACTATTCATAATCCATCTCAACTCATCTTCGAATCCAAACGACACCAATCCTAAGGTGAATCATGGGTTCACTTTAGTGGATGAGCACTCGAGGCAAGACGTTGAGTTGGAAGATGTGGTGACCATAAGTGGTTCTCGAAAGTTTTAACATAGTAAAAGCGACGTTAGTGCATGAGATAGAAGGAGAGTATTCTAAGTATAGCGTAATTCTATTTATAGTTTAAGTTGCTAATGCATTAGATAGAGAATGATGCTAAGGTATGTGTATGCTCAGATGAATGGACTGCATGATATGCAAGTAGCATGGAGTCTAGGTAAGTGTTATGGTCATACTCTTCTAGAGTCTTCTTAAAATATAAAGAAATGAAAAGAAATGCTTTTCCTCATGATGCCTTATGAAAAGACACGAAAGACGTTTTATGAAATAAAATGCTAAGTGTTCAATGGTATACGTATGTACGGCCGTTCTTGGCAGCCCCTTTTTACTCAATGAAAGTATTAATTGTACGCATGTGGATGGATGAATATACGATGTATCTATTGTATGTATTTTCTAAGCAAATCCACGAACTGCACGAAAGGCATGAAGACGGATGCTTTTACGGATCCTACGAACCGAGGCTTTCACGCGCGCCATGAGGTGATGCTCATGGATGCCATGAGAGACGACGTTCAAGGTGACGCTTATGGATGCCACGAAAGCCGACGTCTAAGCCCATGTATGCTTTAAAAAGAAGTTTTCCACGAACGAACTGTTAACGATGTTTTCTTACGAAAAGAAATGTTTCTCATGAAAATGAATGTTTTCTCATCAACTGAACTATTAAATGAAAGAAAGAACTAAATGAAAGCTCCAGCTCTCTAGAGCTGGCATGAACGAATGAAAAGCAAAGAAAAGACATGAAAGCATGAAATGTATGAAGACACGTAACGACCACATGAATGAATGAAAGGGTATCAATGAATGGGCAGATTGCAATGCCGGGTAAGTAATACTGGTGGTGCACCCAGCGCTGCCCTCTATGAAAGGGATTCTCAACCCGTGGCCACAGGCAGAGTCCAGGTCCAAAGGAAGACCGCTAACCCCAACACACGGGGCGTAACAATGTGTACTGGCCTATGAAAGTGATAAGAAGGAATGTATGTATGTACGTATGCAAGAATGCACCTCATTCTTACAGAAATGAAGGTACTGACGGGGGGACACATTTTAAGAAAAGAAAGTCCCTCCTCAAAAGAAAATCTCGTCCAGTGATGTTTTCAAACGAACGCACGTATGCACGCACGCATGTACGTATAGTATGTATGAATGATGAATGCATGAATGAAAACTTATGTTGTTATATTTTAACCGTATGAAGTAATGCTTACGAGTCATCTACTCATTTTAGTTTTTATGCATGTCCCTCCCCCTCACAGGAATCTAACGATCAGGACGGACACGGCCCATGGGGAAGAGCACAGAAGTCTAAGCATGAGTTTTAATCATACGAGAAACCCTTTTTTTGTAAGATTAATGTTTTTCGCTGTAAACCTCTTTTATTCTAAAAGCACATTTTATGATATGAATATAGAGTCTTGCACCCTGGGTATGCAAGTAAAAAGTTTTAAATCGAACGGTAATTCCCGTCGTCCTTTATGAAAACATTTTATAAAAAGTCCCACCACAAGGACGGGCATTACACCGTGTGTGGCTGTGCTAGTAGGTGTTGGGAGACAACGATATTGACTACATGGAGGTTGTGGAGGGTGGTGCTATGGTGCAACGTTGAACAAGGGCTGAGCCGAGAACGTGGAGAGGTAGCTGTGCACAGTTTGATTTTACTGAGGGGCGGTCATGCAATGGCAGTGTGCATGGAAGGGATGGCTTCAAAGGAGTGCGGCTTAGGGTTTTCTTTTCATGCAGGGGGTGAGCGTATTACAACTATCACTTTTATGATCAATTTCACCGCCATGCACGATTGCACTCCATGCATATTTCTTTTTATCTAGGTCTTGGGCTTTTTCTAGAGTCATGGGTCTTGACTCAATTTCTAAAACAATCCAACTTGTTCTAGAAAATTCTCGGATCAATTCTCACTTGGACCTTTGGAAAATATTTAACCTAATTATCAAGCCCAATAAGATCATAATTCACCAAAACAAAGATTTTAGGCCCGTAGTATATTAAAAAAAATACTTGAAATATTAACTGGGCTCTTCATACGTATAAATCCAAAAACAAAACTTTTAGAAAAATGTTTTGTTGCTGGACCTGGTGTTACATCCATAATATGTAGTAGTTTTAGAGTTGAATACGTTCGAATGTATCATTAGACATGCAAAAGTATATTATAAGTTCGAATGTATATTTATACGTGCAAACAATGTACGTTGAAATTTATTTGAACATTAATGGAAGATTTACATGCAAATGTAATATTTTAAAATTATATTTATATTGTTTGAATGAATTACATTCAAACGTAACAAGCGTAAGGCGAAAGTATCTGATCTATTGTGCGCACAATATGCCCTATTGTGCGAACGTCTCTGCTTAATGTTCAAATGTATGATCATGAATTGGAGTTTTTAAATTTAAATATCTTGACCAAAATAAGCAACATACTATTGGAAGGAAATTAGAAATTTATAGAGAAACAATACACAAAATATTAATTGATACTGTTTATTGGCCAAGATAGTTCAAACGTCACCTAAGAAAGTGCAAACGCTACCTAAGATAGTTCAAACGTCATTACAAATAGTTTGAACAATATTAAGATCATTCAAACATCACCCAGATCGTTCAAATGTTACGCAGATAGTTCACCCAGATAGTTTGAGCATTACTCAAGATATTTCGAATGCCACCCAAATTGTTCGAACGTTATCCAAGATAGATCAAACGTTACCTAAGATAATTTGAATGTTACCCCAAATTGTTCGAATGTCATCCTAGAAAGTTAAAATGTCACTCCAAATCATTCGAATGTTGTTATACATTAGTTTGTTAAAACCATCCTAAAATATAATTATAAGGGGATTTCCCCTCCAATCTAGAACCAGCAGGCCTGTGAATGAAAGCTAAGGAAATTACGACCAGAGGCCCAATCTAGGACAAACAAAATTTTCGACTTGGCCCATTGGTAGAGTCCTCTAGACGCAACCTGTAAGAGGGAGTGTGCTGCAGGGGATGAGACTAGTCAATCTGAAGTCCTCTCGAGTAGTGTCCACTTCCAGTTCTCAAGTGTTATTCCACATAGTATGCGCAATGTTCGGGGAACCCTTGATCCTCGAACAAGAAGATATCAATGGATCACCAACAACACTGTCTGGGAGAAGGAAATCGGAAAACCACGATACTTTCTATATGTGAAAAGATGACCATTTTATCCTTAACTTAAGGTTTTCACATCTTAACTCCAAAATTCACTAAAAGTTTCATTATTCATGTAAATTTTATCCTAAATCTAAATATCTAATTAGAAAAATTTAAAATACATTACAATTAGGTCATTCAAGCCTAGGCCGAAACATACATAGGCCAAATCTCTTGATTTTTGTAGCAATCCTATCAAACCTCATTTCTCATGCTTAAACCAGTATATTGCAACATACAAAATCATATCCTATGTTCAAATAGCATACTGAAAAAGTCAACAAAACTCACATCACAAAAATACAAATCTCTTCAAAAACTTCAACATTATTGTACCTCTAGCCATCAGGAGACACTCGTCGGTAAAAATTTTTGGGTGATCGTTCTCTCATAATCAAGTCAGATTCCTCATCAAGCTGAGATGGAAGGAGGTACGTTCTCTAACTGTTATTATTTTATTATAGTGGATCATAGAAAATCAAAGATCTAATTATTAATGTTCATGTTAAAATATTTAACATCCTTCCCTACCCCGTTGCCTAGTTGTTAAAGGATGAGTCATTTCCTATAGAAAGAAAAAGCATGAGTATACATATATATAAAGGGAAACAAATTAAAACTATTCTGAAATACTTTCAAAGATAGAACTTAACGTTTGAATGTAAAAGGATAACATTTGAACTTGTACGTAATCACGTTCGAATGTAAGGAGTCAAAAGACCCACGAAATGTAACATTCGAACGTTTCATGTACACACGTTAGAATGTGCAGGTGCATTCGAACGTATTTGACTGAAAGTTTGAACTATTGCATTTCTACATTCAAACGTTTAGACTAAAACTTCCGACGAGACGTTACATTCATACGTATACCTAAACGTTTAAACTATAGAAATGTTGTGTTCGAAAGTTAGGACTCAAACGTCCAGCAAAATGTTACATTCGAATGTTTGACTGTATATATGTTCGAACCTAACTTAACATACATTTGAAGTATGATTGAGACTTTTCTAAAATTTGGAAAGTTCTTCTTGAGGTAATCATTCGAACGCTGCTAGTGGCACATTCAGATGTTCAAACATAGAAGTGGTTGAGTCAACTAAGCCATTTCCAATTTCCTCAAATAGGACGTTAATCTTGTAATGGCTACCGTAGAAATGAAGTATACACTGAGTGTAGACTATTTCTGGTGGCCATTGGCCACTCATGGTGGCCCAAAAATCAACGTACAAACCTGGCCCCAAAAGGGTTTCGGTTCATATCGAAACCCCAAAAAATGTTAAAAAAACACAATAAAAGGGAGAGAGATGGACACTAACCTTTTTTGTGACGGTTGTGGTGGCGATTGATGGCGGCGTGTGATGGATTCAATGGTTGAGTGTGACGGTTTGAATTTTGGATTTGGGTGGAAATTTCGTTCGACATTCGGACGCACTACATGTACAAGTAACGTTCGAACGTAATATAAATGAATTTTTTTACCACCCGAATGTTTTTTTAAACGTTCGAACGTAAAATGAATGATTGTTTTTTATATATAGCACATGTGTATGTAAATATTATATATAGTATATTTCCCCAAATATAGACTTGGAAATACTATATGGAGTTAGTATATATAGTAATATAATTTATACTAATATATATAGTAATATATATAATTTAATACAATATATAGTAATGCATATAGTAATATAAGCTTCTATAAATGGGTCTTGAGAGTCCATTAGATGTGTTGGATGGTAAGGTAAGTTAACATGAGAAGGAGAGGCCTGTTGAACTGGTGATAATGTATCTTGTTATGATGGAGACAATTTGGCTTGATGTAGCGATTATTCTTCATCATTGTTGTCTGAGACTTGTGACATTGTTACAGCTAATTTCTTCAAGTCCACTTTGCATGTCAAATTTTGAAAATACAGTAGCATTATAAAGACAAGATAGTAAATCTTTCTTATTAGGAGTTTGATACCTAATCCATTGTAATACTATATTTAATGGTTTATAGTTGATAACTAATCGAGTAACTCCTCGTTCTAATTCTACCAGTTTTTTAACAAAAAAGGCAGTGCAACTCCATGGTGATTTATTTTTCCTTATTAATCATTTTGTTAATAAATCATTAATTTCTTTTTAATAAAATTCTAATAATTCATTGTTCATTTGAATTGGTCTAGTTTTAGTAGGAATATTCTTTTCAGAAAATTCTTTATCACAAGGCAATTCAAATTTATGTTGTTTTCTACTCCATAAAGCATTAGACAAGCTGGAGCATACTTCTTTTTTATCTATAGTTTTAAAGTTATAAATTTTTTGGATTAGTAAGGGATCTTTTAGTTTTTCTTCAATTCTTTTGTATTTTAACTCTTGTTTTGAGAAATTTATCAGTTTTTCTATTCTTTTAATCTTATTTTTTGTTAAAAAATTAATTTCTTTAGTTAATGAAACTTATTTTAGGGAATTTATTTGTTTTGAAACAAGAGAAAAGAAGAATCTAAATTGAATTTATTGCCCAAGTATTTTTGAAAAATTATTTCTTCTGTTATATTTTTCAAAATTACTTTGGTATTAATGGTTTTTACTAAAATAAATATTGGTTGAAAGCAAATTCTATTATTACGTATATGTGTATTAGATAATTTATAATTTATATTTAATTTTGTTCCGTTGGTTTGGTATAATGTTTTCTTCATTTTTTTCCAAAATATTTAGAAAGTATTAATCCTTCTTGAATACAATTTTAATATACTCATGTGTCAAATAGGACAATTATTGTAAAAGAAAATTCTTGATTAATAGAAATTATTACTTCAATATACAATTTTTATAAATTTATCCTATCAAAAGGATGTTGATAAAATTATCCGTCTCATCCTTAATTACTATTGTCAAGCATTCTTCTTGTTCGTTATTAGGGGTATTAACATTTTTATATATTTTTAATAATATAATTTCTTGTAATAGTTGTTCATTTCAAACTTCTCATTTAAGATTAGATGTTCTATGATTTTTAACTTCTTGTTTTATTTCATTAATCTCTTGTTGTAAGTCCTGTAGTGTGACTTTTTGCTTTCAGTTTTAAATCTGCTTACTATTTCTGAAAAATTATAAGGTGCTGGTACTAAAGTAGTATTGTTAGTAAAGTATATTTTCATTTTACTAAATAATTTTTTCTCTCTTATGGATCATTAATTTTATCAATTAATTATAGGATAGTATCCTCATATTTTCTAAGGAGATTAATGGTTTTATTGCAAATACAATTATTTTTGTGAGGCCCTCAAATTTTGCTTGGGATTTGATGGAACTTGAAGCATCGGGACATGCAACACAAGGTTTCCTGGCCCCGTTCATGACAATTAAGGATGCAACGCACTTAGCAATATGTAATATTTGTAGCGGATAATTTTTTTCTTTCAACAATACTATGTAGTAGAAGTAATGTGATGCCCCCAAATTCTGCTTGGGATTTGACAGAACTTGAAGCATCGGGATATACAACATAAGGTTACTTGTCCTCGTTCATGACAACTAAGGATGCAATATACCTAGCATGCATTTAACAGTATGTAATATTCGCACTGGATAATTTTTTTTCTTGAGCAATACTATGCAACAAACTAAAGATATCCCAAATACTTAAAACATAATACACAAACATTAAAGTGGTAGACCTTTTTGATTTCATCATGAGTCCAATAGGAAATTAATCATAAGAGTACTAGAGACCGAGCCCCTTAAGTACAAGTATGAACTAAAATAACTACTAGGCTAATCCATTGAGTAGCTTGCGCAACTTAGTCAATGATGCCATAATATTATCGATAAATAGGAGCATTGAGGCTTTGAGCTCTGCGTCATGTCGTTGCCATCTAATCGACCATCTCCAGTCGGTAGATTTCTAGTGTGCCTCCTGATCCTAACACATAGTCTGGTAGTTGGGACTACCACGATAAGATTTGATTACAAATCTCAACAAGTTAACAAATAACTTAATATAGAGGTCAAAGATGCATGCATGACAATAAAAGCATGAATGCAATACATGATCATAAATAAGCTTGACGTGACTTGATATTTAACATGGCCTGAACTGACATGACTTGAACTTGAGCATAGATTGAATTGAGACTAAACTTTACATGACCTGAATTTAACTGAGACTTGATTTGACATGACATGAACTTGAACATGAACTGACTTGGACATGAACTTAAACATGAACGTGAACATAAACTGAACTTGAACTGAAACTGAATATGAACTCAACGTGAATTAAAACATGAACTGAACGTGAACTTGAAACATGACTGAACGTGAACTTGAAACATGACTGAACCTGAACTTGAAACATGATTGATCGGGAACTTGAAATATGACTGAACGTGGACTTGAATAACATGAGCTTGAATGTGAAATACATGAACTTGAAATCTTGTTCAATAATCTGAACTTGAGCATGAACTTAAACATGAACGTGAACATGAACTCTGACAATCAAAATGATTTAGCCAGTTGTTTGCATAGGAATAATGAACAATCAAAATGATTCCGCCCAATATATTCTGTTAGTGATACTCAGACAATCAAAATGATTACAAAATGATTATTTTAAATGAGATACCCTAACAATCAGAATGATTACGCTAGGAGCATTTGAGTAGAGATATTCTAAAAATCAAAATGATTACGCCAGAAGTACCTCGCATGAATTATAAATGGAGATGCTCAGACAAGCATAGTGATTACATCATGAGTATCCTAAACATGACTGACTGAGAAAATACTATTTTAGAGACAGACTCTGTATTAGAGAGGGAAGTGAAATGACAGATGAAATGACATACGTAACTTGACATATACGTGAGATGCATGACTTGACATAACATGAGACAGATAAACAATACGTAACATGGCATAACATGTGAGATATAACATTATGCGACACGACATAACATGTAACAGACAACATTACATGACATGACATAACGTGTAATAGATAGCATTACGTGACATGGAATAACGTATAATAGATAACTATTTCATGACAGAATATAATATGTGTAACAAATTAATAGTTTATGACATAATATAATATGTGTAACAGATAAATGTGTAGTGACATGGCATGGCATGAGATTTATGATAACATAAGTACATAACCATTAGTTCCCTTACCAACACACATATATAGTAATCTGACAGTAAGTTAGAAACTAACTTACAGTGATCGTCGCATAATGGGATTAAGCATGAAACACGAGAAACTGTAAATATGGATTCTAAATGTTAAAATCCATTTGGATTCAGATATGAGTTAGAATGAATTGGGATGGTTTTAGATGAGTTGAATAAAATTTTGTTAGAATATTATTTTTTTAATATTATTATTGCTTTTAGATTTGAAAAGTTGAATTGTTTATTATATTTTGTGTGAAAATTTGAAAAAATTGTGATGATTAGATGAGATGAGGTGAGGTGAGGTGAGGTGAGTTTCCTATCCAAACTAGGGCTTAAAGATTTCACATCCTAACTTCAAAAATCAGGAATGTAAATTTTGTCCTAAACTCAAAAATTAACTAAAAAAAATTAAAACCAAACACAACAATAAGAAACACCTTGGGGCTGAAACTATTATAGGTCATTTCTCTTTATTTTTGTTACAATTTTATCCAACTCCAAAACTCATGATCAAACCAAAATATTACAACAAAAATCCTCATATCTTAAGTTTAAAAACATGCTTAAAACAGTCAACAAAATTATACTTCACATAATCATAAAACTTTTTAGTAAAATGATTCAAACTTTTTGACTAAAATAAAACTCTTGAATCTCAAGGTATGACCTATTTCAAAACATCTCCAAGAACTCCAAAAATCCAAATCTTTATTCTAACATATTCATAACACATTCCTAGTAACTAACATGCTTTAAATCAATACATAAAAGTCACCAAAAATCATAAAATAGCACATGAAGCACTTTGCTCCTGCCCTTAGCCAAAAACAAAATTTCTTTCCCAACTAGCTTTGATCAAACACTTGATCCAAGGCATTCTATAATGAAATCTTCAAACCAAAACATCACATGGTTTAGAAATGTGTCCTAAAGTATATCCAAGCCTTAAAGTTAAAATCACATGGCTACAAATAACTCAAAACATGGATCTAACTAAAAACATCAAACTTTTGACCCAACTATATAATCTTTTGCATAAAAATTCAAATCCTTGAAACAAATGGAAAAATTCTTCAAACTAACATCCTAACATGTAGATAAAATATTTATGATTTTCACATAAAATATCAAAGCCATTGGAGTAAGATTAAACCACAAAAGACTCAAACTTTCTTAAAACAGAAACTATTTTTCCTCTTCTAGTTTCTAAGTTTCTAGATCTGGGAAAATCTTTCATCAAAAACTTTAATCATGCAACTAATCTCCAAAAAAAATTCATACATACATGTTAACAGCAGTCCATAAAATTTTCGGACCAAAATTTGTCCATTAGCTTGGTCATAAAATCCAAAATACAACACACTATTCAGATTACCAACTAGAATGACCTTTCCATGTTTAAAACAACTTTTACCAAACAAAAAGCTATAACGTCAAACAAACGAGATACACACAGAAACTAGAGTCAAAGACCAACAACTTTTATGAAGGAATCATTGTGATAAGATACTTACAAAGGTTCCAAAAATGGCACGCACAAATCCTCTGGAATCTGCCCAAGAGACCTTCTAGGGTTTCTTTCCAAGAATGAGAGTGAAAAGTGGTGAAGTGAGGGAAGTGGAGACCTGCAAGCTTCAAGTACTTCTGAAAAGGGAGTTATGGCCTTGTATGATACCTTGAGGTATGGTGGTTAGGTCACAAAAAGGTGCAAATAGAGAGTGGTTTTCAGCCTTCCAAGAGAAGGGTGGTGGTGAGGTGGCCTTTAGCCTCACATTGTTAAGGATAGTTCCTCTATTATGGAAACCTACAACAAATCCTGCACATCATCCTCAAGCCAATGCAGCAAGAATACTCAAGAAGGAAACAAATAAATATCTTTGTATATCCCCTTTTCATTGTTTTAGAATATTCTGTCATTAAGTCTCTTGATTGTAATTCTTCCAATTCATAATATAAATAAAGTCTTCATCCTACAACAAGCGTATGTTGAGGAGTTCTCACTTGTGTGTTTTACTTTTGCACAAACCAAGGTCCCCAAACCTTGTCACCATATCAGAGAATACCTAGGACTTGCGTCCATTGCTCTATTTTTTTTTCCTATGGAGTCTCAGTCGTCCTTTTCTTCTCCCCTTCCATTTAACATGATGGTTATATTAACCATCAAACTCAGCTCCACCAATTATTTGCTTCGGAAGAGCCAATTTTTACCTCCCATTACTAGTCAAAATTTACTTAGGTATGTTGATGGTTCTAATCCTTCCCCACCACCTACTGTTATAGATGACAATAATAAATCCATCCCAAATCCTCAGTATTCTACTTGGCATCAAACTGATCAACTCATTCTTAGCCTAATTTTTTCTTCACTCACGGAAGAAGATATGACTAAAGTCCTCGGCATAACATCTGTTTTTGAAGCTTGGTAGAAACTTGGAGCCTCTTTCTCTCATAAGTCCAAAACTCGAGATATTCAATTAAAGGATGAACTCCAACTAATGAAGAAAGGCACTCACAGTGTTGGTGATTATTCCCGCCCCTTCAAAACTTTGTGTCATCAACTTCATGCTATGGGTCGTCCTATTGATGAAACTGATAAGGTACAGTGGTTTCTACGTGGCTTAGGGGCTGAATTCTCTTCATTTTCCACCACTATGATGTCTCAAACACTACTGCCCTTGTTGAAGGATCTTGTGACAAAAGCTTAGAGTCATGATTTATTTGTTAAATCTCTTGATTCTCAAGCAGGACACCTCACTACATTCATTGCTCATCGAGAAGCCAGGTAGTCCTCTCGTGGTGCTCATCGTGGTTGTGGTGATGGTCGCTATGGCCGTGGTCGTGGATTTCAGTCCACCAACTCCCATAGCAACTCTCGGCCTCAACACTCTGCATCTCGTCCACCACCCTCATCTCAACCCACTTGTCAGATTTGTGGCAAACTTGGCCATGTTGCTTCTATTTGTTGGGATCAATATGAGCATTGGCAGACTACTAATGTAGTTGAAGCCTTCTTCTCTTGTTCACTGCAAGATTCTCCAGATTCTGACTGGTATACTGACAATGGTGCTTCTTCTCATATGACCAATGATGCAAATCAATTATCCAGTGTTTCTCCTTACTCAGGCTCAGACCAAGTGGTAGTTGGCAATGGTGCTTCTCTTCCTATAACACATACAAGTTCCCTCTCTCATAACTCTCCCTCTGGCTCTCTTATTTTCAAAGATGTTCTTGTTGTTCCCTCTCTCACCAAAAACTTGAGTTATATTAGCAAGTTAACTTCTAATAATCATTGCTCAATTACATTTTCTGGTTCTGGCTTTATTATACAGGACCTTCAAACGAGAATGGTGTTGGGAACCGGTAGTCTGAAACATGGTCTCTATGTTCTTCATCGTGATCATAATGTCTTTCTTACCTCCTTGTGTGCCACCAATATTCAAGCTTTCTTTGATATTCTACATGCTCCTTTGGGTCATATGGCTACTCGCTCTGTTGAAACTCTCAACAAAAATGGTGTCATTTCTGTTTCTTCCTCTAAGTTATCTACCAATTTATGTAATCGTTGCCAATTAGGCAGAAGTCACCATTTGCCTTTTTCCTTTAATGAAAAGCATAGTTCTCTTCCTTTTGAATTACTTTATTGTGATCTATGGGCTCTCCCACTACTACTTTTGGTTTCTGTTATTATGTTATTTTTGTGGATGATCATTCTCACTTTACATGGTTCTATCCACTGGGGCAAAAATCTGATTTCTTTCCCATCTTTGTTAAATTTCATAATTTTATTCAAAATCAATTTTCTCACAAGCTGAAAACCTTCCAAAGTGATGGTGGTACATAATTTACTAATCATAAGTTTCGGCAATACTTGTCCTCTTATGGCATTGAGCATCGCTTCAGTTGTCCCTATACACTTGCTCAAAACGATCGTGCTGAATGCAAATATCACCACGTAACTGAGGCAGGCCTCACTCTTCTTTTTCATGCTCACGCGCCTACTTCCCTTTGGGTTGAAGCCTTCTCTACCACTGTGTAAATCATCAATCGGCTTCCAACACCAGCTCTCCAAGGTCAATCACCCTTTGTTGTGTTATATGGTATGTCACCCTCCTACACTCACTTTCACACATTTGCTTGCTTGTGTTATCCTTATCTTCATCATTATGCTCCACACAAGCTTGCTCCTAAGTCAACTCTATATGTCTTTGTTGGGTACAGTTCCATGCATAAAGGTTTTGGTTGTTTGGATCGTCAAACTTAACATGTTTTTGTCTCTCGTCATGTTGTAATTGATGAAACTCACTTCCCTTTTGTTGGAGCTACTTCAGTCCCTCCCAGTTCCTTAAGTGATTTTCTAATTTTTCCTAATACTCATCTCCCTCTGCCATCATATTCTTCTGGTAGTCCTTCTTTTTCTTCTACGGGTTCACAATCATCCCCGACTACTACACCTTGTGCCCCATGTGCTGCTAATTATCCACTTGTCCTACCTTCTACAACAGTTTCTTCACCACAGAATGCTCCCACCAGTTCTACACCTGCTGCTAGTTCTGCACCTGCTGCAATTTCAGCAACACCGCCACCCTCTCATGCAATTGGTCTCTCTTGCAATACTCATCCCATGATCACTCAGTCAAAGTCTGGAATTTCAAAATCCAAAGCATATCATAATGTCTCCAAGTTTCCTCAGACATCCTTTTTTCAATCATTAATTGCATTGAAGGAACCTTATGGCTTCAAATTTGACCCTATTCATTCTAAGTGGGTTTCGGCTATGGATGAAGAAATTAAAGCCTTGCACTCTAATAATACTTGGTCTTTGGATCCTCATCCACATAACAAAAATGTTGTTGGTTGCCGTTGGGTCTTGCGTACCAAGCTTCTTCCCGATGGCTTTGTTGAGCTCTATAAAGCGCGCCTTGTTGCTAAAGGCTACACTCAACTTCCTGGTTTTGATTATGATCAAACCTTTTGCCATGTTGTGAAAGCTACCACCGTGCATTTAATTCTTTCCCTTACCATATCTATAGGTTGGCCATTGCGTCAACTAGATGTCAAGAAGGTTTTTCTTCATGGCACTCTCAATGAGGAAGTTTATATGGATCAGCCTCCTGGATATATTGATCCACGCTTTCCTCATCTTGTTTGTCGTCTTCAACATGCTCTCTATGGTCTTATACAAGCACCCCGTGCTTGGTTCCAGAGGGTCAGTACTTTTTTGATTAAATTTGGTTTTGTTCCTAGCCGAGTTGACTCCTCCTTATTTGTGTATCACACATCTGCTAGCACCATTTATCTTCTCCTTTATGTTGATGACATAGTTGTTACCAGCAGCAACCCTTAACTTCTTACCAATTTTCTTGCTTAACTTAGTAATGAATTTGCTATGAAGGATCTAGGGGCTCTTCATTATTTCTTGGGCATTGAGGTTCAATCTACTTCCTCTGCTTTATTTCTTAGTCAAACAAAATATGTGGTTGACAACGTTCACCAACAACCATGATAGATTGCAAGCCCGTTGCTACTCCTATGGTAGTTGGTCAAAAGCCCACTCAAGCTAGCTCTTTCTTCTCCAATCTGACCCTTTATCAATCTATTGTTGGGGCTCTACAATATTTGGTCATCACACGTCCTGAGCTTGCTTATAGTGTTAACACAGTTTGTCAACATATGCGTGCCCCCACAAATGAACACTTCTGTGCAGTTAAGCAGTTAAGCGTATTCTATGTTATGTAAAGGGCACTCTTCATTTTGGCTGAATCTCTACTTCCATCCCTCTCAACAACTTCTAGCCTATTCCGATGCAAACTGGATTGGCAGCCCCGACACTCACTGCTCTACATTTGGTTATGCTTTATATCTTGGTTGGAATTTAGTCTCTTGGAGTGCTAAGAAACAACCCACTGTTTCCCGCAGTAGTGTAGAATCTGAGTATTGATCTCTTGCTTTAGCTGCAGCCAAAGTCACCTGGCTCACTCATTTGCTTCATGATCTGCATATTTCTCTCTCAACTACTACTACTATTTTATGTGATAACTGAAGTGCCATTTCCATGTTGGCTAACCCAGTCTCTCATGCTCAGTCCAAGTATATTGATGTCGATTATCACTTTGTGCATGAGAAAGTAACTGTTGGACTGCTTTGTGTTAACTTTGTTCCCTCTAATCTTCACATTGCAGATCTCTTCACCAAGAGTGTCTCTCGGTCTCAATTTCGTTACTTCCGATCCAAACTTTCCATCTCGTCTTGCCCCACGGTTAGCTTCACGGGGGTGGGGGTGTTAAGGATAGTCCCTTTGTTATGGAAACTTCTATTATGGAAACCTATAGCAAATCATGCACATCATCCTCAAGTCAATGCAGCAAGAATACTCAAGAAGGAAACAAATAAATATCTTTATATATCCCCTTTTGATTGTTTTAGAATATCCTATCATTAAGTCTCTTGATTGTAATTCTTCCAATTCATAATATAAATAAAGTCTTCATTCTACAACAAACGTATGATGAGGAGTTCTCACTTGTGTGTTTTACTTCTGCACAAACCAAGGTCTCCAAACTTTGTAACACATCATGCACGACTTTGAGGCTGTTAGGAGCAATGGATGGCCTGCCATGGGTGGGTGAAAACTTCCTCAAGAAGTTTTGCCATGGTGGCCAAAATTCGTGCGCCTTAAATAACTGGATTTCATTTGGGGTTTAAAAAGAGTTTGAAATGCTATCAAGCCCAAATTCAATTTTCTTGGCCTAATCAAATTGTCAAGGTTTTAAGGGTTAGATAATGATTTCATAACATGAATTTGAGTAATTAATAGCATGTGAAAGTGATTCAATCAAATAATTAAACACAATGTTAGAAATCGGATGAAATAGGATTTGGAGACCAATTTAGGGTTTGGGGAAACCATTAAGGGTTTCGGTTTGAACCAAGCTTATGAGGTTTCAATTAGATTCTAAGTATTTATAGTTTCACTAGGGTTGAAACCTTCTTTGGTTTGGCACAATTTGGATGGTTGGATGGAATAAGGTTCTGCTTAGGTGGCATGATCTCACACCTTGATTTCCTTCCCAATCCATCTCATGGTTCCTCTTGATGCCAAGTGTCCAATACTATTAACCGAGTGTGGATAAAATCTTACCAAGTGTCCAAATAAAACTTCTCTAACCTAATTTGAACATTTCACACTGTGATTTTAAAAGCACTGCACTTGGTGCTGCTATTCACTCTAGGAAAAGTGAAAATAAACTTCGTACTGTAAAATCCTAAATATACACACTAACCTAACAATGCCTTAAAATAAACAAAACGCGTTTTCAAACAAATCCTAATTGCGCCGTGAAATTCTAAATATTTCTCTAAGTCTAATGGGGCAGAACATATCGCATTCTCACACTTCTAACTATCTTAAATAAATAAAATCATGCTTTTTGGCACCATAGTGAGTAGTAACACTGACTATGCTGATAGACTAAAATCTACGCGATTGGTCTATTCGTGAAAACTTACGAAATTTCCACGAGGTTGCAAAAGCCTATAGAAATTCTACCATTGAATTTCTAGCAGCGTATTTATTACAAGTAATATATCTCAAAACATAAACATGCTTCATAAAATTCACGTGATAGCTAGTTTCAAAAAGGTTATAGTATTTATCCAACAGGTCTATTAACATATGGAGTATTGGAGACAGTACTCCATAACTACTGTCTGGAAATAAAAACCACTGTACCAATTCACTGAGCCGTTCACGTAGCTTAACTATGATATCCAAATTGACGTCCAGCAAAAGGGGGGTTAGGCTCCAACTCTTTATCTGCTCCACATTCTATTCTACCTCATCTAATCTTCCATGTGTGGGTTTTCCAGATCTTGACACATCGTCTACCATTCCGGAGAGAATGATAGTTAGGACTATCCAGTGAGATTTGATTATAAATCTCAACAAGTTAATAGATAATTTAACATACAGGTTAAAGATACATGCATGGCAGTAAAAGCATGAATGCATACATGATCAGAAATAAGCTTGATGTGACTTGACATTTAATAAGACGTGTACTGGCATGACTTGAGCTAACATGAGAAGAATTGAGTTGACGTGACCTAAACATGACATAAAGCTGGACGCGAAACTGAACATGATTTGAACTTGAACTAAATGTGAACTAAACTGAGACTGAACATGAACTAAACCGAACTAAACATGGATTGAATTGAACAGGAAATACTAGCGTGTAACTGAAATTATGCAGTCTAATTAAGAAAATGGGAGTACTTAGGTAGCTCCTACACCTTCACCATGTGATATGAACCCGTGGGGATAGAATCTCTTGAACCCACAATCAATTTGAAAACTCACCCAAGAAAGCCAAAATCAAGCCAATGGAAAATTTAAATCCATTGGAGAATTCGTTTCAAGAACCTAGATTATATGAAAATCTAGACTCGTTGAAGAGCCTATCTCATGAACCTAAATTATAAGGAAGAATGTTACAAAGGTTGTGATTTACCTTTGATAAATTCAAAAGTTCATTCAAGAACAAGAGGAGATAAACTCAACTCACAATGAATAAATTCATCAAATTTTATAAACTAATTAAAATGAGGCTACAAAGAGTATTTAAACTCTAGCCAAAATAAAGCCATTTCTTCCAAAACTACCCTTGAATGAATAGTGCCACAACTACAGTAACACGGCAACAGTAACTTCTTGAAACCCTACTTCAACAAAATAAAACATATGTGGGCCAATCATCCTCAAGCCTAATTATTCTAAACTAATTCCTATAATTAATAAACTAAGCCCATTTAATGAAATAAACAAGTTTAAAGCCTTCAATCACATAAACATAATAATAGACCCTAATTTATGTTGCATTCTTCAATAGCTTGTATCACGTGGATCAAAACTGGTTCTTCTTCTTTAAAGTCCATTTCTTGTGTTGGGCTGTTGCTAGCTTCATCCCAAGTGGATTGCACCAATCCTTGCATTGCTTCCTTGATCTTCTTGGCTTTAGGTCTTGTAATTGGCCCATCTAAAACTTGCAAATGATCTTTAAGACTAGTTCCATGTTGTGCCCATGATTCCCCCTCTTCTTAAAAGGATTCGACCTCGAATCTTCACTACATTGAAAGGAGAAAGGTCAAAAACATTGAAAGTAGGAAACACATTGTACTCACCTGAAAGATCCATTTTATATGCATTGTCATTAATTTTCTCAAGAATTTGGAGCAGTCCATCTCCTCGAGGATGCAACTTAGTCTGTGTATGGGTTTTAAATCTTTCTTTGTGCATGTGAACCCAAACCCAATCTCTTGATTCAAAGATGCATTCGCCCTTTATTGGCTTGGGAAGCAAACCTCTCATTCTTTTGGGCAATTTGAAGTCGTACCCTCTCATGAAGTGACTTCACTAACTCCACCTTCTTTTATCCATCCAAGCTACTCCTACCATCAACAGGTAAAGACATCAAATCTAAAGGAGTAAATGGATTAAGACCACAGACAATTTCAAAAGCAGAATATGAAATCGTTGTATGCATGGTCCTATTATATACAAACTCTATAAATGGAAACAATCCTCCCAAGTTTTTAAATTCTTATGAACAACTGTGCGTAAAAGCTAAGTTAAAGTCCTATTAACTACTTTAGTCTGATCGTCAGTTTGTAGATGAGAAGTAGTGAAAAATAAGAGTTTAGTACCGAATTTCCCCCACAACACTTTCCAAAACTAGCTAAGAAATTTAACATCCTTATCAAAAACAATACTTCTAGGCACACCATGGAGTCGTACTATCTCCCTGAAAAACCAGTTAACTATGTTTGTGGGATCATCTGTTTTATGGCATGGAATGAAATGTGCAATCTTACTAAATCTATCCACAACCACAAAAATATAATCTCTACCCACTTTTGTCCTACGTAGCCCTAAAATAAAGTCCATAGATATGTCTATCCATGGCTCACTAGGAACGGGTAAGGATGCATACAAGCCATGTGGCAAAACCTTGGATTTGGCCTTTCTACATGTAATGCATTTGCCACAAATGCGATTGACATCTCTCTTCATCTTAGGCCAAAAGAAATGTTCATACAAAATGTCTAAAGTTTTCTTAACACCAAAAGTGTCACATTAATCCCCCATCATATGCCTCACACACCATTAACTCACGCATAAAACAACTTTACACACAAAGTTTGCTTTCTTTAAACAAATAACCATCATGCTTGTGAAACTAATCAATTGTAGCCTTATCACATGCCATATATACATTAGAAAAGTCAGCATCATCGGCATACATGTCTTTCACATATTTAAACCCAAGCATTTTGATACTCAAAGAAGTAAAAAGGACACACCTCTAGGATAACACATCAGCAACAATATTCTCCTTACCTTACTTGTAACTGATGACGTATGGACAGGTCTCAATGTATTCTATCCATCTAACATGCCTTTTATTACGTTCACCCTTGAGATGCGTCAATGATTCATGATTGGTGTGGACCACAAATTCCCTAGGCCACAGGTAGTGCTGCCAAGTCTCTAAAGTACGAACAAGAGCATAAAACTTTTTGTCATAAGTAAGGTACTTCAGGGATGCCCCACTTAGTTTCTCACTGAATAATACTATAGGTTACCTATCCTGCATCAAAACGGCTCAAATCCCTATTCATGAGGCATCACATTCAATCTCAAAAACTTTATTAAAGTCAGGTAATACTAACACAAGTGCAAAGCACAACCTTTCTTTGATAGTGGTGAAAGCATTCTCTTGATCCACCCCAATGAAACTCAACATTCTTTTTAATTACTTCAGTGAGTGGTGCAGCAATGGTGCTACAGTCTTTAACAAAAAGCTAGCTAAGCCATGAAAGTTTCTTACCTCAGTGATGCTCTTAGGCATTGGCCATTCCTTGATGGCCTTGACTTTCTCTTCATCCACCTCAATACCTTTTGTACTAACAACATAACCAAGATAAACAACTTTTTCCATGCAAAAGGCACATTTCTTAAAATTGGCATACAACTTTTCACATCTCAACACATCGAACACATATCTCAAATGCTCAATATGTTCATTTAAGTCTTTGTTGTACATTAGGATATCATCAAAGTACACAACTGCAAACTTGCCTATGAACGCACGTAGGACATGGTTCATTAATATCATGAAAGTACTTGGCGCATTTGTATGTCCAAATGACATAACCAACCATTCATAAAGCCCATACTTTGTCTTAAAAGCAGTTTTCCATTCATCACCCTCTTTCATTCTAATTTGATGGTACCCACCTTTAAGATCAATTTTACTGAAAATATATGTGCCATGCAATTCATCAAGCATATCATCTAATCTAGGAATGAGATGTCTGTACTTTACCGTGATATTGTTAACAACCCTACAATCAACGCACATCCTGCACGTCTCATCCTTCTCTGGTACTAGTAGTACTGGTACTGCACATGGACTCATGCTCTCCCTCATGTACCCCTTACTCATCAAATCCTCAACTTTCCTTTAAGGCTCATTTGTCTCATCTGGATTACTCCTATAGGCTGGTCGGTTTGGAATAGCAGCTCTGGGTACAAAATCAATCTGATGCTCAATGCCTCTAATGGGTGGCAACTCATTTGGCATCTTCTCTGGGAATATATCCTGAAACTCCTACAACAAAGAAACAGGCAAACTAGGAAGAGACTGGTTAGTTTCATCAAGATTAAGACAAGACTCTTTACAGATAAGAAAAATCATAGTGCGATATGCTAAGAAAGCCCTCTTAACCTCACTCTCTTTTGCATAGAAACTCACTTTTGTCTTTTATTTTATCTCTGCAGGCTCTTTTTCTTTTTTCTCTCGTGGCTCCACTTTTTTTTGTCTACTCTCAGCCACCTCTCTATTTTCTCTTTTACTCTTTCTTTTTTGCTCATTTTCAGTCTCACTCTTTATTTTTTGCTCAATCTCGTTTTCGCTCTTTCTTTTTTGATCACTCTCACTTCCACTATTTCTTTTTTTGGTCACTCTCATTTCCACTCTTTCTTTTTTAAGAAACCTCACTTTTTAGTTTTAGTTAGTCCTCATGGACCTATCTTGGAGTTAAAGGAGCGAGCTTGATTGTTTTGTCCTCCTTTACAAAGTTGTACATGTTTTTGAACCCATCATGGGTCACCCTCCTATCATACTGGCACAGCCTTCTCAACAAAATATGGCCAACATGCATAGGCACAACATCACAAAACACTTCATCCTGATACTTCCCAACGAAAAAAGTAACTAACACTTGTCTATCCACCTTAACCTCCCCACAATCATTCAACCACGGCAACTTGTATGGTCTAAAGTGTTTCAAGGTAGGTAAATTCAATTTCTCAACTAAAGTAGTGCTAGCCACATTAGTACAACTCCCCCCATCAATGATCATACTACATACCTTGTAATTGATGTAGCATCTAGTATGAAAAATGTTCTCCCTCTGTTGCTTTGCATCATCCATCTTAATGTGTATATTGAGAGCACGCCTAGCAACAAGAGACTCACATGTTATGGAGTATTCTAGTCCATCATCATCACTAGCATCAACCAACTTGGGCATCTCATCACTATCATCCTCACTCTCAGTCATCACCTCTCCATTGTCATGCATAATCATCACCCGCATGTTTGGACATTGAGAAGCGATGTGCCCTGAACCCAAACGCTTAAAACATTTAATATCCCTATTCCTTGAAGGTTGGATTTCTACCTTGGATTTGTTCTTGCTAGTTTCCTCATCTTTTCCCTTAGCTGGTTTGGTCTTTCTCTTTGCTGTAGCTTCATCATTCTTATCCCACTTTGGTTTTCAAGGAGTGCTAGAAGCCGAAGTATACCTTGTTGTCCCCTTTCTTTTTAACTGTCTCTCCACCTTCATAGCCATGTGCACCATGTCCTTTATCTCCACATAATGCTATAATTCAACTACATTGGCTATTTCCATATTCAAACCTCTCAAAAATCTAGCCATGGTGACCTCTCAATCGTCCTCTACATTAGCCCAAATCATCATCACCTCCATCTCCTTATGATAATCCTCCACACTCCTAGACCCTTATGTAAGATTTTGTAATTTCTGGTAAATGTCTCTATAGTAATGGCTAGGTACAAATCTCCACCTCATGAGAGCTTTCAACTCTCCCCATGTCTTTACAGGCCTCTCATAATTCCTCCTCCTATTGGTCATTAATTGATCCTACCAAATAATAGCATAATCAATTAACTCAATTACCGCCAACTTCACTTTCTTCTCCTCTAAATAACTATGACAATCAAAGATCAACTCTATCTTTTTCTTCCACTCTAAATAAGCTTCAGGGTCAATTCTACCTTGGAAAGATAGTATTTTCATTTTGATGCTCCCAGGTTCCTATCTACTCCGTCCCGCCCCCCTGGGTTCTCCCTAAGTCCTCTTTCACGCCTAACTCCTCTTTGTCTGCCCAATCTGACTTCAGATGTTTGGTCATCCTCATCCTCATCATACTCTCCATTCTCATACCCATTCTCAATATCTCACGTCGCCTCCTATCCCTCCCACCTTGCAGATTTCTAATCACTGCTTCTTGATGATCTATCCTATACCTCTCTTCACCCAACACCAAGTTCAACCACTCAAACTGTTATTGCATGGCTTGCATCACAAAGAATGAGTTATCTGCCATCCCCTTTGGTGATGAGTCACTCCTATAAGACATCGTAATGTGTTGCACAAAAAGAATACTGGTGGTAAAAACCTCACATACTCTCTTACGTGTTTACACTCAAATAATGGCACTCCACTCATGTTTCACTTTTAATTGACTTTTTATCGATAATAGTCTCACACTCTCTTGCCTTTTACCTCAAGTTTTCCCGCTCAAGTTATTTAAGAACTAGTTAAACTAAATCAAGACAATACAACCTTATTTTATTCCAATTAGTAATATAGATCCAAGAAACAATAACAAGAAACAAGGAAGGAATAAAATAACATGAGACTCAAAGAATTTATATAAGGGAAAGAGTAATTATAAAACAAGATACAATCTAGAAAGATGTAATCAGCCCCTTTGATGATAAAGCTCAATCAACAATGTCTTTTTTTCTCTTTGTTGTAACTATGTAGCAAACCTTGAATATGCTACATTTTCTTCTCTTCTCTTTTTTTTAGAATTTTTTTTTTCTTTTATTTTCTCTAATTCAATCACAAATAGCAATATTCAATTGTGAAAATCAAGCAACTAAATTCAAGCACACAAGAATTGACAATGAAGTAAAAGAGAATCAATGGAACGACACTCCAAGCAATTGGCAAACTTAGAGTTGCAAGAAACCCTAGGTGATGGAAATTTCAGCCAAACCAAAAATCCTAAGAATTTCGGCAGCCTAATTTTTGTTTCTTTTTTTTTTTAACCCTAGAACAATGAAACCCTAGAATTAAATTTATAGATGCAAGAATTAAAAGATAAAATTAGACCTGATTGAAAATCTTGCTCTGAATACCAAATGATATCAACTCGTAGGAATGGATCCCTTGAACCTACAATAAATTTGAAAACTCACCCAAGAAACCAAAAATAGAGCCAATGGAAAATATAGACGCGTTGAGGAACTCATTTCAAGAACCTAGATTATATGAAAATTTAGACACATTGAAGAACATGTTCAAGAACCTAAATTATAAGGAAGAACGCCACAAAAGTTGTGATTTGCCTTTGATATGTTCAAAAGTTTATTCAAGAACAAGAGGAGATAAACTCAACTCACAATGAATAAATTCATCAAATTTCATAAACTAATTAAAATGACGCTACAAAGAGTATTTACACCAACACCTAATGAAAATCCTAGCTAAAATAAAGCCCTTTCTTCCAAAACTACCCCTGAATGAATAGTGACGTGACTACAGTAACTCGGCTACATTAACTTGACTGTAGTAACTTCTTGAAACCCTAGTTCAACAAAATAAAACATATGCAGGCTAAGCATCCTCAAGCCAAATTGTTCTAGACTAATTCCTATAACTAATAAAATAAGCCCCTTTAATGAAATAAACAAGTTCAAGGCCTTCAATCACATAAACATAAAAATAGACCATAATTTATGTTGCACTCTTCCATAGCTTGTATCATATGGATTGAAACTGGTTCTTCTTCTTTAAAGCCCATCTTGTGTGTTGGGTTCTTGCTAGCTTCATCCCAAGTGAATTGCGCTAATTCTTCCATTGATTACTTGATCCTTTTGGCTCTAGGTTTTGTAATTGGCCCATCTAAAACTTGCAAAGGATCTTTAAGACTAGGTCCATGTTGGTGCCCATCACCATGAGTATCCTTTTTGTATTTATGGCAGACTATATTCCTTCACCGTAGTACCGAGCAGCGCATATGCCTTGACTGCAATACTAGTCAAATCATATATTCCTTTACCGTATCAATTAATAATGCATGAAACCAAGCATGAAACTGAAACTTGAAATTGACTTGACTAAGATGAAAATATTGTTTTCGAGATGCACTCGGTACTCGAGACATGACGTGACATGAAGTGAAAGGATAGATAAGCTTATGTAAGGTAACGTGACATGTAATCTGACAGTAAATACATACATGATGTAGCATGACATATAGGATAACATAAGTACATAAATAGTAGTTCATTTACCAACATATATACACAGTAATCTAACAATAAGTTACAAGCTAACTTATAATGACCACCGTGTTTTACGAGAAAAAATACGAAACATGAGAAACTATAAGTAGCAGTTTCTAAATGTTAGTAACTTCATCACTAATAACTTAGTAGCATGAAAAATGATAACTTAGAGTAAAATTACCATTCTACCCTCTATATGTGGGAAAAAGAACATATTAACACTAACATAAGGATTTCACTTCCTAACTCCAAAAATAAGCAAAATTTACATTCCTCATATAAATTGTCCTAAACTCAAATGAAATTTAGAAAAAATTAAAAACAAGCACAACTATGGAAAACATCATAGAGCCGAAACTTCAAGAGGCCATTTCTCTTTTATTTTTATTACAATTTTATTCAACTTCAACGCTCATACTACCAAAATATTGCAACATGGATCATCACATTCTATACTTAGAATTATGCTTAACAGAACCAACAAAAATCTACTTCACATAATCACAAAACTTTTTAGTAAAAGGATCCAAACTTTTTGACTAAAATACAACTCTTGAATCTCAATATTTGACCTATTTCAAAATATTCCAAGAACTCCAAAAAATACAAAACATTCTTCTAACATGTGCATAACACATTCCTAAGAACTAACATACTTTTAATCAACATATAAAAGTCACCAAAAATCACAAAATCTCCCTTGAAGTACTCGACTCCAACACTTACTCAAAAACAAAACTTGTTTCTCAACTTGCTTTGATCAAACGCTTGATCCAAGGTAAGCCTTGATGAGATCATCAATCCAAAACATCAAGTGGTTTAAAAATGTGTTCTAAAGTAGATCCAAGCATTAAAGATAAAATCACATGGCTAACACAAATCAACACCTAAAATATTCAAACCAACATCCTAACATGTACATAAAAGGCTTAGGATCATCAAATAAAAATATCAAAGCCTTTGACGTAAGAATAGACCACAAAAGATCCAAACTTTCTTAAAACAGAAACAGTTTTTCCTCTTACAGTTTCTAACCCTTTAGATCTAAGAAAATCTTTCATCAAAAGCTTTAATCATGCAATTAATATCTGACAAAAATTCACATAAACATGTAGACCATACTCCGTAAAATGTTTGGACCAAGATTTGCCTATTAGCTTGGTCAAAAACTCCAAAATATAACACACTATCCAATTTATCGCATAGATTGACCTCTCCATGGCTAAAACAACTTTTTACCAATCCAATGACCATGAAATCAAACAAACAAGATACACACAGAAATTAGACATAAATAAGAACAACTTTCGTGAAGGAATAGTTGTGAGAAGTGTGATACCGCATATGATAAGGATAAGGGTAGGTGGTGTATAAGGCCTCACATTGTTTGGGAAGGAGAAGTTCTTGCTCTTTATAAAGTTCCAATAGGGCTCCAGTGGCAATTATATCATTGATTAGTTCTTTTAGAGTATAGGCTATGTGGTTTGGACTTTCCATTAAGGCATTACAATTGTTATCAAAGCCAGGTTTGAGATTCTACAGACTATAAACCTATGAGGTTTGGATAACTGTCGGTGTTAGGGAGTAACTTTTAGATTGGAAGTGTAGGACTTTAAGGACTATAAGGATGATCATGTGGATATTTAAGATTTTTAGAATCTGCAAGTTTTAAGAAAATATTCTATGAAATTTGAGGTGTTAGATTTTGTGAATTTTGAGAACTGGTTTTGTCACATTTGAGGCTTTAGATGAGAATTTATGATTCAAATTGTAGAGCGATACATAGGCTGGAATGAAAACTAGGATTCAGAGTTGGTAGACTACAAGGTATGAATTGACTGAATAGTGAGTTTAGATTCTAATCAAGAATGTAAGTTTGTCTTGATGGCAAGTTAAGATTATTAGAGGTGAATTCTAGAGTATAGGACAAAAATGGTGAGGTTTATCTATAACGAACTATTGAGGAGTATGTTCACTTAAATATGGTTTAGTTTAAGGGAATGTATGAGTAAGATAAGAATGTTCCCATTTTTTGCATACATATATTATTTAGTAGTTACATTTACATTTAAATTATTATTTTTAATACCCTCCTTGAAACATTTAACTGAGTATGAGTCCTCCAAGATGGTAGCTCGTCGCCGTGTTTGGAATCTTGTTGACCCAAACGCAACTAGTGAGGAGGGCAGATGTACTATAGAGTAGTTTAATCAGATGCACCCACCCATTTTTTATGGGTGAGTTGACCTGACCCTAGCAGAGGATTGGATTCAAGACATCAAAGAAATCCTTCGTGTCCTTAATTGTACTGATGAGCAGAAGGTATTGTACTCTGCCTTCAAGCTGGATATATAGATGAGTATGTATTCTTTATTTTAATAAAGTTTAGTAAGAGTTGTCAGAGTAGGCGTGGAAGTCATTAGTTACATCAATAATTTATTTATGAGATTTTAACCTTAAGCAATTGGTTGGAATTATTAGAGTTAGCAATGGGAGATTGGTATGATGTTGTTGAGAGAAAACTTCCTGAGGGTTTCAAAATTAGTGGGTTTGAGATCACCTAGGACTTAAACCTTGGCTATGAATTTTCAAATTTTTGAGGATTTTAGGAACAATAGGTTCTTAGGAACCACAAATTGGATATCTTCATGAACAAAGTGTGAGATTAAGTACCCCAAACTTTGGAGAATTTTCTTTTCGCTTTGAATATGAGGTTGTTAGATTACATGAAGAGTTTTGTTTGCTATTCTATATGAAGTTAAGATTAGAACTTAAGTGAAATTATTATTAGGCTTTTAATTGAGCCTGTTGTTGAGATTTGCAGCTTGAATTGGATCCGTGAGTGTATGAAGATTGATACTAAGTGAGTGAATTAGGTGGTATTTAAGGGATCGGGCAAGAATATCGAAAAGTTAAAACTCTTGGAATATTAGGTTCGGAAAAAATTATTGGAAATTAAAATAGTGTGGATTGGATGTGACGGTTAAGTGTGTAGATGTTACTTTAAATGCAACAAATTTCGAGGAACAAATTTCTTAAGGGGGGAGGATGTAACACCCGGGCCTACCACCAAGCCCGCTTTAACAAAAATAAAAAAATAGGTGCAGAATGGAGATTTTTATTGGGCTTGATGTTTTGGGTAAAATCTTTAATGGACCAAGTGAGATTTTTTTATTTGGGAATTGACTCGAAAAATATACGGGACTAGTTGGGCTATTTGTGCAGTTGATTACATGAGATACTTTAATCACTCACCCTTTCTTTTTAAGGCCCATACCCGGTTGCTCTAATCAAACCCAATATCCAAAACTTTTAGAAACTCCCCACCACACACGACTCCACTCCCATGCACATGCACGTTTCTCCTGCCTTCATCTCTAGGTTTTTCTTATCACCTATAAATACACATCCCTCTCATATATTTCAAAAACCTCCCACTGCCGCCAGCCACTGCCCAACCTCTTCCTTGCTGCACCTCCACAAACCACTAGCCACAACTTGTCATTAACCCCTCCCTCGCTACACCTTTATGAACTGAGAGAAAATGAGGCAACCCATGGCTCAGTCTCACGTGCAACACAACAGCAGCCAAATGGAAAGCACCCTGTGTGAGATTCTCCCCTGCACGATGAAAGCCACTAGCAATTGCTAGCCCCACGTGAAACCGTAAGCCACCGTTGGCCAACCCTCTTGTTTTAGAAACCACCCAACTCGTGTACGTCCACTGCACGAGACTCCCACTGCCAAAGCTCTTTCATGTGGCTGCCACCCCTCTCTTCAGCCACCAAGGTTGCATCACAAGGAAACCCTTGTATCATAAAAGCGTACCCACTTTCACACCAAAACCAGCCCTTGTTTCAGCATTCAAACCACCAACCACTGTGAGTTAGCCATTGCCATCGTCAGTTATGCACTGCCCAACCCTAAGCTGCCTTTTGGAGTCCTCACTATCCAACCTCCATTTTCAACTAACAGCACCGTAAGTGTAACGTTCGTCCTTGTAGTGAGACTTTTTATAAAATGATTTTAGAAAGGACGATAGGATTACCATTCGATTTAAAACTTTTTACTTCCATACCCAGGGTGCAAGACTCTATGTTATAAAATAAAATGTGTTTTGAGAAAAAAAGAGGTTTATAGCGGAAAACATCAATCTTACAATAAAATAAAAAGGCCTCTCATGCAATTAAAACTCTCGTGCCTAGACTTCCATACTCTTCCCCTTAGGCCGTATCCATCTTGACGTGTACTGCTCATTCAGTCCTTGTAGGGGGAGGGGCATACATAAAAACTAAAATGAGTCGATTACTGATAAGCATTACTTCATACAGTTAAGATATAATAACATAAGTTTTCAATCATGCATTCATCATTCCAAACATACTATACGTACATGCATACATGCATTCGTTTGAAAACATCACTAGACGGGGCTTTTCTTTAAAAAATAGTTTTCTTTTCGTAAAACGTTTCTCCCGTCAGTACATTCATTTCTTAAATAATGTGATGCACTCATACATTATTACATTCTTTCTTATCACTTTCATGGGCTGGTACACACTGTTACGCCCTGTGTGTTGGGGTTAGCAGTCTTTTGGACTCGGACTCTGCCTGTGGCCTCGGGTTGGGAATCCCATTTCCATCAGGGGCAGCATTGGGTGCACTACCAACACTACTTACCCAGCATTGCAATATGCCCAGTCCATCAGTACCCTTTTCATTCATTCATATGGCCGTTACATATTTTCATGCATTTAACGTTGAGTCCATCCATTCAGTCGATTCATTTTAGTCATTTCTTTTCAGTTCATTTCAGCTCTATCTTTTCAATTCTTTCATGGAAAAACGTCATTTAAAAGCATGGGCTTAAACATCATCTTTCATGGCATTTATAAAGCATCAGATCGTAAGGACCTTTTAAAATAACATACTTTCTTCGCGACGTTTAAAGCATCAGTTAAAGCTTCAGGCATAAGCCTCAACATTTTTTTTCGTGAAAAATACATACAATAGATACTGCGTACAGTAATTTATTCACATGCATACAATTAATACTTTGATTGCATAAAAAGGGGCTGCCAAGGAGGGCCGTACATACGTACCTTTGAAAACTTATACTTAGCATGCTTTTGTAAAACATGTTTAGTGTCCTTTCGTAAGACATCGTAAAGGAAAAATATTTCAATTTCATTTTGTGTATTTTAGAAAACTCTAGAAGAGTATGAACGTAATACTTACTTGGACTTCATGCTACTTTCATATCATGCAATCCAATCATGTGCGTGTCAGATGGCAACCTACATGCATACACATAACCTTAACGTCATTCTTTATCTAATGCATAAGCAACTAAACTTAGAAATAGAGCTACACTTCACTTGAAACACTCTCCTTCTATCCTATGCTCACACGTGCCCTTTACTATGTTAAAACCTTTGGGGTCAACTTATGATCACTATCTCTTCCAAACTCAAGGTCTTATCTCGAGTGTTCATCCACTAAAGTGAACCCATGATTCACCATAGGATTAAGACACTAAGACCTTCCTCTTATTCTTCTTATTGACCACATTCCGAAGCATGATTCCGACCGACGGAGTCACGCATCCCAATCCTAGACAATAGAACCGTTACTGCATTCATGCATTTGAGCTCACACTAATCCTCATTCCCATCCATACACACCAAACGGCTCTAAGCCAACTCTGAGGCTTAAGCACTGTGCAACTGTGCTTAGGACATATTACCCATTACATATGGTGAATCCGTCCGACACATGTGTCTCACCAAATTACACATGTACCTTACCTCTTTATCACCTAAGACCAACATATAACACGTTGATCACATGCTCGTAGGGAAAAGCACCATACTCTGATACCAACCTTCTCTTAACCCGGCTAGCATGACTCTTCATGCTACCAGTCCCTTTTTGACAGTTCATCCCAACACTTAACACGTCAAAGACTCCATTCACAACTATGTCTTACGTCATGTCATACAGCTCGAGACTACTCCCAAGCTACACTGTGATCTTATTGCGTCACCTGACATCCTGTTACATCATTTCTACACCAACTCCTAACTCATTGTGAGTTCGGTCCCTCACATACTCCAGTCACATTGTGACATCTCGTCACGTTCCTACTACGCCACTCCTACACTAACTCCTCACCCATCAGAAGCACAACTTCTGGCTTAACCTTGTCACTTTGTGACATTCCCCAGTCATGCTTCCGCTGCGCAGTCTTACACTTTTTCTGTCACTTCATATACTCCTAGCCATAAGTCAAACAAGGTGACACCTTTCACCTCAGACTACAGGCCACATCTTAATTACCTCGGGACACTATTCCATACTTCCCGACACTACTCATCACGCTCTACACCCATCAATTACACAACTATGCTTATCTCTGTGACACGCCACACGGTGTATTGCTGCACCTCATGGAGTACACTCCACGTGTACTCCCTTTACACACACTATGACACATCTCCACTATGGCATACACCCCATATAGTGCATTACTCCACCACATGGAGTACACTCCACGTGTACTCCCTTCACACATGCTATGCGACATCACCACTATGTCATACACGCAATATGGTACATCACTCTACCACATGCACTATACTCCATATGTACTCCCTTCACGCATGCAATGCCACATCACCACTATGGCATACACGCCATATGGTGCATCATTCCACCACATGGAATACACTCCACGTGTACTCTTCCCAATCCATACAAAGCCACGTAACCATTACAGCACATACTCCACAGCCACACATCACAGCACAATCCACAACACTACACAGCACACTTCCCAACTACGCCCAACACTTTACGTACACAACACATCACATCACCACACTACACAACGAACTTCACAAATACTAACAGCACAATCCACAACCTAACCAACCAACTAACATATAAAATAAATAACAAGGGATAGAGGGTTATACCATCGTCGGGATAACTTGTACGTTGCTCACTGATCGTCATAGTCGATGACGTCAGAAGGGTCATACGTGGCGGCTAACCCACGTATAGTATAGTGGCTGTTTGGGCGTTTGGATAGCAAAGTGTGGTCTTGGAAGAGCTCATCTATTTATTTAGATGGTTTTATTTCTCTTAAAAAATATTTAGTAAACTTCATTATTTTATTTTATTATGAAAAATAGTATTTTGGGATTAATAAAACAAGGTTGGGTTTTAAATTTAGTCCCATTGCATTTCTATCTCATTTTCATATTATTTGGTTACTTCAATTCCAAGTGTTAAATCTCCACCGTTGGATTCAGGTTAAGAACCCCTAGATGTAGAACCTAGATTAAATCTTCAAGAAAGTCTACTTTTCCCCTCACTTTCCTCCCTCCCCTCTCTCTCTTCTCACTCTCACGTCGTCTCTCTCTCTCCTCGATATCTTTTCTCCCTCATGCCTCCACCACAACCACCCACCACTACCACAGTCAACCACCTCACAATGTTGCCAGCCACCCCCTCCACCTGTAATCACCCCTCATCCCACAGATCTCCCCCTCTCCTCCCTGAAGCCTATGCTTGTAGCCCCTTTCTCCCTCCTTCCTCAATTTCTCTCCCCGGCGCTCCAACCACCACTACGGGTAGCCCCACAAGCTCCCTATTGAGTCCCGCGACTAGCACCACCTCCATTAATTGACCCAGTGGCCCCACGTCTCTCTCTCTCTCTCTCTCTCTCCCCCTCTCGGATCTCACTCAATCCCCATAGCGACGTCGTACACTGCCGCATCTCCTCTTGAGCTATCGTCGTACAACCATGCCAGTAAGTGAAGCCCAACCTTGTCTCACCACGCCACGGCCACCCAGGATTAGTCTCGTAGCCCAGCCCCAACGCCTCCCTTAGCACTCCCCTCTCTGTCTCTCTCTGTCGTGCACAAATTGTGAAGCCCAACTCTGCCACAACCTTCACGATTGTATAGCCACCCAGTGGACACCTTCTCAAGAGGCAGTGCGCAGCCAAACAGCCTCCACGACGTCAACATAACTTGCCTCCAACTATAATAGTACCTCAGACCACTGAAGCCACTGCTCAGCCCCTTACCTTACATTAGAAAGTCTATCCCTATGTCTTAAGGTGTATTATGTTTAGGTAGCTTCTATGAATGTTGGTGTTGTGTTATGTATTGATGTGTATATTTTGATTGTGTGGTTGTTGTGTGGGGAGTTCAATTGGACTTTGTATTGGGTATGTACATGTAGTTGCATGATATGGTGTTTGATTTCATGGACTAAGGAAATTGTAGTTGAGCTAGCAAAGTTTTGTAAATAGGTAGGTTGTTGTATATGAAGTTTACATGCACAAGAAATTGATAGTATGGGCAGCAACCAGGTTTTATAAATTAAGTTGCGCTTATGGGAGACTGGAGTGGGATGATGTGAACTAGTAATAATTATTGAAGTGATAAATGGTTGTAGTTTTGTGGAGTCATGATTTGTAACTCTAAAGATTTGTAAATGTGTGGTGTAAGTGTATAAATGGTATGGGCACATTTTATGTATTGGGTGTGTTGGTTTGGATTGCAAGAGAGCGGATGGTCTGTATTTAGGCAAAGTATGTACTTTGAATGTATAATGTATGGATGGTGTTTGTTGATCTTAGATAGATTATATGTTGATCTTAAGTGATAAGAAGGGTATGACACGTATATGTTTTGTGGGTTGTATATGTATGTTTGGGATTGGATTGTGTAATATGTCGTAGGTGAGGAAGTAAATAAGAACTTGAGTTGGTATGGGATTGGATTATTTATAGGGGAAGGGTATTGTTTGAGGAATCGTATTGTGATTGTAGTTGGCTTTTATGGTGAAGTGAGGTTAAGTTGTAGGCTCATGAATAATGGTTGAGGATTTAAGTGAGGCATAAGAGCTCACTTTATTAGTTAGAAAATGAAGTTAGTCTTTTAGGTTCATAGTCTAGGCTTAGGATTTATGAAAATGGTTATGCTTCAAGGACTGAATGATGACTTGTATAGGTGGAATGAAATGGATATTATGAATACCTAGAGGTGTAAGTTTGTACAATTAGGGATATCATGAAGAAGCATGCGAGTAAATAGTTGAAAGAGATTAATTGGGCGATGACTAGTCTCAGTGGAGGAGGAAGTTTAACTAAAGAACCAATTGAAGGTTAAAGCAATGTGGAAGAGAATTGACTAAGAGTTAGGAATAGTTTTATTATGCAAGTTCTACGTTTAATGTTCTTGTAAATGAAAAGGAAATGGCATAAGGTTATGTATGCATGAATGGACTGCATGAAATGTAAATAGCATGGAGTCCAGGTAAGTATTATGTTCATACTCTTCTAGAGTTTTCTAAAAAATGAAAATGAAAATGAAATGTTTTTATTTATGGAAAGCAAATGTTTTTTTACAATGAAATGACGCTCTATGAATCTATGCTAATTTATTAATGTTTAAGTGTATGTATATACTGACCTTCTTTGGCAACCTCTTTTTACGCACTCAAAGAATAGTTGTATACATGTGAATAGATGTTATATGTAGTATGTATTGTATGTATGTTCCATGAAATGAAATGATGAGATTTTATTCTTTATGTTATGAAATGATGTTTTATGAAATGAAATGGACTGATGAAAGAAATGAAAATAAAGGAAATGACTGAAAAGAAATGGATGTTTTAATGTATAAAGCTACGTAACGGCAATAACTGGAGGAATTAATGATGGTAGCAATGGACTGGGCAGATTGTAATGCCGAGTAAGTAGTACTGGTAGTGCACTCAGTGATGTCCCCTGACTGAGGGATTCCCAACCTGTATTCATGGGCGGAATCGTGTCCAAAAGACTGTTAACCCCAACACACGGGGCAAAACAGTGTTTACCAGCTAGTGAAAAAGTAATAAGAATAATTGGATGTATGAAACGTTTTAGTTTTATGAAGGAATGTACAAGGTGGGGAATGTTTTGAGGAATGAAAACCTTTTGAAAGAAAAACCCTATCTTGTAATGTTTTGAAAGAAAAGAAAATGTTTTATGTAAAGTATGTATGTGAATGTGAAATGAATGAATGAAAATTATGTTAGTATATTTTTACAGTATGAAGTAATGCTTACTGAGTATTCGACTCATTTTGTTTTTATGTGTGCCCCACCCAGGATTGAAATGAGGACGAAGTGTCAAGACAGACATGTCCCAAGGAAAAGATGGTAGAAGCCTAGGCATTTTATGAAATGTATGAAATCAGTTTTGTAAAAGGACTTTACATTTTTAATTAAATGAATTCTGTTGCAAAACTCTCTCTTAGATTTATAAATGTAAGTTTTAAATTTGAAGTGTAGAATCTTTTATATCCTAGGAAGGGAAGGAAAAAGTTTTAAAAGATTCAATAACTCCTGTCTTGTTTTTTAAAATTATTTTCTAAAGTCTCACCACAAGGACGAGTGTTACAAAAGTATGTCGAAGTGAAAGAAGTCCAAGTGGAGGGTAGTTTATGCATTTTTCTAAGTTTGAGTTACTTATGCACTTGAGGAAAGGAATGATGTAAAGTTATGTATGTATGTAGGTTGCCGTCTGACACGCACATAAATGGACTGCGTAGAATGAAATAATATGGAGTCCAGGTAAGTATTATATTCATACTCTTATAGACTTTTCTAAATGATATGAAATGAAAATGAAGAGCTTTCATGAAAAATATTCTTTTATGAAATGAAGGAAAATAAATGATGTTTTTTGAAAGTATGCTAAGTATTAATGTTTAAAGAGATATGTATGTAAAGGCATTCTTTGGTAGCCCCTATTTATGCACCCAAAATAATAATTGTATACATGTGAATGAAAGTTATATGATATAGCTATTATCTTTTATTTTCCATGAAATGAATTGTTGAGGTTTATGTTTGATGCTAAGAAATGATATTTAAATGATGCTATGAAAGGAATGTTTAATGGATGATATGAAATGAAATAGATTGATGGATGATATGAAATGAAAAGGAAAGGACTGAAAGGAAAGGAAGGGAAATGAATGAATGTTTAATGTATGAAAATACGGATTGGGCAGATTGCAATGCATGGTATGTAGTACTAGTAGTGCACCCAGTGCTACCCCCTGACTGAAAGGGATTATCCAATTGTGGCCACGGGGTGTAACAGTGTGTACCGGCTCAGGAAAAAGTGAAAAAAGTAATTGAATGTATGAATGATTTAATTTCTTTATAATTGAATGTACAAGGTGTGGGAAATGTTTTATGAGAAATGAAAACATTTTTAAAGGAAAAATCACGCCTTGTAACGCTTTTAAAGGAAGTGAATGCTTTATATAAAGTATTTAGATGAATGTCAAATGCAAGAATGGGAATTTATGTTAGTATATTTTTACAGTATGAGGTAATGCTTACTAAGTATTCGTCTCGTTTTATTTTTATGTATATCCCTCCCCCTCTCAGGAACAAAATGTGTAAGAAGTGTCAGCATCGACGTGGCCCAAGGGAAAAGGGACAAAAGCCTAGGCCTGTTCTTATGTAATGTATGAAGGTCAATTTTTTTGTAAATGGGCCTTCTAATTTAATTTAATTTAATGATTTCCGTTGTAAACTCTTTTTGAATATACAAAGCATATTTTAATTTTAAAACACAGAATCTTTTATATCCTGGGAAGGAGAGGCAAAAAGTTTTAAAACGGTTAGTAATTTTTATCTCATTTTCTTAAATTATTTTCTAAAGTCCCAGCACAAAGATGGGTGTCACATAACAAAATTACATTCAAATGTTATTTTTAATGTTCAAACATGAAAAAATAAAGTTCAAATGATATGAAATGAATAGACTGATGAATGAATGAATGAAATGAAAAGGAAATGACTGAAAGGAAAGAATAAATGAAAGGAAAGGAAATGAATGAATGTTTAATGTATGAAAATACAGATTGGGCATATTGCAATGCATGGTATGCAGTACTAGTAGTGCACCCAGTGCTACCCCTGACTAAAAGGGATTCTCAACTTGTGGCCACGGGGCGTAACAGTGTGTACCAGCTCAGGAAAAAGTGAAAAGAGTAATTGAATGTATGAATAATTTAGTTTCTTTATAATTGAATGTACAAGGTGTGGGAAATGTTTTATGAGAAATGAAAACCTTTTTAAAGGAAAAATCACGCCTTGTAATGCTTTTAAAGGAAGTAAATACTTTATGTGAAGTATTTAGATGAATGTCAAATGCAAGAATGAGAACTTATGTTAGTATATTTTTACAGTATGAGGTAATGCTTACTAAGTATTCGTCTCGTTTTATTTTTATTTATATCCCTCCCCCTCTTAGGAACAAAATGAGTAAGAAGTGTCAGCATCGACGTGGCCTAAGAGAAGAGTGACAGAAGCCTAGGCCTGTTCTTATGTAATGTATGAAAGTCAGTTTTTTTGTAAATGGGCCTTCTAATTTAATTTAATTTAATGATTTCCGTTGTAAACTCTTTTTGAATATACAAAGCATGTCTTAATTTTAAAACATAGAATCTTTTATATCCTGAGAAGGAAAGGCAAAAAGTTTTAAAAGGGTAAGTAATTTTTATCTCATTTTCTTAAATTATTTTCTAAAGTTTCAACACAAAGATGGACGTTACACAACAAAATTACGTTCAAATGTTATTTTTAATGTTCAAACATGAAAAAATAAAGTTCGAACATTTTAAAAAAATTGGTAAGACCTTTCCCATGTTAATTCTATGGCATATATAGGGAACCTAATTTCATCTATGTTAGCATGTCAACAGTGTTACGTTCAAATATTAATTTTTTACGTTTGAATGTGAAATAATGAATTTCGAACATTTAAAAAAAAACTAGTGGGAGCTTTCCCACGTTAATTCTATGGCATATACGGGAAATCTAATTTCATCTACATTCACATGTCAACAGTGTTACGTTTGAACATTACAGTATTTAGAACAGACTTGATGGGACACTTAGCGGGATTGGAGAATTTTCTAAAATGTTCAAACACTTTCTAAAAACATTCAAACATTACGAGACTTTAATGCGATGACTTTGAATTTAAAAAGTCACCGCAAAAGTAGGTTGTACTAAACAAAACATCGTCGTTCTGTTTAGTACAACCTATTGTAGCGACTCTCAACCTATTGCATCGATAAGAGTCGCCGCAATACGTTAAAAAATTTCAAGAAAACTTATGTAACACCCCGAACAAGTCTGGGGCGTGTTTAAGAGGGAAATGGTGTTTATTTCCCATTTCGGCGAGATGGAGTGACCGAGAGTGAGTGGAGTCAATGAGAGAGAGTGAGTAGAAGTTAAGGAGAGAGTGCTTGTGAGAGAGAGTGAGTGATCGAGAGAGAGAGTGAGTGAGAAAGAGAGATAGAGGGAGAAAGAGAGACTGAGAGCGAGATAGAGAGAGGGGGAGAGATAAAGGAGAGACTTCTTGAAGGTATTTCTTGTGTTCATTTTGATTTTTTATTTTTAAGGAATATTTGTTGTGTTTATTTATTTATCAAAAATGCTATGTGCAGTCATTTTTGTGTACTCTTTGCACATTTCACTCATGTGATTGACTAAAATATTTATTGGTTGCCACATTTTTTAACCAATATTTAAAAAATGTGATTGGTTGCTACATACAGTCAATGTGATTGGTTGTCACAATTTCTAATATAAAATAAATATTTTGGTCAATCACATCAATGGAGTGTGCAAAGAATACACAAAATTGGCTGTGTGTAGCAGAACTCTTAATTTATTTTGTTTATTTTTGAACTAATATTTATTGTGTTTATTTCGAAGGAGTATTTATTGGAGTTTGTTGAAGGTTGTGAGAGAAAAAGTTTGTGATTTTAGCTAGGTATATTTCTAAACTTAATTGTGGGATTATATTGTAATTTTTGTGATTATTTTATTATTTGTGGGATTACATTGTGATTATGTTGTGATTTATTTTGTGATTATGTTGTGATTTGTGGTATTTAACATACCAACTTGATTGAAAATGGCAAATATATATTTAATAAATATTAGAAAGTTTCATAGTCTTCATATTTAAAAAATAAAATTCCTCTTTAGGTATATAGACTACTACAATCTACTCTATTAATTTATCACTTGTGCATGTAAAGAATACATAATTAAATTAGTTTTTTGAATAATTAGAATACATAATTTCTTAGATTTTGAATAAAAATAACATACTAATTAAAAATACCTAGCCATCAATATCTAATTTAATTTAAGAAAAAAATAATGGTCATTAGGAATTCCACATACTAATTAGAACAACTAAGAATCTATGGAAAGGTTTTCTTCTGGTATGAGAAATGGCGGGATAGAGGCCCTTTAGCTAATGATATGCATATTGTGGGTCATCCCCATCTTCAAGTCAAGGATTGCAAATTATCTAATGGTTGGAATGTGGATTTTCTTCTCCAGTTAGTGGAACCGGATTTTCTTGATAGTATTTTTGAGGATATTTGTAAGGCTAAACAGGGCTTGGATGTTTTGATTTGGACCAATAATGATAATTATTTGTTTTCCACCAAGCCGGTTTGGGATTGTGCCCGTATTAGGGGCGACACTATTGAAGGTCATTCTTGGATGTGGCATAAGAGTCTTCCTCTTAAAATGTCTATCCACATGTGGAAAGCTTGGTATATGGCCCTTAGTGTTGAACATCATCTTCAACGCATTGGCATCCCTATTATCTCTCGTTGTGATTGTTGTGCTAACGGTCACTATGAGGACCAGAACCATGTTTTGTTTGCAGGTGATATTGCAAGCACTGTTTGGCGTTATTTTGGGGACATCCTGGGTTTCCTGAATGGCCGTAACTGGAAAGACACGGTGCAGACTTGGTTTTGCTGTGCGAAATTATCGTCTCAAGTTGGTATTATTGTTGGAATTCTCTCGGTGGTTATCACTTGGAGAATATGGTGGAGGCGTTGTTTGGCGCGTATGGAGGATCGCTTTGAATCTGCCTCTGAAATTATTCACTCTGTTCATTGATGGATTAGTCTTATTTGTCGAGATATGCATGCTAGTTCTCATATCTCTGTTATTGATTTGCAGGTACTTAAGGGTTTGCATGTCCAGCCTGTGTTTTCCCCAGTTCGGCATTGCAAAGTTATTGCTTGGCAACTGCCTTTGGCAGGTTGGGTTAAACTGAACACAGATGGTAGTAGTTTGGGTAATCCGGGTGCCTCAAGTATAGGTGGGATTATTAGAAATGATCATGGTAATTTAATTTATGTTTTTTCTTCCTTCGTTCATTGGTACAGGCTCTAATAATCAAGCCGAGCTTTTAGCTCTTCTTCATGGGCTCCAGGTTTGTAAATCATTATCCTTTAATTATGTGGATATTGGGCTTGATTCTATGACAGTTATCTCCTAGTAGAGGAGTAAAAGATGTGGGGTGTGGTATCTGGAGGATTTTTGGGAGGAAATTATGGACATTATGAGTTCTATGACTTGCTCGATTCACCATGTTTTTCGTAAGGGAAATAAAGTTGCTGATTGGTTAGCCAAACATGGGGCCTCTGGTAGGAATTCAATTTTTTCCCATTGGACGGAGACTCTCCGAGCGCTGAGTGGACTTATCCGCATGGATTACTCCGGGTTGCCTTCGATTCGTCTTAGTTAATTTTGTTTATTTTTTGCTTGTGGTTTTTGTTGTTTATTTTTTAATTATTCTGGCTTGGTGTTTTTTTATGCATGTTGGGTTTTCTTTGTATCTCAAATGCTTAAGTTGTAACCAAAGTTTTCCTCCGTCACAAGTGAGGATTATTAATAAAATTGAAGAGGGGTCACTCTTGGATAGCTGATCCTAACTCTTTGGTTAAAAAAAAAAATAACTAATTATGAATATATACTAAGATTAAAATAAATAACTAATTAATAATCTATACTAAGATTAAAACAAATAAGTAATTAAGAATCTATGCTGAGATTAAATACACATACTAAACTTACTAAATGATGAACAGAGCATACTAAACTTATGACAAAGCAATAATAAAAAGCACAACTTACATATCTAATTTAAATATATATCTTAGATTGATAAATAACTATATCTAATTTAATTAATGGTAACTTTAAAATGCTAGGAAATTAAAACAATAACAAATAAAATAAATAATCAACTCTACGTACTATACTTAGGACAAAACATACTTAACTTCTTTGGAATCCTCTGTTAAGACCCAACAATTATGAAGATGTTTTAATCTCATATTTTTTACGTAATTAACTTCTTAGGATGAATTCGATCTAAATTTTGGCCCTAGCGAGGAAGTACAAACTATGAATGAATTGACGGCTAAATTATTTTGGCGTCAAAAGGGATGATGTCATGACCCCTTCAAGAAATTTGAGGATGAGGTTGTTCAATCCCATTTTCAAAAAATAAAGTTAGATAATTGGAGGAAATATTGTAATCTTTTCACAAGCCTAGATTATCAGGTATTCTAGATTTTTTCCCTATAACTTATTTACATGTACATTGGTCTCATAAATTATATTTAACATTGTTAATTTCTTCTACAACACTTAAGTTCTATCAATGCACATAATAGAACGTCTTCGAAAATTCACCATTGAGCCAATTCAAGATCATTCCAACGCCCTACCGATAAAATGGTAATTACTTACTAAAATTCAGTCATTTTTGTCATACTCGTTATTTAAGTACAAACATGATTTATTAAATTTACTACTATGGTTTTGTCAGAAACACAATGATCCTAAAAATATTTCCCTCATTCATGTCTATACTGCTACTCACATCGATGCGCATAGCGAGTGGATTAATCTTGTCGCCAAAGATAATTGTGTAAGTAGCATTCCTTTTGTGTGAATGAATATTGTGACACCCACGGATTTTCGCTTGGGATCGAATGGACATCTGAGACGTTGGGACATGCAACACAAGGTTACTTGACCCCTTCATAACAAATAAAGATGCAATGCACCTACATGCATCTAACAATATGTAATATTCAAACCAGATAATTTTTTTCTTGAGCAATGCTATGCACGAACCTAAAGATATCCCAAATATTTAAAACATAATCCATAAATATTAAAGTGGTAGACCGTCTTGATTACATCATAAGTCCAAAAGGTTTGTAATCATAAGAGTACTAGAGACCAACCTCCTTAAGTACAAGTACGAAATAAAGCAACTACTAGGCCAATCCATTGAGTAGCTCGCACTACTTAGTCAAGGATGCCATAATGCTAACGATAAATCGGAGCATTGAGGCTATGAGCTCCGCATCGTGCCGTTGCTGTCTAATCGACCATCTCCAGTCAGTCGACCTTTGGTGTGCCTCTTGATCTTGACACATGGTCTACTATTCAAGGGGAATAGTAATTGAGACTACCATAGTGAAATTTGATTACAAATCTTAGTAATTAACAAATAACTTAACACACAGGTCAAAGATGCATGCATGATAGTAAAAGCATGAATGCATACATGATTATTTGCATAAAAATATAATCTGCAAGTACACAGAATCGTAACAAGTAGTAAAGTGTTTTAAAGAAAATGGTTATCGAACCCACATGGAATAATTATGCTATTGAGTATTGAAATTGACTAAATCAATTACTATTTCGAAAATCGAAATTTGAATAATGGTTTATCTAATTTAAGCTATAGAAAAGATCATTAAATTAAGATTTTAAAAATAATGAGAGTAGATCTAACTGCCTAGAGCCTTGTTGCCAAGTGTTTGCACTTTATGGTCGTGCCTTCGGATCGCAAGTCTCCTCGCCTATTGAGAGGTAAGTCTTCTCGCCTTTGGGTGAGAAAGATCCCTTTGCTGCTAATGAGACAAGGCTCCTCGCCTAAATCTGATCAGCTCTCTTCAGATCTCACTGTCTCTCATCGGTCTGGATTCGTAGTCTCTTCTTTTGTAAAATTAATAGTATTGAAAGAAAAATAACACTTTTCATAAATAAAAGAGTGATAAAAATCACATAAAATTAACACTTATCAATGATCATAAATAAGATTGACGTGACTTGATATTTAACATGACATTAACTAACATGACTTGAACTTGAGCATAAACTGAACTGAAACTAAACTTGACATGATATGAACTTGAACGTAAACTGACTTTGATAGAACTTAAACATGAATGTGAACATAAACTAAGCTTAAGCTGAAATTGAATATGAACTTAACGAAAATTGAAACATGAACTGAATGTGAACTTGAGACATGACAAAATGGGAGCTTGAAACATGAACTGAATGTGTACTTGAAACATGACTGAATGTGAACTTGAAACATGACTGAACGTGAACTTGAATAATGAGCTTGAACGTGAAATACATGAACTTGGAATCTTGTTCAATAAACTAAACTTGAGCATGAACTTAAACATGAACATGAACATGAACTCTGACAATCAAAATGATTTCACCAGTTGTTTCTTTAGGAATAGTGACACTCAGAATGATTTCGTCCAACATATTCCGTCAGAGATACTTAGAAAATCAGAATGATTATACAATGAGTATTTTAAATGAGATACCCTAGCAATCAGAATGATTGCACCAGGAGTAGTGAATGTGAAATGAATTCTAATAATCAAAATGATTTCTCTAGTCGTTTCGCCAGGAATAGTAAACAATCAAAATGATTTCACCCAACATATTTTGTCAGAGATACAAAGACAATCAAAATGATTACACTATGAGTATTTTAAATGAGATACCTTAACAATCATAGTGATTACAATCAGAATGATACTGCAGGAAGTACCTCGCATGAATTATAAATGGAGATGCTCAGACAATCATAGTGATTACATCACGAGTATCCCTTGCATGACTAGCTGTTAAAATACTATTTTTAGAGACACTCTATACTTGAGACATGATGTAACTTAAAACAAAATGACAAATGACATGACATACATAATGTGACATATACGTGAGATGCATGACTTGACGTAACATAAAAGAGATAAACAATACGTTACATGACATAACATGTAACATATAATATTACGCAACATGACATAATGTGTAATATTATGTGACATGGCATAATGTGTAACAGATAGCATTACATGACATGGGATAACGTGTAACAAATGACTATTTCGTGATAGGATATAGTATGTGTAACAAATGAATACTTCATGATAGGATATAATACATATAACAGATAAACGTGTAGTGGCATGGCATGGCATGGCATATATGATAACATTATTACATAACTAATAGTTCCCTTACCAATACACATACACAGTAATTTGACAATAAGTTAAAAGTTAACTTACATTGATTATCGCATTTTACGAGACAAAGCATGAAACATGAGAAAATATAACTAGGAATTCTAAAAGTTAGAAACTTTATCACTAACAATTAGAAACATGAAAAATGCTAACTTAGAGTAAAATTACCATTTTACCCTCTACATGTGAGAAAATGATGATTTTTACCCATAACTTAAGGATTTCACATCCTAACCCCAAAAATACCAAAATTTACAAGTCTTGTAAATTTTGAACTAAACTCAAATATCAACTTAGAAAAATTTAAAACCCAACACAACTATGAAAAACATCATAGGGATGAAACTTCCAAAGGCCATAACTCTTTATTTTTATTGCAATTTCTTCTAACTCCAAAACTCATGATCAAATGGAAATATTGAAACAAAGATCCTCATATCCTAAGTTTAAAAACATGCTAAAAACATCCAACAAAATATACTTCTCATAGACACAAAAAAGATCGAAACTTTTTAACTAAAATACAAACCATTGAATCTCAAGGTTTGACTTATTTCGAAACATCTCCAATAACTCCAAAAATTTAAAACTTTATTCTAACATGTTCATAATACATTAATAAGAAATAACATGTCTTTAATCAACACATAAAAGTCACCAAAAATCAAAACATTTCACTTGAATTACTCGCCTCCAACATTTAGCCAAAAACATAAATCTTTTCTCAACTAGTCTTGATCAAACACTTGATCCGAAGCATACCATGATGAGATTTTCAAACCAAAACATCAAGTGGTTTATAAATGTGCCCTAAATTAGATCCAAGCATTAAACTTAAAATCACATGAATAAAAATATACCAAAACATAGATCTAGCTGAAATCATCAAACTTAGACCTAACCGAGTATTCTTTTGGATAAAAATTCATATATTTGAAACTAGCACAAAAAGTATTCAAAATAACATCATAACATGTAGATAAAAGGCTTAGAATCATCAAATAAAAATATCAAAACCATTAGAGTAAGATTAAACTACAAAAGATCCAAATTTTCTTAAAACATAAACTGTTTTTCCTCCTCTCGTTTCTAAGTTTATAGATCTATGAAAATATTCATCAAAAACTTTAATCACGCAACTAATCGCCAAAAAATATTCATACAAACATATTGAAAATACTCCATAAACATTTCGGACCAAGATTTGTCCATTAGCACGGTCAAAAACTCCAAAATACAACACATTATCCAGATTATCATCTAGATTGACATTTTCATGGTTAAAACCACTTATTACTGACCAAATGACCATGAAATGAAACAAAAAAGATATCCATCAAAACGAGACTCAAAGACAAACAACTATCATGAAGGAACTATTATGATAAGATACCTTAAATGGTTCCAAAAGTTGCACACAAAAAGCCTCTGAAATCTGCCCAATAGAACTTCTAAGGGTCTTCTTCTAAGAATGGGGGTGAAAAGTGGTGAAGTAAGGAGTGGTGGCCTGTACGCCTCAAGTACTTCTGAAAAGACAGGTATCACCTTGTATGATATGTTGCAGTATGGTGGTTAGGTCACAAAAATGTAAGAATAGTGAAGGGAATGTTGTTGTTGCTGTCGTGTAGAAGGGAGGTGATGAAGTGGATTTTCCTCTCACATTAAGAGACTACTTGGGAGCTGTCAAGGGCAAAGGTTGGTCTTCCATGGGTGCGAGAAAACTTTTTCAAGAAGTTTTGCTAAGGTGGGCAAAATTCGTAGGCCTTAAACAAGTGGGCTTCATTTTAATGTTTAAAAAGGGTTTGGTTAGGGTTTAAGATGCTATCAAGCCCAAATCTAATTTTTCTTGACCTAATCAAATTTTTAAGGTTTAAAGGGTTGAATAATGATGTCGTAATAAGAATTTGAGGAATTAATAACATGTGAAAGTGATTTAATCAAGTGATTAAACATAATGCTAGAAATCAGATCAAATAGGGATTGAAAGCCAACTTTAGGGTTTGGGGAAACCATTTAGGGTTTGACCAGGGCTGAAATCCTCTTTGGTTTGGCACAATTTGGATGGTTGGATAAAATAGGGTTTTGCACAGATTGCATGATCTCACACCTTAATTTCCTTCACAATGTGTCTCATGGTTTCTCCTGGTGCCAAGTGTCCAATATTATTCACCAAATGTGGCTAAGATCTTGTCATGTGTCCAAATAAAACTTCTCTAACATAATTTAGACATTCCTTATTGTGAGTTTGAAGACACTACACTAGGTGCTACTATTGAGGCTACTATTCACTTCAAGAAAGTGAAAAAAAACTTTGTACTGAAGAATCCTAAACATACACACTAAACTAACTGTACAATTCATTTATCAACATTCAACCCCGAAGTGCTTTGATATAAACAAAATGCATTTTTGAACAAGCATTTCGTTTGAAAACTAAAAATGGGATTGTTGCGCCATAAAATCCTAAATCTTCCTTTGAGTCTAATGGCGCAGACCATATCACATTCTGACACTTCTAATTATCTTGAGTTTCACACTGCTGGCACCATATTGAGTGGGGTAACACGATTATGCTAACAGACTAAAACCTACGCGATTGATCAATTCATGAAAAGTTACGGAGTTTTCACAAGGTTCCTAAAGCTTATAGAAATTCCACCATTGAATTTCTAGCAAGTTGTTAAACATATTATGTTTGTTTACTATTTCTTTTAATGTTTTACTTATTGTGTTTGTCTTCCTAATTCTTGTAGGAAAAAATGATTCAGATGCAGTTTGCCTTTGACGAATATTCTCCAGTAACATCGACATATTTACGCAGGTCCTAGGGACCAAGTCTGGTTTGGTCAGGGGTTTGGGACGTTCTTTTAAGCATGTCAGTTCATCCTCCACAACCTCAACTTTAGAAGTTAATAATATTACCAAAGATTTGGGCGCCGCATGCAAAAAAATTAAGCATATGAAGTCGAGATAGAAGGAGTTGGAGGTTCTCTTATCGCAATAGTCCAAATTAGAGACACGTTTGCTTGAGTGACAAAGAGACTAGAGGAAAGAATTCAAATTGAAGTTCAAGAACAAATATAGAGGGAGATGTTGGTTCAGATGAAACGTGTTATATCACTGCAACAAGATCGTGGTGGGCAAGGAAAGAAGAAAAAATAAACCCTATCAGTGCTCAAAACTTTTGTCGTCTAATTTGCAACTCTCTAAATTATTTTCATGAGATGATACTATTTGTGGTGTAATATGATACAATTTGTATGCTTTTTAATTTTAAAAAATTATTAGTTCTGATCAGTACGTTTGAATGTAGACAAAAAACATTCGAACCTACCTTTACGTTCGAACATAACTTCACGGACGTGCGATACATAGGTTTGAACGTAAGGTATTATGTTCAAATGTATATACTCCACAAACGTTTAAACTTATTCTGTTGAGTTTGAGTGAATATTTGTTAATGCTCGAATGATTAAAGAATATGCGTTTGAATGTATTTATTAACCATCCAAACGCTTAATCTTTGACGTTCGAACAATTGCCCAAAAATGTGTGAATGCAAAATTCAAATGTTACATCACAAACGTTTGAAGTTGGTAAAAGTTGAACGTGTGAATAAAAAATATCGAACATGCGAATGAAAAATATCGAACGTGCGAGTGAGAAATATGAAACGTTGGATATTTATTGTTCGAGTGCTAATCGATCGGGTGAACGTTTGAACGTTATTATCGACGTTCGAATGTACTTTATGTAACAGAATTTGATTATCACAAAATCTCTTCACGTTCGAATATTGCAACTCATGGCAGACTTTCAACTATCACCAAAAAAAAAGTTTTAGTGATGGTCATAGAGTAAATCGTTACAAAATACTTAATATGACGCCTTTTTTGTGTCAGTGGTGGGGATGGTATGAAACCGTCACCAAAAAGTTTTTGTGACGGTTTCGTCTGTCACAATAAATGAAATCTGTTGTAATGTATATTAATTATTAAAGCATCTTAAACATCTTTAAAACATCTTGAAATAAAAATACTTTAAATAATAATATATATTATTTTTAACAAAGTAAAGTATATTATAAATGCTTCTAGTTTCTAGAGAATAATTGAAAGCGATATTTCCTGACAGTTTATGATCATAATTGCTATGTTTTGTTGCCAATGCCTTCCGCAATAGGGCAACCTAAACTCAAAACATTAACCTTGGTTGCTTTCCATGTCAGGGACAGCTGAATGCACCGACTAAAGAATCTGCAGGTACGCGTATGTGTGATTGCTGTTTCATGCAACTTGCTTATGCAAAATGTACATCTTCTGGCTTATTCATGCAGTCTATTTGGCTGGAATGGCACCTAATAAAAATATTATATGTCAATCCTTCATTGTCTACCTACAATACAGCTTTGAAAGTGAACATAAATAAAATTAAGGGGACTGCTGCTAGGGACACCGAGAGGTAATTCCAAGAGTTTTTATAGAGAAGTGTAAAATATACTTTTTTATTTTGTGTTTTTTTTTTCAAATATTTTTTAAATCACTTTAAACAGTTTTTTTGATAAAAAAAAAAAATCACAAACACATTTCCAAGCACTTCCTTAACAATTAAATAAAATAAAATAAAAGAGAATTGTTTTATCAATATGCATCCTCGGTGAATGCCTCATTTCCCTAAAGTTAAAATGCTTGAGTTGGGTTAGGGCTTACTTGTTTGCTTTATTCAATGCTCAATTACTTTTCAACATTCAAATCTCAGTGGCATTTTTTTTTCTGGAAAGCGAGAAAGTGAAAGATTTAAAAAAAAAACGAAGATAGATATTATAAGGAATGTTAATTTCGGAAGAAAAAAAATCGATTTATAAACTTGTTTGTTAACATCTCAAATACACAACTCATATCAAAATCTGCCACAACTTCCGTGATGCTTTTAATTGAAGTAGTATTTTTTTTTCCTTTGATTGAAAGAAAAAACTGATACAAAATGGTCCAATGATGATGAAACAACGATAACATACACTACAAGATATACGATGATTTATGATAAATTATTTATAAAAGAAATGATTATTTAAGTCAAGAATTGACTCATATTAATACGTATATTTTATTTTCATTACAAATAACGGACTATAAATAAACGTTTTTCTTATAATATTATATTTAACGACTTAATAGTATTTTGTGTACGTGCTAAACTCTCAATCGATCATGCCATGGTAGAACTACAAATGCTTTGAAGGTAAGTGTTGTAAACGGGTTTTTTTATTTGAAACGTCGCACTCTCACACTAGGCTGTGGGGTCGCCTATAGTCTCACAAACAGCTCCTTTTTTTTTTTTTTTTTTTTTTTTTTGGTTGTCCCTCTCGGTTTATTTCCTTTCAAGAAGAATGGAGACAATCTATCAATCTTGAACAGTCTAGGATCAGCACATGGGTGCGCCCCACCGCTCCGCAAATCCTCGGCCACTGATCGATCGTTCTCATCCATCCAATCCAATTTTCTATTGATGTGAGTGCCTTAAGCAGCAAGCACTACCACAGGCGAATCAATCTGACCTGCTCCACTTGGCCGGTGGTAAGTGGGGATTCTCTTTCTAGCTTTTCTTAAAAAGAGAGAGTTATAAATAGTTGTTAATTGTGAGACGTTTAATTAATCTATCTTACTGCAATAAAATAAGTTTTACTATGTCTTAGGTACAAAAAAAAAAAAGTTTGACAAAGAAATTTGAGAATATGATATCTCGCACCAAATCACATTCGTTTAGAAATATAATTTTATAAATTTTCTTTGTAAACAAAAAATTTAACTTCATTTAAATATAAAATTAACATTAACAAGAAAATCAAAATATGTATTGAAACGGGCCATATTCAGTATTTAGAGTTTCTCCCAAATCTAGTTTCTCTAGACTCATTCAAAAAATGTGTACGATTAATGTCGTGTTTGGATATTGAGTTGAGATGAAATAAAAGTTGAATAAAATATTGTTAGAATATTATTTTTTAATAATATTATTATTTTAAAATTTAAAAAAGTTGAATTGTTAATTTATAATATTTTGTATGAGAATTTGAAAAAATTGTAATGATGAGATGAGATGAGATAAAACACTTTTACTATCCAAACGAGGCCCAGACACAAGGGCAGATAGGTGCTTGGAAAGTGCTTGTATTATGGAATAATGGTTTAACCAAATAAATAGCTAGATAGCAGTTGATATATATGTGGTTACCGATTGTTTTCGTTCTAACCTTTAAATCCAAAATTCCTAAAACTGGTATATAGTATACATTTCTAACATCACGTTTCTCATGTAACTCTCACATTTCCATTTTTAATAAAAATTTATTGGTTCCTTAGATTTCATGTGAACTAGTTCACTTATTTTGAGTATCAAAGACACTTGAGTTTCTGATACCTTTCATTTTGGATCTATACCATATCCCTCATCTTATAGATGTTGTTAATTTATTTATATGTATGTATGAGAGAAGCAAATGCGGAAATTTTTTTTGGAGATGAAAATGATAATAATGTGATTGAAGTAGATTCGTACCTTATCTATACTTGCGAAGAATGATTAAAAAAAAGTTAACCTAACACGAATTAGAATGACCTAAAATCGATCGACATAATTTATTATTTGGATTGGGTTATGGTTTACTTATTAATGACTTAAATGCGACTAACTCAACATGACCTAAGGCTTGATTCAAATCATACACACTACAAGAAAACTGCTTATTTGTGATCAGTTAATTTCAGCAAAATGACTATTTGCAATTAAAATTAGTTGCGAATAGTCTTTTAATTGCAATAAATTAGTCACAAAAGTCTGTTTTTCTTATAGTAATGTTTGTTTGATAGACAGTCCCTCTCCCCCCCGCCCCCCTTTTTCCTTGAAGCCTCACTTACTATTTATAAAGCATGCTTGCATCAAGCAAAGCGTAAAAGTTTCTAGAGAAGAAAAGTGTAAATATGATATTAGATGATCTTCATTGCCACAAATTTGATTAGGATTGTCTTTACAAGTTAAGAAAGAAATTTACCTTCCATCCAATGCATTGTTTCTTTCTCACAGCATCCCTGCTAGTGTGTCAAAGATATATTTGTGGATGGTCAAGATGTTGTGTAAAGCCACTGTCATCTCCGAAAGCAAGGAGGTTATGTTCAATCCTTCATCGATCAGGTGGTCAGATGCAATCTAATAGTATATTTTGTGGGGTGAGAAAAAGAAGATTCTGTCATCTACTTCCTTCCACTCAAGACATTTAGGATCTAATGGTTTAAAATAATGCAAAGAAAGAAGAAGATTGAGACCATTTGCTTTTAGACAAATGGCTTGACTTCTATCAGGCCAGTGTCACACAGAAGTACATCAACCAATTGGAATTGTAAACAGAGTGGGCTACAAGACCATTTTCTGAATGAGAAGATCAAAGATTCTCTTTCTACATTCTAGAAATATCCTACCTGTCATTCCCTTCTCAACTTAGAATATCCCTTCGCTTTTAGCTAGTGGGATGAAGTTGCATTCATTTTTTAGCGATCCATGCACGAATGGCCAACACTATCTTGGAACAATTTGGAAGTGTCGATATATTGATCAAAACCTAACATTCACCATTATTGAAATGCGGTTGGTGCAAAGTATATTTTCTTTTGTGTGAGATTTGGAGAGGACAATATCTAAATTGTATTAATAACCCTCGGAAAAGAATGATGTGTTTATAAATCTCCGATGTAAAAATAATTTCAAAATATATATATATATAATATTTAGAAAAGGAAAAAAATTCAAACCACAAAAACTTGTGTCATTCACAATGTAGATGTGGTATAGTAGCTCTATCAATCCTCAAATAATCCCTAACTTCTTTGGAAAAGTTTTATTACAAGTGAGTTCACGCACCAAATCGTGTACCAATACTGACATGTAAAGCATCCATTTAATGAAACGGTACGAATTAAAGACGAAAATAATTTTCGAGATAGAGGACCTAATTTTTCTTCTCTTAAATTTTTTTTCTTTTATTTTTTTCAAGTCAAGATAGTTCCAACATCCTTTGCTCCATGTTTAGGGAAAACATCCGAAAATTGATTTTTTTCTCTATACACACAACATGCCGAAATATGGAACTCCATGAAAACATGAAGAATCGTTTCTCATAACTTCTAGATAGCAGATCAGTGAACCTGATCTCTTCTATGTGAGCTCCAATGAATGACAAGTTTTGAGTCACATTCTACAAAATCAACTTGACAGAAAGTTGTAAAGTATCCAACAAGTCATTTTCCTTTGTCCCATTCATGTTGTTGTCATGACCATATGGGGCTGAAAATGTTGATACAAAGTTTTCGTCCCCATCTTTGATTATCCCGCCTCCTCCACCTGACTTTGGGTCATGAAAAGTACTACCATCTATGTTCGGTTTAACTATCCAACAAGCTACGTACCCCGGACCACTTGATCATAACTCTCACGATAATAACCTTCACCAAAACGAAAGAATTAGGACCAATTTGCTGCCAAAAAAAAAATCTATAGCATATATCATTGTCGAAAAGGGAGCTTTGCTCTTGGGCCACATCATTCATTCTTGTTTTAAATTAGCATGCATTTAGATCTATAAATTTAAATTAATGTGAATTTTCATGCCAATAAGTACTAAGAGACTTTGAATTTTAAGTGTTAATTGAGAACTAATTTGTTTAATTTTCTGTATATATACATTTGAATGGGAGAAAATATTTTTGGATTTGGGTCTTTAAAATTCTAATCCTCAGTTTGATTAAAATTTAGTCAAACTTTCTAAATATCGTGACAATAAAAGGAAATTAGGAATTCGAAATCATGGCATGGATTTGAAATCCAAACCTAAGCTAAATCCAAATTCTTTTAACCAAATGGAATTAGCAATATCCCATTATTTCTAAACTAATACATATACTTTCCACCACTTATCTGGTCTAGTTCGTACCAACTGTCTATACGTACACAAGAAGATGAAATATATTCATTCAGGGGATCAAACCATGCCAAAGGACGAAGAGAAGCTAAACAACTACTACGTACATGCATGGTGCATGCCAAGACGGAGACTATCATTAAAAATTTTAAGGCTTCTAGCCACACAATGTGGAGATCAGGGAAACAAAAGGACAGTACCGCCATTAGCAGGCAACAGCTAGCATGCAGAGAATGAGTGGCCACTATCGGATGACTCCAGTAGTGCTTAAGATCAAGAAACAATTCAACCCATGTAAGTTGAGAGCTCTACCTAGAACATGGAAGAAAACCAAAGTGACACAAACTGCATATTAATTGCTACAGCTAGGTCGTACGTTGTAACACCTGGATCCAATGAAGCTCATTTTTATTTTTTATTTTTCTTTCTTCACACATTAATTTTCCCGCACGTTTTATTTTTCCGTCTACTATTCACCCCTAAGTTTTCTTCTCGTCTACGGCATGCATGATCTTGCACGTCTCTAGTTTTTTTTTTTATATCCACTTTGTGCACGTCTCCGACTCTATTTCCATGCACACACACGACTCTATTTTCAGCTCTCTCCACACGCACCTCTCCCTCATTTCTCTAGGGTTTTTCCATTGCCTATATATATATACTTGTACTCCTCTCCTGAAAAGTAGTAGCCGCAGCAACCCAAGCGTAACTCCCTTTCGTTCACTACCTCTCCACGTTCTCGACTCAACGCTCGTCAACTTTTCACCCATAAACCAGACCACCAGTTTTGACACACGACTCAACCTCCGTCAACCCTCCACCAAGTTGATGCTGCTGCTAGCCTCTTCAACCCAGCCATTGCATCGTCCAAAATTCACACAGCCCCGCATACGAAATTGACGCAACCCGTGCTTACATGAAGCCCGCATCATGCATTGCCGCGCCACCCCAGCATCTCCACATAGTTGTCGTCCAGTTCATCCACCCCTCATAAGCATCCGCCAAAACCAACCACCAGAGCCGCGTTCCACAGCCACTGGAAACAGCAACCCACCGCTTCTACCAAGTCAAAATCCTCTATTTTATCTCCCAAAAACAGAGCAATCCACATACAGCAACTCCTCCATGCCGGTTGCCTCAGCCTTAAGCAACATCACTGCCCAGCCTTCAAGCTGACCACTGTCAACCTCCGCCTAGCCCTTTGGTCTGCCGCGCGCCACCTCAGGCTCATGAAGAGCTTCATTCTCTCTCGCGCCGAGCTCTCTCTCTCTCTCTCCGTCTTTTTCTCTTTTTCTACCTAAGGTTCCTCTCTCTCTAACTAAGAAATCCAGGTAAGCGGAATTCCTATGCTAGACTTTGCATTAAAATAAAATGAGCTGAGGTTGATTTTTGAAAAATAAACATATTTGGTTATGAAAATAAATTTGAACTATCTCAGTTATTTGTTCTGTATTACTCATGAGATTCTGTTTAAGAAGGAAGTATTTTCTGTCATGACTGGTGTAGACATGAGCTCATTTTTGACATTCTGTTTCTTAACTTTGAAAAGAGAGCGAATATGAAATTTTGTGCATAAATTATATTTTGTGATATAATTTTGTTCTGCTCTAAAGATTTTCTGTACTCTGATATGATGTGATGTGATTTCTGAAAACCTATGGCATAACATTCTATTTCTGTTTCGTTCTGACCTCACCACGGGTGTAACATTGTGGCCTCTGTTCGGGTTGGTACCAACTTTTCTGTTTCTGGTGCACCCACTTTGGAAACAAAGTGGCTTTCTGCGTGGTCTTTCCTATGTGCACACTTGGGGCTCCAAGAATGAATAAGGGGAAGATTCACATTCTATTTCTGCTCGGTTAGCTATCGGAGTTTGCACAACCCTACCACAGGGGTTAAACATGGTACTTGTTCTGATATGATAAGATAAGATGTGATGTTTCAGTTTATGCTATGCCGAAGAGATTTTGATTATGAATATTTTCGAACCTTCGCTCTAATATTTTTGATAACATGTTCTGACGCTGCATTTTGAAAATATTATTCTGATTCTACATTCTGAAAGAAAATATTTTGTTATGTATTCTGAACTCTATAAATGCTCATGTTTACATACTAGTATATATCTTCTGCTTACTGAGTTATTGATAACTCACCCTTTATCTCCAATTATTTTTCAGATAATTTTGATGGTTCAGCTGGAGAACAAGAGTAGGAGGTTTTAGCAAGGTGTGATGTCTGTAATGGAATAAGTACCCGAGGGTACAAGTACTTATTTGAGAGTCGTAGTTATAAAAACTTTTTATTTTTTGTTATTTTGATTTGATGAGTTAAGGATAATTTCGAGTTTTTGAGAGTTTTTAATTTATGTTATTGAGAATTTCTTGTTCGTCCCCATGAAAGAATATAGATATTTGGGTTGATTAAATGGATTAACATTTTATGGAGTTTTCTAGATTTTATTGTTGTGTTATTGAAGTTTGATGTTAAATATTAAGAGCTAACTCTCCGAACCTCCGAGAACGGGGCGTTACATACGTAGAAGCATCTATTGAACTTGCTTTTCTCAGAAGCAACAGAATGCATTATGGAGTTGATCATAGGGCCAAACACAGACCATGATAAGAGTTCGATCGTGAATTTCGAAGATTATATATATAAAGATATATATAGTCAAATTTCTGTTTTAGGAAAAGTCGGTCGAGGATAATACGGATCAGATAGTGCTAGCTCAATTCATAGCCTTGATAGTTGAGATTATCTTTAGAGAACAGTAGTTTTCCTAGTACTGGTAGTGGAAATTATGATCTTTGAGTACGAGAAATGCTAGATATATGAAAAGATTTATGAAAGAAGGGTTACAAGCTGATGGAACATAGTGCGATACCTCATATTTTCTTTATTGTAAAAACAATTCTATAATCTAACGTAGAATATCAAAGCACAAACTTGCACAGTGGGACATCACATCCCCCATGAAAAGCTATAATCTAACTTCACCTTCCCGGCAAATGATTAACATGTATACATACATCAGTTCAACATGAACTCGTTTAATCATGTGTATCCTACTTTTGCTTTTAGAATGTTTTTGTTTTTCCTCTTGTGATGCGATATACATTATTCTTTAATACATTAAATGTCTGACAAGTATACAGCGCGTACTGGTGGAGCTGATAGGGTGCATAATTTAGTCACGATGATCACCAAATTACACCACATTTCCAATTTGTAAATGCATGATGTCTATGCTTTATAAGAAAACACATGTTTAGATCTTTTTACAGAGCTTGTAACTGAGCATTGAAATCCTCTTTTTAGAATTGGACCCCAACCAATTCAATCAGTCATTTAATTTAGAGAGTCTAGGTTCCAAAATCATTGCTATTTAAAATTATTTTGAATATTAGTATAAGCTAGCTGAACGCATTCAATCGAACTCAAAAGGTAACAATAATAGAATATGGGTAGGCGATTAGAATGAATGTGAGCACCAAATATCATATTTGTTGCATAATTTTGCTAACATTTTCAAGTTAAGAATATTATAGAGACACAAAGGGATTACATAAAAATAAACCCACAAACTGGAGTGATTTTATATAATTTGTTAGATCTACTTCACGATAAAAGTAATTTTATAATTTTAACTTTCTTACATGTAATCCACTAAAATATTTCTCTTTCTATAAGACCCAGCCCACTGCCCGACCCAGGCTTGTGGAAGCATTTCCAGAATTCACACCGCATGGTTTCACGTCCACCTTCCATTTTCATGCACGTCCGTTCATCTTTTTCCTCTAAGTTTTATCTCTTTACTATTTATATCTTATATATATGTTAAGCAACCTCAACCCAAGAATAAGTGCTGCTTGTTCTCCTCTTCACAGAAGGGCAAACCGAGATCCCCTCCCCATTGCGCTAGCGAGGATCATTTCGTCAACCACGGCCTCCATCACCCACTGTTTTCTTTCAAAAAAAAAAAAAAAAGAGTGTAAATCCACTCTTCACTATGAACATTTGTCCAGACCTCACCACCATGCCCAGTCACAAGAAGCTGCCGCTCAATGCCCCCGTAGCCTTTTTTGGAAGCCTCGAAATCCTCTCTTTTAGTTATCTGAAAACAGAGCAACGTTCAAGCCGCTGCAATCACCCTCCACTGAGAGCTCCACCACGTTGTGACCCCACAAAAACTACCAGCGAGGACTTCCCCTCACCCCAGTCTGCCGCAAGCCGCCTAAAGTCCCCCGGTAAGCTCACGCCATTTCTGGTTGGCTGGTCTTCTCTCTTGGTCTCTCCCTCATTCTCTCACTATGTGCCTCTCTCGCCCGTCGCTCTCTCTTTCTCTCTCAACCAATGACTAGGCGCCACCCCCCATCCGCCGTAGCCAACCGCCAGCTCCAAGACGTCGTGCCCCATCTCTATAAGTGTTGCCCTGGTAGTTCATTAAACAATGTATACATATATATATATATATATACACATATATATAACTTACATTAACCAAATAGTAGGTAGTACTATTACCTTTTTACCCCTTATAGTATGCCTCTAGATTTATTGTTTCGGGTGTTTAGTTTAATGAGTTTATATTATGTACTTTGGGTTTGAAATCATGAGTATATTACGTGGGTTGCAGAGTATGTTGTTTTTTTATTATTATTTGGGAGTAGACGTGTGGATTTATACTATTAAGTTGTTTTTTTTGTAAGTGATTGATATTTTAACAGAATATTTATTATGTAAATACTGATGAATTCTTGAAGTGATCGGTAAATGCAAAATCTTATTTTGAATCCTTTTAACAGAATATTTTTGATTTAAACAAAAATATGATTTTCTAGTTATGATGATTTCAATATAGTTATGTTATTTGGTTTTGTAAATTATAGTAAGATCTCAATCATAAATAAGTTAGAATTTAATGTTTTAGTCAAAGTTATTAAAGGGGCATTGATGATTTTAGAAAGTGATGATACATTTTGAGATTATGAGAATTTTAAGTTTTGAGGAATTAAAATAAGTTATTTGAGAAGCTTAGACTTAAATATTGAAATACATGTTCATTTGAAATTTACGGGAATTACGGGATTACCTTATAGGCGACAATTAATAATTGTTTGGCATTGTTGAGGAAATTTTTGGGAAGGTTAAGAAATCTAAGTAAGCGGGGTTCCTATACTAGATTTGCATAAAAAGGAAAATGAATTGAGGTTGGATTGTAAAATGTGCATGATATGTTTTTAAAAGAAAACATGAAACCAATCTCAGTATATGTGTTTTGCATTCACTCATGAAAATCTATACGAAAGAGAAAAAATGCTTTTCGACATGAATAGTGTGGGCATGAGCAATATTTGACATGTTTATGAAATGTACAAAAGAGCGAATATGAATATTTAGATTTGTATACATGTGATATGAAATATTTTGGATCTCTTATTGATCATCTGAAAATGATATGCACGTGGTTTGATATGATATAGATAAGAAAAGCCTTTGGCATACTTATTTGTTTTGATTCTGATTCTGAATATGGTTCTGATATGATGATATTGGTTCACGTGATATGGTTGGTACCAATATGATATGATACGAGTGCACCCACTTTGGAAACAAAGTGGTCTTTTATGTGTTCTTCCATCTGTGCACACTCGGGGCTCCGAAATTGAAAACTGGAAAGTTTCATAATATGATACTGCTTGGTTTGGCCACGGGGGATAGCACAACCCTAACACGGGAGGTTAAACATGTTATATGATACGATACGATACGATATGATATGATAAGATGAAAATGTTCAGTTATGTTATGCCAAAGCGTTCTTGAATATGAAAATGGTTTATGAATATGACAATATTGAAACGTCGCTCTAGCTTTTTGATAATACATTTTGTGATGTGCATACGAAAATGAAATGTTTTGTTTCTGCATACCAAACTTTCTAAAAAGGGCTCATGTTTATACACTAGTATAGGTTTTCTGCTTACTGAGTTGTGGATAACTTACCGCTTATCTTTGTTATTTTTCAGATGACATCGATAACCTAGCTGGGGGTCAGGAATAGAAATTGGAGCTTGACTATATGTGGATAGAAGGTCGAGTACCTAAAGTACCATTGTTAGTACAAGGATTTAACTTGAGTATTTGAAGTACTTTATGTTGTTTGGACCTATTGAAACTTAAAGATGTATCATTTTATTTCGTTGACATTATTGGGAGATTGTGGACCCCCCTTTGGTTTATGTTAGTTTGTAATAATGACTTATGGAGTTTGTATTATAATTATTTAGAAAATATGAGATTTTGTACTATTTATGAAATCTTTGAAGTTTTTAGAAGCTTGGGGAGACAGGTTTGTAAGTGACAGGTAGTAATTCTCCGACTCTTCCGAGTACGGGGCATTATAGTTGGTATCAGAGCCAGATTTGTAGTTCTGCAAACTATAGTGTGTGAGATTTTGGAGTACTGATAGACTTTAAGAAATCATTTTCAGATTTGATGTGATAGTGGAGCAGACTGTAAGGTAGAATATTGTAGGTATTTGAGGTCTTAAAATTTGCAGACTTTAGGAATGATTTTGATGTGTAAGATTTTTACGGGTCTATGAGTTGAATTCATATTGTTTGTGGTTTGGTTTGATTCCGGAGACCTTTTAAATAGATTTGATGGAGTTAAGGTTTTAGACTTTGGAGATTAATCATTACTATTGTTGCGTGTACTTCTTTTCTCTTTATTGTAGGTACCTTTATAACTTTGAAGTATTATATATATGTTTTGTTTTTATGGTTACCACTAATTTATTTATGTTTATATGAACGCTATAATTTTTATAAACGAATATTAAAAAACCCAAGTTATTTTGTCAGGATACCACCTCGTCTTCGAGAACAAAGGATGTCGGATCTGAACGCAAACCAGAATGAAAGGGAAGCAAACCCGAGTGCTTCCGAAATACTACGAGCAGCAGCTCATCAATTAATAGATGATCTCGCGCAGAATTCCTCGAGTCGCCAATGCAACTATAACAAAGGAGGTTGTACCATAGAACAGTTCAATTGAATGCACCCCCTTCATTTGATGGGAAAGGCCAACCAACCCTAGTGGAGGATTGGGTTCAAATATTGAGGAAATATTGCGGGTGCTAACCTGCACAGATGAACAAAAGGTGGCATATGCTACATTCAAATTGACTAGGGAGGCAAAAATATGGTGGATTTCAGAAAAACTATCAGAGAAGCAGGGGATAGAAATGGCCAGTTGGCTGCATTTTAAGCAGATCTTTCTTGAGCGCTTTTTCCCAAGCTCGGCCCGAGAGGATAAGGCAATGGAATTTTCCACTTTGGTGCAGGGAACCATGACGGTGCACCAGTATGCAGCTAGATTCATTGAATTATCCCGTTTTGTTGCGTATCTGATTCTTGATTAAGAAAAGAAGGCGCGTAAATTCGAACAAGGGTGAACAAAAAACTTTATGAACGAGCAGTGGGCTTCCAGATTCGGAACTTCTCCGAGTTGGTAGATAAGGCCACAGTTTTTGAATGAAGCCTTCAAAGGAGCGCTGCATTGCACGATCAGAGGAAGAGGACTAGTTCATCGAGGCATCATTCTGGCATGGACCAAGGATATTGGAAAAAGAGGAATGAAGGTAGTAGCTCAGGTAAGAGGCCGGTTCAGGGCACCCAACAAGCATATCAATGTAGAACTTGTAACCGAGTACATGCCGGAGTTTGCAGGAAGGAAGCGGGATTATGCTACCGTTGTGGCAAATTGGGTCACTATCTTAGGGACTGTCCTAGGATAGAAATAGGCCACCACCACCTAGGATAGAAGGGACAGCACGAGGCAACATCCAGCGTACTACTGTGCCTACATGGGTTTTTGCTCTGACACCTAGAGAGGCTGAGAATAGAAATAAGGTGATCACGTGTGTGACTTTTTTGTTGTGTTTTAAGATATTAATTTGTGGGTTGAGGTTAAGACTTGAAATTTTTAGTTCATGAATGTTGTTGATTGTGACCATAGGTACTCTTTCTTTGTTTTCTAATAATGCCACTATGTTATTTGATTCGAAAGCGACAGATTCTTTTGTTTCCATGACATATTCTCGATTTTGCACCTTAGAAACCGAAAAGTTAAAGTCCAAGTTAGTAGTCGCGACCCCAATAGGAAATTCGGTAGTCTATGATGAGATTCTACCAGGGTGTCCTTTATCTATTGAGGAAAGATTAATGCCAGTAGATTTAATAGTGTTTAACATGATCGGGTTTGATGTGATTTTGGGTATGGATTGGCTGGCTTGCTATCACGCCAGTATAGATTGTTTTAAAAAGGAAGTGGTTTTTAAACCCCCAAAAGAAAGTGAATTTCGGTTCACAGATTCGAAAACAAGATTGCATCCACCCACACATTCTTTTGTTTCCATGACATATTCTCGATTTTGCACCTTAGAAATCAAAAAGTTAAAGTCCAAGTTAGTGGTCACGACCCCAATAAGAAATTCGGTAGTCTGTGATGAGATTCTACCAGGGTGTCCTTTATCTATTGAGGAAAGATTAATGCCAGTAGATTTAATAGTGTTTAACATGATCGGGTTTGATATGATTTTGGGTATGGATTGGCTGGCTTGCTACCATGCCAATATAGATTGTTTTAAAAAGGAAGTGGTTTTTAAACCCCCAAAAGAAAGTGAATTTCGGTTCACATGTTCGAAAGTGAGATTGCATCCACCCACTATATCTCCCATTCAAATTGGAAAATTGTTACATGATGGTTGTCAGGGATTCTTAACTTGCGTGGTAGAAGCACCAAAAGAGGAGTTGAAGTTAGCGCAGATACCTGTTGTGAGGGAATATCTAGAGGTTTTTCCAGAAGATCTACCTAGACTCCCGTCCGGGCCGGAGGTGGAGTTTGCTATTGAACTAGTCCCAGGCACGGCAAGCACCTTACCGAATGGCACAGTCTAAATTAGTGGAACTCAAGGAGCAGTTGCAAGATTTGTTGGACAAGGGTTTCATTAAGCCCAGTGTATCACCTTGGGGAGCTCCAGTTCTCTTTGTGAAGAAGAAGGATGGATCGATGAGAATGTGTATTTATTACAGAGAACTTAATCGGGTGTAAAGAATAAGTACCCGCTACCCCGTATAGAAGATTTGTTTGATCAACTCCAAGGTTCTCAAGTATTTTCAAAGATTGATCTTCGATCGGGTTACCATCAATTGAAGGTCAGGGCAGAAGACGTAGCTAAGACAGCTTTCAGGACCCGATATGGCCATTATGAGTTTTTGATCATGCCTTTTGGCCTAACTAATGCCCCAGCAGTATTCATGGGTTTGATGAAAAGGGTGTTCCATGAATTTTTGGATAAATTTGTGGTTGTTTTTATTGATGATATACTAGTATACTCCAAAAGCAAGACTGAGCATGAAGAACATTTGAAGCTAGTACTTGGGACACTCAGAGATAAAAAGTTGTTTGCTAAATTGAAAAAGTGTGAATTTTGGCTTGATTCAATCGCATTTCTGGGGCATGTAGTTTCAAAAGATGGAATTTGAGTGGACCCGGGAAGAGCGGAAGCAATAGTTAATTGGTCGACACCGAAGAATATTCATGAGGTTAGAAGTTTCTTGGGATTGGCGGGTTATTACCGTCGATTCATTGACGGTTTCTCTAGGATAACAGTTCCTCTCACAACACTCACTAGAAAAAATAATAAGTTTGAATGGACAACAAAGTGTGAAGAAAGCTTCTAGGAGTTGAAACGGAGATTAGTGACAGCTTCGGTGTTAACAGTCCCCATTGCTAGAGGTGGATTTGTAGTTTATAGCGATGCATCAAGGCTTGGATTGGGGTGCGTACTGATGCAACATGGGAAGGTTATAGCATACACCTCACGCCAACTGAAAGCATACGAGCAAAATTATCCCACGCATGATTTGGAACTTGCGGCAGTCATTTTTGCACTTAAGATTTGGAGACACTATCTATATGGGGAAAAGTGTGAAATTTATACGGATCACAAGAGTTTCAAATATTTCTTCACCCAAAAGGAATTAAATATGAGGTAGAGGAGATGGCTTGAGTTGATCAAGGATTATGATTGCACCATCAATTATCACCTGGGAAAAGCTAATGTTATAGTCGATGGCTTAAGTAGGAAGTCAATGGGACCGACGGTTGTAGCCCTTACCACTCAGCATAGGTTGTTAATGGACCTAGAAAGAGCTGGTATTGAGGTCATCACTAGTGATACGAGTACTTTCATGGCCAGTTTGATAGTTCAACCAACCTTGATAGATGAATCAAAGCTTCTCAAAAAGTGGATTAAGGGTTGGTGAAGCTAGTGGAAGAAGTCGAGAACGGGGACAAATCTGACTTTAGTGTTTCCAAGGATGGAGTTTTAAGGTTTAGAGGTAGATTGTGCATGCCAACTAATGAAGAACTGAAAAGGGTAATTCTTGAAGAAGCACACCGTTCTTTATACACAATTCACCCGAGGAGTACTAAGATGTATCGGGACTTGAGAGAGTCTTTTTGGTGGAATGGTATAAAAAGAGAAATTGCTAAATTTGTCGAACAATGCCTAACTTGCCAACAGGTGAAGGCAGAGCATCAGAGACCAGCAGGATTATTACAACCACTCCAGATTCCAGAGTGGAAGTGGGAGCATACCTCCATGGACTTTGCGAAAAGCCTACCAAGGACATTGAGCGAACAAGATGATGCTATATGGATGATCGTGGATCGCTTAACGAAAACTGTTCGTTTTGTGCCCATTAAAGTTTCCTATAAACTGGAGAAACTAACTGAGCTATATGTGGGGCAGATAGTGAGGTTGCATGGGGTACCGGTATCCATTGTGTCGGATAGAGACCCTCGTTTCACTTCCAAGTTCTGGGGAAGCTTACAGGAGGCAATGGGTACTAAGTTAAGTTTCAGTACTGCATTTCACCCTCAGATAGATGGACAGTCAGAAAGAACTATTCAGATCTTAGAAGACATGTTGAGTTTAAGGGAACTTGGATGCGTCATTTACCATTGATCGAGTTTGCTTATAATAATAGTTTCCAGGCTAACATTGGGATGGCACCCTACAAGGTTTTGTATGGCAGAAGGTGTAGATCTCCATTGTATTGGGATGAAGTAGGTGAAAAGAAACTTTTGGAGCCAAAGATTATTCAGCAGACCACAGAGAAGATAGATATCATTCGGTCTAGGATGAAGGCAGCTCAGCACCAACAAAAGAGTTACGCAGATAAATGTCATTGCCAGTTAGAATTTGAGGTTGGAGATAAAGTATTTTTTAGAATAGCACTGATGAGATGAGTTATGAGATTTGGAAAGAATGGCAAGTTGAGCCCAAGATATATTGGGCCATTTGAGATTCTTGAATGGTTTGGACCGGTGGCTTACAGAGTAGCACTTCCACCGTACTCGCGGTAGTACATAATGTATTTCATATTTCCATGTTAAGGAATTATATACCCGACCCGATACAAATTATTGACTATGAACCACTTCAGATTTAGGAAGATATGGCTTATGTGGAAGAACCAGTTCAAATCTTAAAAAAGAAAGAACAAGTGTTACGGACTCGAACTATTCCTCTAGTTAAAGTGTCGTGGAAAATCACGCTACTAATTAAGCTTCTTGGGAATTAGAGGAAGAAATACGAGATAAGTACCCACAACTTTTCGATGGGAGTTTTGACAATTTATAACAAATTTCGAGGACAAAATTTTTATAAGGGGGGAGGATGTAAGACCCAGTCCATTGCCCAACCCAGGCCCATGGAAGCATTTCTAGAATTCACGTCGCACAGTTTCATGTCCACCTTCCATTTTCATGCACGTCCGTTCATCGTTTTCCTCTAGGTTTTATCTCTTTACTATTTATATCTTATTTATATGTTAAGCAACATCAACCCTAGAATAAGTGTCGCTTGTTCTCCTCTTCACAGAAGGCCAAATCGAGATCCCCTCTCCACTGCACTGGCGAGGATCATTGCCGTCAACCACAGCCTCCATCACCCACTTTTTCTTCCAAAAAAAAAAAGAAACAGAGTGTAAATCTAGTGACCCACTGCACCCACACGTTGCTGCCGCACAGTTCATCCACTCTCCACTATGAACCTCTATCCAGACCATACCACTGTGCCTAGCCACACGAAGCTGCCGCCCAATGCCCCCGTAGCCTCATTTGCAAGCCTAAAAATCCTCTGTTTTACTTCTTCGAAAACAGAGCAACATTCAAGTCGCTACAATCACCCTCCATAGAGAGCTCCTCCACGTTGTGACCACACAGAAACTGCCAGCAAGGACTTCCCTTCACCCTAGTCTACCGCATGACGCCTCAAGTCCCCCGGTAAGCTCACGCCATTTCTAGTTGGATGGTCTTCTCTCTCGGTCTCTCCCTCATTCTCTCACCGTGTGCCTCTCTCGCTCATCGCTTTCTCTTTCTTTCTCAGCCAGTGACCAGGCGCCACCCCCCATCCGTCGTAGCAAACCTCCAGCTCCACGCCGTCGTGCCCCATCTCTGTAAGTGCTGCCCTGGTAGTTCATTATATGGGTGTATACATATATATATATATATATGTAACTTACATTAACCAAATAGTAGGAAGTACTATTACCTTTTTACCTCTTATAGTACGCCTCCAGATTTATTGTTTCAGGTGTTTAGTTTAATGAGTTTATATTATGTACTTTGGGTTTGAAATCATGAGTATAGTACGTAGGTTGCAGAGTATGTTTTTTTTTTTATTTGGGAGTAGATGTGTGGATTTATACTGTTAAGTTGTTTTTTTGTAAGAGACTGATATTTTAACGGAATATTTATTATGTAAATACTGATGAATTCTTGAAGTGATCGGTAAGTGCAAAATCTTATTTTGAATCCTTTTAAAAGAATATTTTTGATTTAAACAAAAATATGATTTTCTACCTATGATGATTTCAATATAGTTATGTTATTTGGTTTTATAAATTATAGTAAGATCTCAATCGTAAATAAGTTAGAATTTAATGTTTTAGTCGAAGTTATTAAAGGGGCATTGATGATGTTAGAAAGTGATGATACATTTTGAGATTATGAGAAATTTAAGTTTTGAGGAATTAAAATAAGTTATTTGAGAAGCTTTGACTTAAATATTGAAATACATGTTCATTTGAAATTTACGGGAATTATGGAATTACCTTATAGGTGACGATTAATAATTATTTAGCATTGTTGAGGAAATTTTTGGGAAAGCTAAGAAGTTCAGATAAGCTTGGTTCCTAGGCTAGATTTGCATAAAAAAGAAAATGAACTGAGGTTGGGTTGTAAAATGTGTATGAAATGTTTTTAAAAGGAAACGTGAAACCAATCTCAGTATGTGTGTTTTGCATTCACTCATGAAAATCTATATGAAAGAGAAAAAATACTTTTTGACATGAATAGTGTGGGCATGAGCAATATTTGACATATTTCTGAAATGTACAAAAGAGCGAATATGAAAATTTAGATTTTTTTACATGTGATATGAAATATTTGGGATCTATTATTGATCATCTGAAAATGATATGCACGTGGTTTGATATGATATAATTATGAAAAACCTTTGGCATACTTATCTGTTTTGATTCTGATTCTGAATATGGTTCTGATATGATGATACTGGTTCACGTGATATGGTTGGTACCAACATGATATGATATGTGTGCACCCACTTTGGAAACCAAGTGGTCTTTTATGTGTTTGATACGATATGATAAGATGAAGATATTCAGTTATGTTATGACAAAGCGTTCTTGAAAATGAAAATGGTTTGTGAATATGACAATATTGAAACACCGCTCTGATTTTCTGATAATACGCTTTGAGATGTGTATACGCAAATGAAATGTTTTGTTTCTGCTTACCAAACTTTCTAAAAGGAGCTCATGTTTATGCACTAGTATAGGTTTTTTGCTTACCGAGTTTTAGATAACTCATCCATTATCTTCATTATTTTTCATATGACATCGATGACCCAGCTGGGGGTCAGGAATAGAAATTGGAGCTTGACTATATGTGGATAGAAGGTCGATTACCTAAGAGTACCATTGTTAGTAGACGGATTTAACTTGAGTATTTGAAGTACTTTTTGTTGTTTGGATCTATTGAGACTTAAAGATGTATCGTTTTATTTTGTTGAGATTATTGGGAGATTGTGGACCTCCCCTTTGGTTTATGTTATTTTGTAATGATGACTTATGGAGTTTGTATTATGGTTATTTGGAAAATATGAGATTGTACAGTATTTATGAAATCCTTGGAGTTTTTAGATGCTTGGGGAGGTAGGTTTGTAAGTGACATGTAGTAATTCTCCGACCCTTTCGGGTACGGGGCGTTACACTTTCAAATCTAGTTAATCTCATATATGACCTCTTCCTCTCTCAGATAGCTAGGATAAATACAGTCAAACACAGAAAACAATGGATAGTTTGGACTGTGAAGTCATGTCTGGCGAATGCATAGTGATCACTTTCGTGGTATCTAGACCTTTCTTCTTTCTTCTTGGTTGGACCACAAGTGTCTCACACTATAAATATGAATCCACCAAGAACTCCCAGTTTCATAAAAAAGCTGTTCTTGAACCAGCCTTCAAACCACTAATCCGCAGCGCGCCCCCCACCCCCAATTATCTTTTTCTCCCTGCTAAAGAAAATAAAAAATAGAGTTTTTAAGTATTTCATCACCATGCATCCTACTGAAGTTGGAAAAGCGATGGTGAGGTTCTATGTTATAATTTTTTACTTTTATCCCTTCTGCATGTCTTTGTTTCCTTTATTTTCTCTTTACTGTATGTAATTCTACACTCTTCTGGGTGACCGCGCGCGGTAGGATGAAGCACACCAGTTAGACATATGGGAAGGCTATGTAGATTGGAGGAACAGGCCCGCCTTAAGAGGTCGCCATGGCGGCATGCTTGCTGCTTCCTTTGTCTTGAGTGAGTGAACTTTGGATCAGCATATATAAGAACCTGCTTTTTTGTATCCTTTTCAACTTTCTTTTTATTGTCTTCAAAGTTGGGGATAAGTGTGTGTGTGTAAAGAATTGCATGCATATAGCACTAACAGTGTTTATAATGCCAACTCTAGTCGTGGAGATACTGGAGAACCTAGCATATCTGGCCAATGCAAGCAATCTTGTGCTGTATATGTCAAAATTCATGCATTTTTCTCCATCCAGCGCTGCCAACATGGTTACCAATTTCATGGGCACAGCTTTCCTTCTGGCTCTTCTTGGTGCCTTTCTGGCAGATGCATTTTTCACTACTTACCGCATATACTTGATAAGTGCAGCCACAGAATTTACGGTGAGTTTTCCAACAAATTAAGGTTTATGCCTTTAATTATCCCTTTCCCACCAGCAATAGAATTTACATGATCAGCTTGATAGAACTCGCTATTAGAATATCTCAAGAGTGTTATCCAGAGGATGACCTACACAAGGACTCACCCATGCATGGCATGATGTGCAAACAGTACAGCAAAGACGATGGTGACCATAAAAATGCAAAACCTAGCCCCACCTAATGAAAGTTTTAATTGAAAACATAACTTTCTTCAGGGAGAGGAAATATGTATGACATATGTGATGAAAAAAATAAGGTTTCTTGCACTAGCATTGTCCAATCACACTCTACACACTCTATGGTGACCTGGCTAGACCCCACACTTGGCTGTAAGCCGTTCTTTCTGAAATTTCAATTGGTGGAAGGAAACCCATCTCCTATCAATGCCAGAGTACAGCCAGTTGTGTGATTTGAGTGTCATTTTCACATCTATTAAAATAGCTAACCGTTAACTCTTAAACTCATGAAGGAGGACTATAGTCTATTGACATACCACGTGATCAGTTGCTCAAAGATGATCAGCATAATCAATACAATTCACCATCAAATTTAACAAGAGAAATGCCTACCTCAAAATTCAAGGTTGCAACGTGTAGAAAAAATTATTTTACAAACAGATGTAATTTGATATGGTGCATCAAATTATAAAGTTTTTTATATTATAAGATGATAATAGATCTTCTGTACTGCATCAAACTAAGTTAGTTTATTATAAGCAATCCTTTTGTAATTCTTTCTTCTATGCCAACGACTTCTTTTTAGTGTATCTTGTTGTGCCAGTCTTCATGATCCACTGAAATCCGATTAAGTTTGTGTGACGGACTAGTTAATGACAGAAAAATTTACTCTCTGCTGAACAAATCCTGCAATAAAGATCATGTCTTCAAGTCCTCACAAACTAATGAAACAGGGTCTTCTAATACTTACAATTCAAGCTCATGTTCCATCCTTGAAACCACCAGCCTGCATCTCAGTGAACATCAACAGTCCATGCAAGGAAGTTGGCGGTGCACAAGCAGTGATGTTGTTTGCAGGCCTCTATCTGGTGGCGCTGGGTGTTGGAGGGATAAAAGGTTCGCTTCCACCACATGGGGCTGAGCAGTTTGATGAGACTACCCCACGAGGAAGGAAACAAAGATCATCTTTCTTCAACTACTACGTATTTTGCCTTTCCTGTGGGGCTTTAATTGCTGTCACTTTGGTGGTATGGATTGAAGATCACAAAGGCTGGCAGTGGGGCTTTGGGATCTCCACTGCAACAATTCTGGTTTCAATCCCTGTTTTCCTCCTTGGCTCTCCAACTTACAGGACCAAAGTTCCTGCAGGAAGCCCCATCTCAACAATGTTCAAGGTAGAATTTAGACAAATAGTGTTTAATCACGGCTTGTCCTAAAAGTCAATTAATAGTGGTAAATCGTCGCTTTCCAAACTTTAAACTAATAAGAAGAGATAGATTTTAATTATTTATTTTATATGTTAACATTTTACCTCAATAAATAGTACCGGAGTCCAAACTACCCATCAATAAATGAGCTCAACGCGTGAAATATTTAATTTAATGTCGTGAAATGTAGAGTTGAGATTCGAACTCAAAACCTATGCTGTGATGCCATGTTTAATCATTATTTGTTCCAAAAACTTAAACTAATTAATGTGAAGATGTTAATTTAATCAAATTATATCCTTAACAAATAGCAAAATACAACACGTTTTTCTTTTTTTTTTTTTTATCGATCAAAATACAACACATGCTACAAGTTGAATAGCTGGAGCTGGCTAAAGAGAACTCTTTCACTTGTTTCCAACAGGTTCTTACTGCAGCGGTTTACAACACATGCAGTGCTTGGATTGCTAAAAATACTGTAATGAGCAAAAGTCCATCCTATACAGCAGAAACCAGGGAGGGAGAAGACAGTGAAGCTAAAGAAAAGGTGCCTAATCAGAGTCTAACAGAAAGCATCAAGTTCCTTGACAGAGCAGCAAACAACGAGCACAACCACTCAATACTGAAATGCACCGAAAAGCAAGTAGAAGAAGTCAAAATAGTGCTAAGGATCCTCCCAATCTTCATGTCTGCAATGATGCTAAACTGCTGTCTTGCTCAGCTCTCGACCTTTTCGGTCCAGCAAGCAGCCACCATGAACACCATGCTTGGCTCCTTGAAGGTCCCACCCGCTTCTCTCCCCGTTTTCCCTGTCATCTTCATCATAATTCTTGCACCAGTCTATAGCCGTGTGATTCTTCCATTTGCAAGAAAAATAACCAAAACCGAAATGGGTATCACTCATTTACAACGAATAGGGACAGGGCTGGTCCTTTCTATGGTGGGCATGGTAGTGGCAGCCCTGGTAGAAATGAAGCGAAAGAAGGTGGCAACAGATTCTGAGCTACTAAATTCTGCAGAACCTCTGCCTATAACATTCCTTTGGGTGGCTTTGCAGTACTTGTTCTTGGGATCAGCCGACCTTTTCACCTTGGCTGGAATGATGGAGTTCTTCTTCACGGAGGCGCCATCAAGCATGAGATCTTTAGCCACAGCTCTCTCTTGGGCCTCCCTGGCTATGGGGTATTACCTCAGCTCAGTGCTAGTATCGATAGTCAATGATGTCACCGGCGCGTATCGACACAGGCCATGGCTCTTTGGCAGCAACTTGAATTACTATCACCTCGAGAGGTTTTACTGGCTAATGTGCGTATTGAGCGGATTGAATTTCCTGCACTATCTTTTCTGGGCCAAGCGCTACAAGTATAGATCAATGGATCCAAATTAATAACCGAGGCATATTTAATTGCAATAGATATCATTCAATGCAAATTTCTACCACTTTCACCAAACCGTGAGATGATTTTCTTTTGTTGTAGTTGTTCATTGAGAGAGAGCAAGGGGGTGATCTTGCAAATTGTATTTTGTACCAGACTGCCAGTGCAGTAATTATTAGACTTTGCACAAGTAATTCTATTTTTTGTTTTCATCGTCATCAATGGCAATGTATAAAAGGAAAGGAAAAGGAAATGCCTACCCAAATCAAATGTCCAATGAAAAAACCCATCCAAATCAAAAGATAAAGAGCATAGATCCAAAAAGCTTGGTTCCTTCAAGAGGCACATAGCCTGGAGGCCCAGGACCAGCAAGGCCTATGTGCAAACTGGGTTCAAAACCTAGTACTAGGGGCCTAGTCCAAAGACCTGGGTAGATATTTCCGAGTGAGGGACTTCCCATAAGTACCCCATGGCTGCACAAGCAGCAAGTCCTTTCTCGCATCGTCTCACATTGTTTGAGCAGAAATTTTTACGGTTTATAATGATTTTAAAGGGCTATTATTATTATTATTATTATTATTATTGTTGTTGTTGTTATTCTTTATCAAATCCTCTCCCAGGGTTTCCTTTGTAGAGGTGCTTTTACTGGTGCAGTTTGTCTCTTTCTTTTTTGAGCATGATTACGGAGGATGATCTCCCTGTTCTTTATATGAAGTTGTCTCTAACGGAAAAGGAAAGTGAAGATGTGGTTTTGGAAACCAAAAACTTGGACGCAGTGTTACCTTGTGGAGGGAAGTGTTTGTTTATGAAGCTTTTCACTGAGAAATATTTTAACAAGGAAGCTTTTAAAGGCACGATGCGGAAGGTTTGGCGGACTGTAATGGGTGTGCATTTTCGGGATCTATCTTCTGTCCTGTTTCTTCTTGAATTTGAATATAGTCGAGATAAAGAGAGGGTTTTAATGGAGGGGCGATAGACTTTGGACAAGCACCTGGTTTTGTTAGAGGAAGTGGATGGTCGGCTTCAAGTGCAGCAGATCAAGTTGGAAATGGCTACGTTCTGGGTTAGACTCCATGATTTACCTCTTATGGCAAGGAATGCGTATGTTGGTAAGAAACCTGGGGAAAAGTTGGGGTCTGTTGAAGAGGTGGATTTGGAGAAGGGGGAGGTGGAATAGGGGAAGTATATGAGGGTTCGCTTAAAGCTCAAAATTACTGAGCCTTTGTTACGTGGTTCCAAGCTATCCCTCAGTGGTGGTGTCTCAGGTTGGATTTGGTTCTCCTATGAGCGACTTCTGAACTTTTGCTACTGGTGTGGTAGCATAGGTCATATTGATAAAGATTGCGATTGCGCTTCATGGATGACTAGGGTTGTCCAACCTTATGGAACCTGGCTTCGGGCTAGGAGCTTTGGTGACAGGAAGAATCACTAGTGGATTCGTCCACCTGCCTTTGTTAAGGTCCCTCTCCACAAGACTGATAGCGGTGCGACCTCTTCCAATCTGGAGGATGGTGATGTTCAGCTGGCAGGGAGTGAGGCTGCCATGTAACACCCAAGCCTAGCGCCAAGTTTTTTTTTTCTGGTTAAGTATATCAAAAAGCCAGGGGAAACTTTTTCGAATATTATTTTATGGGCAGAGAAAATTTAAGAAAGAGCCCATTTATTTTTTTTATTCACTACATTTTTTTTATGGACCATAAAGCCCAAATCCATGAGATTTTTATTTTTCCTTCCCGACCCACTTCATTCACGTCTCTCCTTCCTACTTTCTCTAGGGTTTTATTTATTTTTTTTTTTCTATTTCCTATATATATTCCAAAGTTAACTTCATAGTTCTCGCACATCCCTTATGTTTTTACCGTTCATCTTCAACCCTAGATTAAGTTGTCACTACTGCCCTCTTCAGCCGCCCCGTTGCTGCCGTCTACCACCATGCACTGCTTTTCGACCACTCCACATGCAACAACAATCATAGAAACCACCATCGTGCAGCCCCCCACCATGCACTTATGCAGTGCACCACCCACGGTCAGCAGAGGCAGATCATCACCACGGGTAGCACCACGTGAGACGTCGAGCCCATGGATCGTACGGCAAGAGACTCACCCACGCACAGCCAAAAACCATTCTGCACTTTCACGGTTTTACTCAACCATCACACGGAAACTGCAGCTTCCCAAGGAGATCAAGCCACTGCATGCTCCTCCACAATGCTGCCATAAGCCACCACCGTGACCCAGACGTGAACCCACTAGTGTAGTCACCATTAGCCATCCCTCAAAAACCTCTGTTCCTCACTCCCGAAACAGAGGATGTGTTCCTCCTACCTTGAGCCACTCCGACAATTGCCCATCGAGAGCTCCTTCATGTTGCGGCCCTAGAAACTGTCGGCGAAGATTTCTGTCACCCCAAATCTACCTCACGCCACCTCCGCCTCACGGTAATCTCTCTCTCTGTTTTTTCTCTCACGCTCAGCTTGCTCATCCCGTAACCTCTCTCTCTCCCTCTCTCATTAGTTGATCTCTCTCTCTAACTAGTCTGCCACCACCGTGCCCAGCTCGCCAGTGTACCCACCCTAGCCACTTTCTGCCGCTCAAAACTTTTCTCGGTAAGTCCCTGTCGCCGCTGCACTTCTATTATGCATATGTTGTTATTTATGTTCATCGCTGTTTTTTTTTTTTTTATCATAAGGTGTATATATATATAGACGTATATATATGTAAAGTTTTAACCTAGGTTGGGTACTTACTAGTTTTAACCTAATATATTTATGGAAAGTTCCGAGATTTATGTTTTTGGGTGAGAGGTTTTTCTTTTGGGGTTTATCTTTAAATGGGTTTTGTCTTAAGACTCATAAAATATTATTTTTGTGTAAATAATATTGTTAATTAAAAGAAGTAAACCTATTTTTCTTAAGAGATGAGTTTTCCATGATGTATTTTATAAGATTTTTAAAGTAGTCAAAGTATTCTATTAATTTATAATATGTTGGTGTTTTAGATATTTTAAATATTATTTTTTTTATTGAGTTCCATAATTATCTTAATACTTGTTCGATTAAATTGCTTATTCGATACGAATTCGATTAAGTGGATATTGATGATTTTAGAAAATGATGGTATTTTAGGAATTATGAGAATTTTAGGTTTTGAGGATTTAAAATAGGTTCTTTTAGCATTTTAGGTTTAAATATCGAAATATGTGGTTGATTGGAAATTTACGAGAATTACGTGATTATTTTATAGGTGACACTTAATTATTGTTCGACATTTTAAGGAAAATTTCGAAAAAGATAAGAAGTCCAGGTAAGCGGGGTTCTTATGCTAGACTTTGCATTAAAATAAAATGAGCTGAGGTTGATTTTTGGAAAATATATATATTTGGTTATGAAAATAAATTTGAACTACTTCAGCTATTTGTTCTGCATTATTCATGAAATTTTGTTTAAGAAGAAAGTATTTTCTGTCATGACTGGTGTAAATATGAGCTTATTTTTGACATTCTGTTTCTGAACTTTGAAAAAAAGAGCGAATATGAAATTTTGTGCATAAATTATGTTTTGTGATATGATTTTGTTTTGTTCTGAAGATTTTTTGTACTCTGATATGATCTAATGTGTTTTCTAAAAACCTCTGGCATAACATTCTGCTTCTATTTCTGTTCCGTTCTGACCTTACCACGGGTGTAAAATTATGGCCTCTGTTCGGGGTTAGTACCAACTTTTTTGTTTCTGGTGCACCCAGGTTGGAAACAAAGTAGTTTTCTGCGTGATTTTTCCTATGTGCACATTCGGGGCTCCGAGAATGAATAAGGGGAAGATTCACATTCTGTTTCTGCTAGGTTAGCTATCGGGATTTTCACAACCCTACCACGGGGGTTAAACATGCTATTTGTTCTGATATGATAAGATAAGATGTGATGTTTCATTTTATGCTATGCCAAAGGGATTTTGATTATGAATATTTTCGAACTTTCGCTCTAAGATTTTTGATAACATGTTCCGACGCTGCATTTTGAAAACAAATATTTTGTTCTGCATTCTAAACTCTGTAAATGCTCATGTTTACACATTAGTATATGTCCTCTGCTTACTGAGTTGTTGATAACTCACCCCTTATCTCCATATATTTTTCAGATGATTTTGAATAGTCCAACTAAGGATCAGGATTATGGAGCATCGGTGAGATGATTATTTAAGCATAGTAGATTACTCATAGAAGATTTATGAGAATTGATGGATTTTATTAAGAGATTTTGTAATATTCTGATGACTTTATATTTTGGAGTCTATAAATATATTGATGAATTGTGAATTTTAAGTTATAGGGAGTAACTCTTCGATCCCTACTGGACCGGGGCGTTACATGCCATGCCTACTGCAGGCTATTTGCACAGTGCTGGCGGCGGTGGCATCGGGTAAAGGACAACTGTAACGGTAACAGAGTCTATGGAATCAGTTGAAGCAGGCAAAAAGGTTGATCTTCAGGGGCAACCATTACCCATGAACGCTCTGCATGGGAGTGATGAGGGTACGTTACATGAAACTACCATTGGGGAAGTTAATGGGGAGATGGTGAACGATTCAGGCCCTCGTATTAAGATGGTTGATGGCTTAGTTGATGGGCTTAGTGGGCTCCAAGAGAAATCTATTTCCAAGCCAACGATGGGTCAGGGCCTGTCTTTGAAGCTCGATACCTCAAGTGGTCGTAGGTGGCTCAAAGTGTTGTCATTTCATAATGAAACGTCAAAACCTAATCCCAAATTATGCGAAGACGATTCCTCTGAGGGTGCGAAGAAGAGAAGGCAGTGGAAGGGCAAAGGGGCTACGATAAGAAATGTGAGGAGGAAGCTCGAGTCAGCGTACTGTGTTACGGAAGATGAATCATTTAGTGATGACGCGATGCTGGTGGAAATACCCTGGTTATCAGTGGTGGCTGTTGAGCAGCACCGCCAACAACCAAGAAAACCTTGTCCTGGAATGCCCATGGGCTTGGGAACCTGCGGGGCATTCGTAACCTCTGTGATTCAGTCAAAAGGGAGGCGCCCGATGTGTTGTTTCTTCAAGAGACAAGACTCAATGTTCATGAGGTTGAAAAATGTAAGTTCAAGCTTGGTTTTCCTAATTGCTTAGCTGTTAGTGCTTGTGGTAGAAAGGGGGTGTTGCATTATTTTGGGGAAGGGATGTTGACTTATCGATTATTAATTACTCCTCATACCATATTGATGCTATTGTGATTGATGTGACGGTGGTCTATGGAAAATGGTTTCTAACGGTTGTTTATGGTTTCCCTGAGACACATTTGTGTCATAGGACCTGGGATCTTGTCAGGAGTTTATGTAGGTCAAATGGGGAGACTTGTTTAGTTATGGGGGATTTGAATGCAATCATGTTTCATCATGAAAAATAGGGGGGTCATCCTAAACTCGAGAGACAACTTGTTGCCTTTCGGGATGTTATTGAGGAGTGTGGGTGTAAAACCCAAGCCCATACCAGTTCTCACCAAAGGAGCATTACGTCGTCATTTTCAGGTAAGGCTCTAAGCCTTCGTTTTCCTTTTTTCTTTTTTCTTTTTTCTTTTTTTTTTTTTTTGCTTTTCCTCCGAAGGTTTCTTCCTCTCTCCCTCTCTAATTTTCAGTTTTTTCTTGTTCCAAATCTCACTCCCACTTTTTCATCAACTTCTCAACCGCATCTCTTTTTTCGTCACTTTCAGAAATCTCACTCTCATTAGACTCTCTCCCTCTCCCTCACATCATTTTATCACCCTCACCCCCAAAGCCCACGGTCCCAGACCATAAGGTAACGCCCCTGCCGCAAACTAGTCGCCTCCCAACACCTCACCAGACCACCGCTAGAAGCCACCAGTCATGCTTGGCTACAGCAGGATGGGACACCCCCACAACCCAGCGCCTCCGTGTCCTCAAACGAAAACCACCCCACGGACTTGCACCACCCAGCCACTGCCTTGTACACACCACCACCATGCAAGCCTCCCACGTTCCCTCTGTTCCAACCACCACATCAGGAAGGGAGCTCCACATTGTCGCCACCCTTCACCGTGAAACCCAAGCCACCATCGCACACAAAGAGGCCTCTGTTTTCACTTGCCAAAAACAAAGCATGCTTTCCTTCAAACTTTGCCTCCATGCAAGCTGCCCAGTCACTTGCCGTCTGTGCGCCGTAGCCCAGTCGTGAATTCCCAAGTGGAGCCATCGCAGATCATGAAGCAAGATTCCATGGTCGGACTGCAGCCCCCATTGCATGGTCCGTAACTCCCTCTTCCTCTTTCTCTCAAGTTCCCTCTCTCTCTCTCTCTCTCTCTCATTCACTTTCTCTCTCTGTCAGTGCCTTGCCACTGAGCTGTACACTGTGGACCTAGCCAGACACTACTTCCGTCGACCCTATCCATTTCTCTCGATTTGCCCAGACTTTATCGCACGGTTTTGTATTTCTCAAGTATTTCATTTGCATTTTCATAAGTATTTCCGTTTCTAGTTTTTGGTCCCTACCTACAGATTTGTTGAATAGCATAAATAAGCCACTTTTAATACTTTGTTGTATAGCATTTCTAAGCATAGTAAAGAAATTGTTTTAAATATATTTATATTACTACATCTAGGTTTTAAGTCAGTATGCTTTCTTGCCATTTGATGTTTATTTTGATATTGAGTTCGATTCATTTGAGATGTTTCATGTGGGTCATGTTTAGCGTGACATTATAATTTCATATAGATAGTATTTAAAGATCTAAAATTTTAGTTATATAGTAATAATTGTTATAACTATTTTGAGTAGTAAATAATAAGATTTTAGCATTTTATTCTAAATACTTTAAAATCGATTTAAGTATATTTTAGTAAATGAGTGTTTTCATTGTTTATATTATTTGAATTTGAATATTTTATGAATTACTATTTCTTAAGAAATTTATGATTTCCTACTAGGATATATGTTGGAAGTAATAAATTATCGTTTTAATAATAGTTTATAGAGATATGAATTTAAATATGATTAAGTTAATTTTTGAAAAGAATTTAAGTTGTTTTGCCATTTTTGATAAAATTATTTTATAAGAAGTTGAGCTTATTTATTTAGTATTATTTTTACTGATAATATATCTATTAGATTTCTGATATCTAGATGGTTATCAAAAACTATTTTTGTAGTATGAATACAAATAGATGGAGAGTTTTACCAGTCATTTTAGAAGTTTAGTAACATTTAGTATTTTGTATAGGTGACGATTAGTATTCTTTCAGCACAATTGTGGAAAGATTCAGAAAAACTAAAAAGTCCAGGTAAGCAGGGTTCTTATGCCAGGCTTTGCACGAATTATTAAGACTGAGGTTGACTCTGAAAACTGTGCATATTTCGTAACGAAATTAGAACTTAGGAAAAACCAACCACGATCGTTTATTTGCATTACTCATGAAATCTATATTGAAAAAGAAAAAATATTTTCTGACATGCATTGTGTAGACATGAGCTATATTTTGTCATGCTGTCTCGAAAATCTGAAAAAGAGCGATATTGAAAATCTAAAAAATTGTGCAATGATTTAGAAAGATGCTCCGACTTTTGTTTTTAGTATGTGAAAATGACGTGAATATGTTTCGATACTCTGTTTTGTTTTGATATGGCATCTTAAAACCTTTGGTATGGTGTACTGATTTTGTATCTGACTCTGTCTCTGCTCTGCTCTGTTTGGGTTGGTACCAACTTCTCTGTCTCTGAGTGCACCCACTTTGAAAACAAAGTGATTTTTATGTGGTCTTTCATGTGTGCACACTCAGGGCTCCGAAAATAATAAGGAAAAGATTTCACCTCTATCTCTGCCCGGTTTGGCCACCAAGGTTAGCACAACCCTACCACAGGGGTGAGACATGGTCTCTGTAACACCCAGACCCAAAATTGGTATGGTTGGACTTTAAATTATTTATTTATTTATTTGCTGGAGCTTGATTTTTTTTTTTAGTTTTTATTTTACGAATTTGAGTAGTGATTTTCTTTTAATTTGGAGATCTTGATTGTTTATTTTATTCTTTTATTCTCCCCGCATGTTTAATTAGTTATTTTTGTTTTGTTTGTTTTCTTCTCATTTCCGTCTATTTTTTTTTCTTTACTCCCGTAGTGTCCCTCTCGCCCACTCCATGCACACTCACCGCACGTCCCTCTCTCGGCTCTCTAGGGTTTTCTTTTCTTGTTTCTCCACTTATATATTTATATTTGTACGTATTCGAAGGATGCTTCCGCCGCTGCCCTCCTACGCGAAACCTTAGCCCAGTATATATTTTTTTTTCTTCTCCTCTTGGCAAACAGCGCTCGCCCTCTAGCTCGTTCACCACCCTGCCGCGCCCAACCTTTGATTCAGGCACACGGAACGACAACCACACTAAGTCCACCACTCAAGCCGAGCGCCACCACCCTCTCCGTGTAAACACCATCTCGGTTGTACCTCTGAAAAACAGAGCACCAGCCCAGGCAGCGAGTCGCCACTTCCCCAGACCCAGTCCATGCAGAACCTCAGCCACGAAGCCACCTCCCAACGCCTCCATTACCAGCCCGAAAATCCCTTGTTTTAACTGTCCAAAACAAAGCAACCTACAGCCGCTGCAATCACCCCCCACCGAGAGCTTCACCGCGCTGTGCCTCCACAGAAACTGCCAGTGAGGACTTTCCCCCACCCCCGGTCCTCCGCACGCTGCCTCAGTTTTCCCACAGTATGCTCGCGCCACTTCTGGTTGAGGGTCCTTTCCTTTCGGTCTCTCTCGTTCTCTCACCATCTCTCTCTCTCTCTCTCTCTCTCTCTCCCTCTCTTCCCGTGCGACGCCGTCGAGGAAAGTCATCACCACCTCTGTCCAGCGTCTGTCGCACTCCCACAGTGCTGCTGCCTCGAGTTTCTTTCTCGTGGGTATGTCCCTACCGTCACTCGCTTTTTTTGCCTTTTCTGATTTTAGTTTTTGCTGTTAATAACAGTTACTTAAAAAGGAAATTGTGGTTGTCTCGAGTAACCGGTAGGAGAAGAACGTTTTTACCGTTTCGCCCGTTTGTTTAAAACATCAACTAAGTTGGTATTTTTTTTTAACTGAAATGTGTTTCGGATGAAGGGCATTTATCTATTTATTTATTTTTTTGTTGTTATATTAAAATGAGTTTTGGGTTTAAGTCTCATAAAGCATTATTTTTGTGTAGAAAATATTTTAACAATATTGTTAAACAAAACTCTAATTTTTTTTTAGAGGAGTTTTGCATGGCGTATTTTATAAGACTTTTAAAGTAGTCTAAATATTCTATTAATTTATAATATATTGTTGGTACTTTAGATATTTTTTGAAGATTACTTTTTATTGAATTCCGCAAATCCCTAAATATTTGCTCGATTAAATCTCTTATTCGGTACGGATTCGACTAAGTGGATATTGGTGATTTTAGATAATGGTGGTATTATAGGAATTATTAGAATTCTAGGTTTTGAGGATTTAAATAAGTTCTTAGGTTCAAATACGAAATACGTGATTGATTGAAAATTTACGAAAATTACTTGATTATTTGATAGGTGACGATTGTTAATTATCGACATTTTGAGGAAATTTCTGAAAAGCTAAGAAGTCCAGGTAAGCGGGGTTCATATACTAGTTTTGCATAAAACAAATAAAATGAGGTTGACTTTGAGAATAAATGTGTTTATTTTTTTTTGAAAAGAGATGATCTGAAAACAACCTCAGATGTTTATTCTGCATATGCATAAATTCTACATAAGAGAAAGTGTTTTTCTGTCATGACTGGTGTAGACATGAGCTAGTTTTGTGCACTTCGTTTCTGAACTATGTAAAAGAGCGAATAAGGAATTCTAAAAGTTTTGTTATGAACAAATGAGAATATTTTGTTTATGTTTATCTCGAACATGTGAAATGATCTGAAGCTTTTCAGTGTTTTGTTTTGATGTGATGTGTCATCTGAAATCCTTGGCATGAAGTTCTGATTCTGTATATGATTGTAATCGGATTTTCGATGAAATCCGTTCTATTTCTGTTAAGGCCCAGCCACTGGTATAATGGTGGTTTATAACCCTACCACGGGGGTGAAACATGGTATACGGCCCAGTCACGGGTATAATGGTGGTTTATAACCCTACCACGGGGGTGAAACATGGAAAATGGCTCAGCCACGGGTATAATGGTGGTTTATAACCCTACCACGGGGGTGAAACATGGAAAATGGCCCAGCCACGAGTATAATGGTGGTTTATAACCCTACCACGGGGGTGAAACATGGTATTGTCCCGATGTGATATTAAACGATGATAAGATTATAATGTTTCAGTTTAGAAATACCAATGGATTCTCTTTTTGGAATAAGTATATTTTTCTGAAAATTTCGCTCTAATGTTTTTGTACAAGTTTTGTTTCTGCATTCTGAAAGTAAATGTTTTGTTCGGCTTATCTAATGTTATAAATGCTTATGTTTACATGCTAGTATATGCTCTCTGCTTACTGAGTTGTTGATAACTCACCCCCTTATCTCCATAATATTTTAGATGACATTAATGGTTCAGCTGAGGATCAGTATTTGAGTTTATGGAGAAGATTAACAGTGAATGGTTGTTGGGTATCTCATGGTATTAGTGTTGATGTTGGAAGTTATTTATATTTCTTAAGTTTGCTTCAATGGATTTAGACGGTTTTTGGAGACTTATGTTAATGTTTCATTATTTCTAGTTTGTTATTTGAGACATGAAGATGAGTTGTTTTTATTTGAGTTGCTGGATTGAAAATTGGATAGATGAGTTTATATGGTTTATTTAATTGAAGTATTTATGTTTGATTTGAGGTTTAGGAAAATATATATTCTTGAATTTGTAAGTACTCTAGCCTTGTTAGAGTTGATTATCAGGGTATATGAGTTAACTCTCCGGACCCTCGGAGACGGGGCGTTACAGTCTCTGCTCTGTGAGATGCTCTGTTTTGATGTGATGATGATGCTCAGGTTATGTTATGCCAAAGTACTCTGAGTTTTATATGTCTTAAAATCATCGCTCTGTTACGTTTTAAAACTTGTATTGTTCTGTATGATAACTTTAGAAAATATTTTGTTTTACATATTATACTCTATAAATGTTCATGTTTTCACGCTAGTATATGTCATATGCGTACTCAGTTATTGATAACTCACCTCTTATCTCCACAACATTTTTAAGATATTTTAGATACTTCAACGGAGGTTCAAGAATAGGAACTATGGATAAGGCTTTGTGAGCATAGTCTATTAAATACAAAGAGGGTACTTGTTATTGGAGAATTTTTATTGAATAGTTTCGTTTTACTCTGTTGACTTAGTACTTTGGGAAGTTGGCATTTATTTTGAGACTTCATCATTATTTATTTTGGAGTAGATGGTTTAAAGTAATGAAATCTATGATTAATTGAGGAATTTGAGTTTATATTTGTGTAGTTAGATATGTTTTTAAGTGTTAAGAGAAAACTCTACGACCCATTTGGGACCAGGACGTTACAGTGGGCTACGGGATATGGGGTTTCATGGGTATAAATTCACTTGGTCCAATAGAAAGAAGGACACCACTGTGTTAATGAAAGACTGGATAGGTTTCTTGCTAATTCCGTTTGGTGGAACTCTTATCCAAATGCAAAAGTTTGTCATGGGGTTGTGGCATACTTGGATCATTTACCCATTTGGATTGAGTTGGAGGGTGCTGCTAAAGTCCTTAGAACAAAAACACCTTTTCGATTTGAGAAAATGTGGGTGGGAAATAAGGATTGTGAAGATATTACAAAAGATCAATGGAGGAGGGGTAGTGACCAATCGAGTATGGAGGATGTCGTGCATATGATTCGGGAGAGTGGGGCAAAATTGCAAGCATGGAATAGGAACAGTTTCAGTTTTAGTCATGTCCAGAAGAATCTTCAGAAGGCAAAATTGAACTTGAAACAACTATATGAGGATGACCATGGAGTTGATCTTTTAGTGGTGAATTTGGCTCAAAGGAGGTACAAATCTGGTTAGAGAGAGATGAGTTAATGTGGCGACAACGGTCAAAGGCATTATGGTTAAAAGAAGGGATCAAAACTCTCGATATTTTCACATGAAAGCATTGCAAAAGAGGAAGAAGAACAATTTGGTGAGGATTCAGGATAAGAGTGGGTACTGGCATGAGAGGTCTAGTAAGGACAAGGTGATTCTGTAACACTCCGTATTTTAGTGTATTTTTATTGAAGGATTATTTTCATAATTCAAAAATTTATTCTCTTGTTTTAAAATTATCGGATATTTTAAATGGTTTATTTTATGATCTTTAAATTGTGAAAATTAAATTGATATGTTTTCTTAATATTTATTTATTGTTGTACATTTAAATTGTTCTTCTTTTTAAATTAATTGATTGTGAGATTTAATTATTTTATTTTCATTGTATCATTACGTTTAATTTATTTTAATGGATTTGACCTCATTTCTTTCCCTTCATTTTTCTTTTTCCCTTTTTCTTTTCTTTCTTTTCTTTTTTTTTTCTTTTTCTTCCCCCAGCCCCCCCCCCCCCCCCCCGCGCGACAGGCTTCCCCTTCCCCTTCCCCGTGCGTCTGTCGCCTCACCCAACCCACCGCCGTCGTGCCGCCGTGCGCGACACCGCCAGTCATGTTCGCTCCCCCACCGGTCGGCGGGCCCTTTCCCATAAATCCCAGCCTCTATCTCGCCACCAATAGCCCTCACGCCCAACACCAAGCCGCGGCACTCTCTTCACTCCAGCGCCGCCGTCGCGCCACCACCGGCCACACATTTCTTCACCACTTCATCCTCGACCTCCTAGCAACCCAATGGATCCAACCCCAGCTCCGATCCGTCACTGGTGAAGCACATCCAACCCCATTCTCGATTTGGGTATTTTTGGCCTAAAACCACAATTTACGCTGCCACCCACGGTAAACCACCACTACCATTGACTTCACTGACCTCTCTAGGTCCTACCCTATCAATTTCGGATCTTATTTTGTCTCCGTTGAAAAGTGAGTTTTTGAGACCCACGGCCACAGTATATTTTATACTGTTACGTTGCTGAGTCACCACTTCTTGCACCTCCGGGATCCTTCGAAAATCATATTATAGTGTTGTAAGTATTTTTCCAAATAACTATCGTGATTTAAATATATTTTTGCATTAACTCATATTATTGTGATCTGGTTGAACATGTCGGACTGAGTCCGAGGAGTTCGGGGGTCGGATGGATTGTGGACGGAGTTGTGTATTTGGTTGGTATTGTGAAATGTTAGTTGTTGGTATGGTGTTGTTCATGTACATGGCATATTGCACGCATGATCATGTTTGTAAAGGAAACTGGGTTTTCGTGTACATGCATTCATGTTCATGTGTTTCATGAAAACTGAGTTTTCATGTGTTAAAGGATTTTGGGTGCGTGTGTATCACGACCCCAAGCCGAAATGGGGCATTATCTCGGTGGAGCTCCTCTGGTCACTCGGGAGCGGAATATACTGAGTGACGTCTCCTGGGTTGTCGCTGGGCGACAACGGGATCGGACGAGATGGTCTCGTACCGACTTCGTGGCCCCTCTACTGGTGGGGGCTAGAGGATGCTTGGCCATGAACGCGTTGGGCGTGAAACTGGGCATCGCTTGTTGCGTAATGGGTGCTTGGCCACGAACTCGCTGGGCGCGGAACTGAGCATTGCTACGAAGCCAGGACGTGTGGATGATCCCTAGGGGAGATCATGGTGCATTGGTTAATGGAATAATGGGCTGTGTTTTGGTAAAATAACATGTGTTGATTAAAATGATTTTATGTGATTCATTTTCTGAGAAAATGAGGTTTTATTGATTTTGGTCATTTTCTGGGAAAATGACGGAGTATTCTTTTTGGGCCAAAATGGGATTTTGGCGTGTGTTGAAAAATATCTATTTTTTGGGAAAATAGTATTTTTGAGAATAATGCATATTTCATCATATGCATGCATGTTGATCGCATTAATGTATTTTTATCTCGTAGTTGTTTTGTTTTTACTTACCTGCGGTACCATTTTGTGGTAATGCAGATTTCGATGCAGATGAGACTGAGGGTGAGCCTGAGGATTCGGCTCCACCCGAAGAGTCATATGGGATCACTCATTTTAGTTTGAGACTTGTAAAATATTTATTTTGGATGACTGTATAATTTTTAAACATTTTTACTGACTGTTTAAATTGTATTAACAATTCTGGTACTTAGTTGTATTAATTATCCGCTGCGTTATTTTTGTACATTGTTGCATGTACACACACTTGGCACTAACATTCGGATGTGTGACCCTGTTGTCATCATCACGGCGTCTCGATTCCCGTGTCTCCTTACATGGAGGTCGTGGGCGCCACAGATTCTCGATGACTTTAGAGACTTATTCACTTCTACAAATCCGAGTGAATCTCTAGAGTTTCTAAATATTCTAAGGGGTATAGTCACTCCACATATGAATGAAGATTTAAGTAGAGTGTATATTGAAGAAGAGATTAAGGAAGCCCTACAGCAAATGAATCCGTCCAAAACTCAGGCCCTAATAGGATGTCTCCAATAATTTTCCAAAAATATGGGCATGTGGTGGGGAGTGTTGTCACTGCAGCTGTGTTGCATGCTCTTATTTCAAGTTCTTTTCCGTCTTCTTTGAACGACTTTTATTACTTTGATCTCAAAAAAGAAGTCCCCTCTTAGAGTTGCTGATTATAGACCGATAAGTTTGTGTAGCGTGGCCTATAAGATAATTGTTAAAGTTGTTGCAAATAGGTTGAAACTTGTTTTATCTGGTATTATTGGGGAGAGTCAAAGTGCACTTGTGCCGAGGCAGTTAATTACTGATAATGTTCTTATAGCCTATGAGTTAATCCATTATTTGAGGCTTAAGAAAAAAGGGAAGAAGGGATTTATATCTTTGAAATTGGATATGAGTAAAACGTATGATAGGGTGGAGTGGGGGTTCTTGAATTCTATCATGGAGGTGATGGGATTTAATCAGGGGTTTGTTAAGATGGTCATGTTGTGTGTTAGTTTCGTGTCTTTTTCTGTGCTTATTAATGGTGAGCCTAAGGGTCCTATTTTGCCATCTAGAGGACTTAGACAAGGGGATCCATTGTCTCCTTATCTATTTCTTCTGTGTACTGAGGGGCTTACAACTTTATTGGAGGAAGCTAGGCTGAGAAAGCATATTTTAGGAATAAAAATATGTGGAGGGGCTTCGAATATTACTCATCTGCGTTTTGCAGATGATAGCTTGGTTTTTTGTAAGGCCGAGCTGGAGGAAAATAGGAAGGTTCAAGCACTCCTAGAAAAGTATGAAGCTATCTCGAGTCAACGCATTAACTGTGAAAAAACATCCATGGTTTTTAGTGTTAATGTGTCTAGTGGGACCCGAGAGGAGATAAAAAATTTGTGGGAAAATTCTTATTTACAGCAGTATGAGAAATACCTTGGCCTACCACCAATCATAGGTAGATCTAGAGCTCATGCATTTCACTCTATTAAACAAAGAGTATGACAAAAGTTGCAAACTTGGAATGAAAAGTTGCTATAACAAGGGGGCAAGGAAGTTTTGCTTAAGGCTGTTGCCCCATCTATACCTTCCTATTCCATGAGTTGTTTTCTTCTCCCCTTATGCTTGTGTGATGACATAGAAGGTATGATGGCTCGGTTTTGGTGGGGGCAAAAGGAAAATTAGAGGAAAATACATTGGTTAAGTTGGAACAAAATGTGTGTTAGAAAGTTGTGGGGAGAATTGGGTTTTAAGAAGTTGAGAGTCTTTAATTTGGCTATACTAACTAAACAAGGGTGGAGATTAATTCAAGACGAGTCTTCTTTATTTCACAGGTTGCTTAAGGCAAGTATTTTTTGGGCCCAAATTTTGTGGAAGCTGGGTTGGGCAAGTCTCCCTCTTTTACTTGGAAAGGGATTTGGGAGTCAAAAAAATGTATGTGGATGGGTGTAGATGGTGGATAGGAGATGGAACTTCAGTTAACATTTGGCTTGATAGATGGATTCGGGGTCATAATTCTCTGGTGAAGGAAGGGATTGTGGGTAGTGAGGGAAATAGGCTGGATTGTGTGAGTTCTCTCTTTTGTTAGCATCTAGATTCTGGAATGTGGAAAGACTAAGAGCTCTCTTTAATCCAAGTATTGTGGCGAACATCCTGAAAACACCTCTATGCGTTGGGAATAGTGTAGATAAGAGAGTTTGGGGCTATGAAAGAAATGGTTTGTTCATTGTTAGAAGTTGTTATCGCTTTATTCTGGAGCAGAAGGGTTCCCAGGAAGCTGAGTCTTCTTCTGCAAGTGTTCAAAGAGTGGTTTGGAAATATATTTGGAAGATGTCGGTTCCTAATAAGATCAAAATATTTGCTTGGTGTACTTGTAAGGATGGATTGTCTACAAAGGCAAATCTATTATTAAAGCATGTTCCAAATGATGGGATTTGTAGTTTGTGTAATGATGGAGAAGAAGGAACTTTTCATGTGTTGGTGGGTTGCAAGCTGCTTCAGAAAACATGGAAGGATTATCTACCTATACTAGCCATTGACAATGTTGTTACTGTTTTTGAGATGGCTTTTAAGTTCTGCAATACTAAGCAATGGGATAGTTTGTCTATTTTCTTTGTTTTGGCCAGGGGTTTTTGGTACCGAAGCGATAAGTTTTTCATGATCAGATTCTCATTTCTCTCTACTAAGCGGTTGAACATGCAATTTCAATGCTTAGGAGTTTTAAAGTTGTTCCTAAGCAAACCAGGTTGCAAGTGCAAGCCTTGTATAAGTGGAAGGCCACACAACCAGAAATTCTGAAGTTGAACGTTGATGGTGCAGTTTTTTCAGAGCTTGGAAAAATAGGGGCTGGTGCAATAATGCGGGATAGCAGGGGTAGAGTTTTATTGGCTGCAACCACATCAGAAATGGTTGTTGATGAACCTGAGCACATTGAGCTGTTAGCCCTTTTTCGTGGCCTTCAATTCTGTGCTGGAATGGGAATACACAAGCTTCAAGTGAAAAGTGACTACCTACTAGTGATTGAGGCGCTACAACAAAACAGTATGTCAAGCTCAATGTTTGGTGGCCTTTATTCTGAGATTAAACAACTTTCATCTTGTTTTGGGGATTGTTTTTTTACTCATGTCTGTAGGGAAGCCAATATGGTTGCACATTCTCTTGCTCAGTATGCGAGAAATGTTGAGAGTATCAACATGTGGTGGGATTATATTCTAGACTTTTTATCTCAAACCTTGTGGTTTGATTTATGTCTGTAATCTTCTTTTGATTAATGAAGTTATATGTTTTGTTATAAGAAAAAAAAGGCTATTATTATAATCTCAACTGATTCATTTAGAATATAAACCCAAATATAGTTTAAGTCTTTCCTAAGTTGTTACAAATTATATCGAAGATATAAAAGATTTAAGGAGAGAGACTGTAATACTCTAGATTGGATTATTTTGAAGAGATCATGTGTTTATCCTTCCAATTCAAATATCGTATTCCAATAGGTCTCATCTTTCCACACCTTTTCTTGATTTTATTATTCATAGGGTTAAAGTTGCTTGTGTTAGGAATTCCCTTTTCCCAAACACATCAAATATACAATGGAGATACATTGCACCCCATGGTGCCCCTTGTCTGTGGTGTCTCTAAGCAGAACCAAGTCTTGACTCAATTTTGTCAAGCATGAGTACCTCCATCATTCCCAGATTGTAACATTTACTTAGAAACTCAATTTTGGCCCTTAATCTTGTGGTTTCATTTGCATGGATGTAGTTCTCCCTACTATGTGTGGTGCCTACATTAAGCAATAATGAACCTTGTTGGGTAGGGGTGGGCTTCGACTCTGATGTAGTCGGAATGCCCACCTCTGACCTCACTAGGGTCGGAGGCAAAAATCATCTCTGACTTCAACTATGATTGGATCTGACTCCAATCAGAGTTCGTAGGCTTGCCCCACTCAGATTGGGCCTAGGCCCACGACCCAATATCCAAGGCTCAATCTAAAATTCAGATTGGCCCATCTCTGTTTAAAAATATTTTAAAAAGATAAAATAATTTAAAAAATCTAAAATACTATTAAAAAAAAAAGAAGTTAAAAAGCTAAAATTGAAATACAATGACTAAATCATGTACAATACAAAAATAGGTGATTTAATGTGTGCAAGTGGTCAAAAAGTCCCGACATCTCCTCAAAGTACATGTTCGCAGTAGGATATTTTGTCTCAGATATCTGCATAGTCATGTCATAAAATAATTTCAAAAATTGAACAAAATTCCAGACATTGGCCTAATCAACTGTGTCTGACGCACCGAGCCCCCTTCTCCGCCCAACTGACTCTAGCAAAGCATACCTCATGCCTCCATTATTGACCTCCATCCGCTCGAACGCTAGTTGGTACTTCTGCGCTACAATCAACATCATGTATGTAGAGTTTCATCAAGTCTGAACGTCCAGTTACAACATACTGGAAGATAGCATCTCAAGTTGTTCGGCTATTGCTCTAAATTGGTGGAGTTGTTGTGGAGAAGCCCTCACATATCTCACAAGGTTTCAGACTTTAGTAACTTTGACCCCTCAGAAACTATGAGATTGATGATATGAGGACAACATCAAATATGGATAAACTGGTGCTCATGAATGATATCCTCCTTTATCGTTGTATTCTACCTGAACCAATCAATGATAGTGCCATTCACATTGGCATTGTCAACCATGATACAAAGCACTTTTCTGATGCCATAATCCTCTATACAGTCATCGGTCTCCTTGTCAATGGGTGAACCTTTGTGCTCAAATATTTCTTTGAAGCCGATAATCCGCTTCTACAACATCCACTCGATGTCAATAAAATGGACTGTGATACACATGCTACCCACATTTTATATAGAGGTCCATGTATGAGCCATAAATGATACTCTCTGGCCAGTGGCAACAAACATTTCATTCATCACTACCTTTTCCTTTGCATGCCTCTTGAAACAATCGCGCATCACCGTATACAATGAAGGTATGGGAAATTGTGGATCTAAAGTGTGCACAAATTTGTGGAAGCCTGCCTTATCAACCATGGTAAAAGGCATCTCATCAATGATGATCATCTCTGCAAGAACATCCCAGAACATCTAATTCTCACTGTATTGAGGGATTGAAAGCTTCTTAATCTGCGTGTCATCAGTGGCTATAGAAGTCTCGTAACTTAGCTTCGTTTGATCAATTGCCACCAACCATTTGTGTATCTTATACTGCTGACAGCCTATGAGATGTGCTATTAATACTGGCGTACCTTGCTTCTTCAAATGGCAACCGAATAATTGCCCTCAATAGTAGCATTGAGCCTGCAGGTTCTGACGATCACCGAAAACTTTGGTGAAATGATCCCATGTCCACGACCTTTTTTTACTAGGTTGTGCTAGTCGATCGGCCTCAACAATCAATTCCTTCTCTTCATTAAGCATATCAACATCCTTTATATCTATTAGGACATAACTATTTGCACAGGAGTTAGGTGCTCTAGATGGGGGTCTATGGCCCGAAGTACCTGCCGGTGATGCCAATGGCTGTATGTCATCCTCCTATGGAGAATCGTGGCGAGATAGTATAGCATCTATAATTTGCTATGAAAATAATCTGAAATAATTAACGAACAACAGTCATTTAACATATTATGAAAATTATCTACATATTTGAAAAGGAAAAATATATGTCTCTAATCATGTTTGTGGTTTTAAAAATAAATAAAACACAAAAATTGAACGTCCACTCGAGCCACACTTGAGTGAAGGCTCGAGCAAACAATTAGTGTGAAGATCGCTCGAGCCACACTAGAGTGAAGGCTCGTGCGAATAATCTGTGTGATGTTCTCTAGAGCCACACTAGAGTGGACATCGAGCGGACATTGTCTGAAGGGAACCATTCAAATTTTCCTAAACAAAGTCCCACAAATCTCATGACTAAAACCCTAAAAAATAGACATCCATCAATTCAAACAATAAATCAACACCAAAAACAACAAATTTCACAAATAACTTCAACAGTTTTCGAACCCTAAATCATTACATTAACAAAAAATTAAAATCCTAACTCTTCTCTCCCTGTCACAGTGATGCAGGTGACAGGGAGAGAAAAGAGATCAGGAGAGAAGATGTTGGAGAAGGAGAGCCAGAAAGGAGAGAGAGTTCCTGTGCGAGAATGAGGGGAAGAAGTGAGAACGAAATGAAGGGTGTTCTGCATTTTGGACGCCTTGGTGAGTAAAATGACGTTGTTCCGCTTTAAACAGAACGACGTCATTTAGTTAGGCCAATTTTTTTAAGAAAGTGTCAGAGTTCAGAGTGCATGTGGGCTCCGAACTCTAACTCCAACTCAAACTAAAGGAGCGGGAGTAACTCCTACTCCGACTTCGATTTCTAGTAACTACTTTGAAACCTTATTGGCAGCTTCAATTGAAGTTCCCTCACCTTGTGGGCAAGGTGCTTTGAAGGGGAGGGGTATGTTATGTATTGGAAGGAAGGTTCTATTGTGGAGAAGCTTCATTAGAAGCCATAGAAGCTGGATAGAAGCCATAGCTTGAAGAAGGGTTAAATGCAGAAATGGAAGAAGGAAGAAGATGATAATTAATTTCGTTAAGTGATGTAAAGATGTGACGTTGTGTTGTATAAATAAAATGTTGTCATTTTGATTTATCTTTGTTAATGTGAAGTGATGTAAATATTGTTGTTTTTAGTATTAAATCTTGATATGAAACGTTTTCGTGTAAGAATTGGAAGAATGAATAAAAAGGGAGTGAAAAGGAGGAAAGCATTACAGAAGGATTACACCATTCGATTCTCTCTCTCTCTCTCTCTCTCTCTCTCTCCCTCTCTTCTTTGTTCTTAGAGAGTGGCAATCTCAAACTCAATTATTGAAGGGCCCATTACAATTATAGATCTCCACCCATAACATCCTTGCCACCCCATAGTGAAGCAAAAAGTGGTTGACTAATTCCCTACTCTTCTTCCACATATAACACAAATCCATTATGACGAGCCTCCACTTTCTCGAATTATCTGTAGTCAAGAATTTTCTAAGTGATGTTGTCCAACTAAAGAAAGAAATCTTTGGTGGCACCTTACTTTTCCAAATACACTTCCAAGGAAGTATAATTTTGACTTGACAAAACCTTGTACAGTGATCGCATAGTAAACTTCCTAGTACTTGTCTTCATCCAATCATGAGCAGCTCTACTAAAACAAGCATTCCATTTTGAGGAACCACTAGAACAATCCAACAACTCCAACACCAAAGCCTCCTGATTAAGAGCCAATCAAGAGAGACAAGGAAACATGGTCTTCAGAGTTGAATCAACCAAAAGCCTCCCATCCATTTCTGATGAATATAAATACATATGTTACACATAACTATGAATACATTATCCAAGGCAAGGTAAGTTAGAGGCTAACTTACAAATTTTCTGATGTAAAGAAATACCAAAGATCAAACAAGCTGGAAATGTATGTTTTTAAATATGTGTGGCATGAACTAGAGTCTTGTGCCAATAACCCTATTCGGCTACAAACTCTTGTCCATTGGCTTTTGGTGTTAAGAATGCAAGTGTGTGGCTCACTTGGCATAACCCCTTTGGCCGAAATGCATCAAAACATTTAGGTTAGGCTTCTTGAGACAAACATCAAGTGGAACCTCACACAAAACCCTAGTAAGAGCCGAACAAGTCTTGCCCTCCCCAGGTTCAACCTCTTTTCTTATTCCACCATCGAGCTAAGGTTCTTAAAAGAGAAACTCTAAAACAACCAAACCATAAGTAGTTGCCTTCTTTTGGTCAAACAACATTCCCTTTTATCCCATGGGACATACAACAAGGCCATGCCATGTATGCTTCAACTTCCTTAGGCCGAATCACTTTTCTAACTTGGGTGTGTGTGCATGTTTTTGTGAAGGAAAATAGAGATAGAAATCAAAGAATTTTACTATGCCAAAAACCCCTTCCTCAATTGAGGTTCGTGGCTCCTTCCTATGCTCGTGTGAAGGTTGCTTGTGAGTGGAAGAATGGTAGTAGTTTTTCTTCTTCTTCTTCTTGGTTAGGCGAGAAAGAGAGGAGAGGGGAGGAAAATAACTAGTAAGTGAAAGTGACTCTTGGTGTGCATTATTTCTTATGTGGAAACCGAAAGGTTTCTTGTGCATGGGCGCCATGTGGTGCCTTGCATCTTGCTTTGGTCGAAAATCACCTCTTCTTCTTCCCTCATCATTGCTTTTCTTGGAAATGCTAAGGGACACATCTTGCATGAATCACAAGTGGCAATTTCTTGCCCTAGCCAAAACCCTAAAGCATTTCATCATCCCTTTATGATCTAGGTTCAATGAACCTATGCATTAGACAAAGGGGTGTGTACCTTGGCCGAAACCCTAGAGATCTTCCCTCATGATTGCAAGCTTCTAGAAACCCTATGGGCTAAATGCATGAATGCCAAATGGCATGTGGCATGTGTGACCCTTGCCATGCCTGAAAACCCATTTCTCTTCCTTCTTCCACTTTTAGGTCTACATACAATAAATCTAGCGGAGAGATATGGCACAATTTCCATGTGGCATGTGGCTCCTCAAAATGGAAGCTTTTATGGCTTCTTCCCTTCTTGAAAAGTCAAAAGGCTCATTATTCATGTGTCAAATGGCATTTCCTTCCTTATGGCCAAAAATGGCCTTTCCCTTCCTTCTTACAAGCTTCTTCTAGAAGTTTGGTTGCATGCTTGCCAAGTGGCAAGTTTTCTTGTCAAAATCGAAACCCTTTAAATGATTAGGGTTTAGGGAAACTCAAGGATCTCTTCTTGCATTGGGCGCCTCTTCCAATAACCTAAACCCTAATTGGGTTCTCCTCCAAACCCTAAATTCTCTTGGCTGAGCCTTACTAGTCCTTTGGGGTTTTTTTTTTTTTTTTTTTTTTTTGTAGGCTTGGGTGCCTATCCTATTGGCAATAAGGTAAGGTCCGAGTCAGTTACTAGGTTCCCATCTTCACAATCCATCAAAATCCTAATTGGACTAAAGCAAAAAATAAAAGTAACAGGCTAGGACTTGGCTAAGTCTAGGTTATCACACCAATCACTGAATTAAGCTGCTTATGGAAATATCCATACTATTTTGATAACTAGTTGTCTTATGCATTCTGTACATGGCTTATGTTACACACTAGTATAGGATCCCTGCTTCTTGAATTGTTGCTAACTCGCACCTTTATCCCTTTATCTCTAATATTTCTTTTCATATGACCATAAGGTACCAGTTGAAGATCAGGAATAGGAAGCATGGGTGGGACTAGTTAAGCGGAAATGAATAAGTGCATTAGAGGTAAAAGTGGGTTAACAGTTTTGAATAAGTGCCAAAGGGTACAAGAGACCATTGGAATACTTTATTCAAGAATTTAATTCCTTACTATGATAGTATTTTAAGTTAGAAAATTGCCACTCTCACCGAGAGTGGCTCCCAACAATCCTTACAGATTGTGTTTTTTTTTTTCTTTTTTGGCTTAATGATTAAGGAAATGTTTTTTAATGAGTTTGTAATTTTTTTTAAATGTTTAAGAGTTTTAAAAAATGTGTGAAAAAAAATCAAAAATAAAAAAATTTGCCTTGACAGTAGCTCTAGCAGCCCCCTTTGAGTTAATGGTACAAGTTTTTAGACTTGTGGTGTGAAACCCAAGATTTTTGTGTGTGATTTTTCTTTAAGAGAAACAAAATTGAGCCTAAGTGGTTGTGTGTGGTTTTATTTATCTATTGTGAGTGTTAGGTCGAATTTTAGGCTTGAGAGAGAGATTTCGGGCCCAACCAGTGTGCATTGTAAGCCCAGTCCCTCCCCCACTTGAAAAGACGCCGTTTTGGAGCCCAAGGGTGAAAACCCTAATTTTCTTCTAATCTTCCCCCTACGCCGCACAACCCCTCCTTTCCCGTTCTTTTCTTTTGCTTTTTCCTTCTTCTTCCTCCTCCCACCTACAAACCCATGAGGCCTATGCCTTCCCCGTGACCTGTAGCGCCGCTCCCTACCACCACCACTCGACTCCATGTGTTTGTCAGTCAGAACTCCTCTCCTTCCAATACCTCCACCGTGTGCTGCCCACCACTCGACACAAGCCACACGTGCAATGCTAGTGAGGCCCACACCGTCCCCCACCACCAATAGCAGCAACGGCTGCGAACTCTAACCCCCAACCCTCAACCTATCTTTTATTCTTAATTTTATCTTCTTTATCCATTTGCAATTTATCGAAATACTCAAATCTAATAAATCACTCTCGAGATCCAACAGAAAAAATTATGCAGCAGCAACACAATAATTTAGAATGCAAAATGAGAATTTACTTCAATCTGGCCTTTCTTACCAACGTTGGACCAGTCTTTTGCAGCAAAGGCCAGATCTCCAATAAAAAATCAACCACCACTGTCACTGGGGGTTTAGGATTGTGTAAAAGCAAGCATTACACGTTTGGGTATTTGAGGTTTCTAGTATCTGAGAGGTGGACTTCAAGAGGGTCAAGGGGGTGGAGAGGGGGGGCTTCGAGGTTTCTGGTATTCGAGAGGGTCATAGGGGCAGAAAGGGGGGTGGTTTTCTTGTTTCCGTGCAAGAGGGGCAAGAGGTGGGCGAGGGGATGAGGGGCTCTGGAGATCTCAGTGTGAGTGTAACACCAAGCCCAAGCCATAGAAACCCTAGATTTTCTTTTTCTTTTTCTTTTTCTTTGTTTTATTTTTCCCTCTTTCCCACATATCACCATACATGCATCATCGTAAGTCCCATGTGTGATATCAAAGACCAACCCCTCACCCCCACGTTCACCACCCCAACAGCATGAGGACTCTCTCTCCCACGTCCAAAACTCCACCCAGCCACAACCGCCAACCCCCATCTCACGGAACCACCTCCCTGGGAAACAACATGACAACCCAAGTTCTTGCACAGTGAGACCATCACAAACTCAATGTAAACCATCATCACCGAGGCCCTGTGCTAAGCAAGGAAAACAAAGGAATGTTTCCCCATAAACCGAGAGCCACTCCCCTCCGCCTGCAGTAGCGTTTGTGTGACTTGGACCACTAGAACACCAAACTGATAGACGTTGAAGCTGTTGTGCACCACAGCACCTTCATCAGCCATTGTCATCCTCCCTCCCATGCTCAACCTCTTCGAGTGCCGCCCCACAACGTTGACTTGAAAGCCAAATTGGCAGGAAACCACTTAAGACCAAGCTTGACCCCAGCACACGTGGACTGCACCACTGTATCCTGTAATCAAGCATAGTTGCACCACTGCTTCACGCCGATAGCCACCCTAAAAGCCAAAGCTCCTTCACGTGGTTGCCACCTCTCCCTTCAGCCACCAAGGTTGCACCACACAACAACCCATGTATCCTAAAACCATACCCACTTTCACATCGAACCAGCCCTTGTTTTAGCCCCTTAAAACAGAGCAACAACAGTTTAGCCCTCAACCCCTTTTCAGTGCCACTAGTCCCGACAAGGAAATACAACGGCATCAATCAGTAAAGCATCAGAAAACGCAGGTCATGCCACCCTAGGTTTGCCGTCTTCCTCATGGTAAGCCACCGGCACCCTCTCTGTTTCACCCTCTCTCGGTTTACTCTCTCTCTTTCACCATCTCTCTCTCTCTCTCTCTCTCTCTCTCTCTCTCTCTCTCTCTCTCTCTCTCTCTCTCTCACTCACTCAGTGTTCCACCGCTGAGTCACCCACCTCCCACCTCACTGACCACCCATGATAGCCACCTAGTCCCTTGCTCCGTCACACACCTCATTCCTTCTCGGTATGCCTCAGTCGTATCACCCTCTCTGTGTTTACTTTGATTTCAAATAGAAACTAGTTTTTTGTTGTTTTCCCGTAGGGCTTAACATGCAATATGAGTAGTTTTGACGAAATTACACTTATGCCATTTGAGTTATAAGCTATAGTGTATTTATAATTTTGGACGTGACTTTTACCATGGGTCTCAATAGCTTACCAAAAAACTTGTAAATATTTTTTAAGTGGACCTAGTCTCAATTTGTTATAGTAAAAAAATTATGTTTTTCAAAATTATCCTAGAATTAATGCATTAGTCAAAGTGGTTAACAATATCGATGAAATTGAAGTGATGGTATTTTAGTGTTATGAGAATTTTTGGGTTTTGAGGTATTAAGAAAGGTTAATTTAGCATTTTAGGCTTAAATATCGAAATACGTGGTTGATAGTTACGTGACTATTTGTTATGAGTGATTGATTTTTTGTTCAGCCCTATTGTGAAGAAATTATGAGAAGTTAAAATTCTAGGTAAGTGGGGTTCATATACTAACTTTGCATAAAAGAAATTTAATAATGTTTACTTTGAAAATATGCACGTTTGTTTTTCAAAAAACATTTGAAAAATTACCTCAGATGTTTGTTATGCATATGCATAAATTCTATATAAGAGAAAGTATTTTCTGTTATTACTGGTATAGACATGAGCTGATTTTGTGCATTCCTGTTTATGAACTATATAAAAAGAGCAAATATGAGATCCAAAAAGTTTTGCTTTGACTAATGGAGAAGTTTTGTTTCTGTTATTCTTGAATATGTGAAATGATCTTAAGATGTTCCTTACTTGGTTTTGATATGACGTGGTATATGAAAACTTTGGCATGAGATTCTGAATTTTGATTCTGTATCTGAATATGATCAGGTTCCAATGACGTTCTATTTTGTTTCTGTTAAGGCCCTGTGATGACAACCAAGGTGAGCCTAGTTAAGGGTAGGAGAATGTAACACCTGGGTCTAGCACGGAGCTCACATTCATTATTTTTTTATTATTATTTTTTTTTCTCCCAACCATTTCTCCTCTCACTTATCCATTCCTGCCCACTATAAGAAGTTCCCCGCATCAAGCACGGCAACTACATGGTAACCACCGCCTCCATGTACGAAACCACCATTTCCCATGCGCTCCTTCAATGCCAGGCATTTTGGTTTCTCAATACACTTCACCTTGTATATGGATGCTCTCTACCTCTATTTTTCTATCTTCTCCGCACCAAGTCGCAAGGCACCAAGAAACCCACCATGAACCAGTTGCTGCCAACGTGAACCTGAGATACCCACCAACCTTCTCGATGTAAGTCACCATTATAGCCACGAAACCCAAGCCCATGTGCATTCAACCGAATGGAAACCACCCCTATGGGAGTTTTTCCCCCTACACGACGGAAGCCACCAACCATTGCCTAACCCCACGTGAAATTGTAAGCCACCTGTAACATATGGGTTCAAATTTAGGGCTTGAAACTAGTATTTTATATTTTTATTTATCTATTTATTATTTATTTTTATTGTCTTTATTATTTTTATTATCATTTTAGGAAATATGCTAACTGATAGATTAAATTAGTGATTCCTTCCCTATCAGAACCTTTGTATGGTTATCCATTTAGGTTCCCATATTAGATTTGGTTCCTAGTTCAAGACTAACTCCAACTTAAACTCTTCAAAATCCTCTCAGAATCTGACTCCTTGTAGGAAAATGTTCCTAAAGTTTAGGCAATTTCGAATTATAGACAATCTCCTAAAGATTCACATTGCTTCCCTCCTATCACCTATAAGAAACCCACAAGGCCTCTGAATTGTACACAAATCCCTGGAGACAAGACTCTTTCACGTAGAGAAAGAAACCCACTCCCGCAAGCACCCCGCAGCCTCCCTCTTGAAAACCAACAGCCATCTCGATGGACCACCTCCCACACCACCATAAAAAATGCCGGCCAACCTATTCTCGTTGCACCCACTCCCTCAGGTAAGCCCCTATTGTCGCGGGCCACCTTCATCCCTCTCAGTTATTTGAGTTTTCAATTCCACCTCTCTAAGACGCTCTTCCTTTTTCCCTCTCTCGATGTCGCACCACCATAGGGACCTCCCAGTTGCACCGACGTCAAGACCAGCCGCCCTGAACCACCATCACACTCAATCCCTCTCTCGGAGAGTCCCTCATTTTCACACAACCATCCCTCTATTGTCCCGCATGTTTTAATTCCAGTGGAATCAGTTTGTGTCATAGCGAGCCCTCTGGCCCTAAGGCCATGCGACTAAGTCTATTCTTAAAACAAACAGAGTGTTGGGCTTACTTTAAATAGTCTTGTATTTTTAATTGGGCTTAATTTTATTATACTGTTTTAGTAATTTTATTGGGCTGGTTATATTTTCAAAAAAAAACATTACTTTTCCATGGGCTTTATCTATTTGAATAATTATGGGACCATATACGCAAATTTTATAAAAAGTGTTTAAGAGATTTTAAAGTATGTTTTTTTAGAGTTTGCTATGAAGCCTATTATTTTAGTTAAGTTCCATTATACATATTTAATTACTTTGAGTATTACGACACGCTTTTCTATGAAATTAGTAATGTCTAGTACCTCGTATAGGTAATGTGCTACAAGTTGGAAATCAGGAAGCAGTACTAAGAGGTAAATAGTATGATCATATAAATGCATGTGTACTATGAAAATTATTGTTATGTATGAAAATATGATGTGCTTATGATGGTTAACTACGCTACGCTAAGAGGCAAGTCAAGGTTAGATTCCTCTTACGATCTTTGATGAAATATGAGATTATGCTTGAATGAATGAATTTGTTGTTCGATTGATTGAATGTTACTAAAATCATATGAAAGCCATGAGATGCTCATGTAGTAACTCAAGTCAAGTATGCCATGTAATGGAATAGCCATGTCCATGTACTACTTGGATTATGTATGCCATGTTCATGTAGTACTTAGATCATCTATGCCATGGAATGTCATAAAACGTTCAGAGCATGTTATGTCATGTCATGTTATGCTATGCCATGTATAAGAAAATGTCATGTTATGCTATGTCATGCTATACCATGCACAAGAATATGCCATGCTATGCTATGCCATGTACAAGAACATGCCATGTTAGAAATGTTCATGAAGCGTAATAAATTCTCATGCATTAAGAAAGATAAGAAATGTTATGGTGCCACAGACTCAAGCGTGGTTAACCACAAGTTAAGTGAAATACAGACCCAAGCGTGTTTCACTCCATGTTATGCAAGTTAAGTGAAACATGAACTCAAGCGTGTTTCACTCTATGTTATGCAAGATAAGTGAAACACGGACTCAAGCGTGTTTCACTCCATGTTATGCCAATTAAATGAAACACGAATTCAAGCGTGTTTCACTCCATGTAACGTCAATTAAGTGAAACACAGACTCAAGCGTGTTTCACTCCATGTTAAGACAAGATAAACAAGATATTATGCATTCACGTTAGCTGTTTGCCATGATCATATATATTTCCGCTCATGTTAATGATGAATACATATGCTATATGAATTTGTGACGATATATGTATGTAAAGTCTTTCAGAAAGTCATGTTACGTGTATGATTGTAAACCTATGAAGCTGTATGTTGTGAAGAGTTTTCAGAAATTAAGTCCATGCTAGGCCAAATTATATTTTACAGTATGATGTACTACTTACTGAGTATTCAACTCATTTTTTTTTTGTCTTCCTATTTTCTTCTATGTTTAATTCTCACAGATGGAGATTATGATGACGCAGAGCTGGATGGCCAGGAGTAGATTTAGTACAAAGAATTAGGAAGGAATAAGTGGTATTCACACAAGAATTAGATCTCTTTTATGTCATTCATAGGATTAGTTTATGTTCTTTTACTTTACGTTTAGTTTTCGAGACAATTATGTTCAATTCAGTTTTAACATTTTAATGCTTTCAATAAATGAGGTATTTCAGGATATGAATCTCTTTACCGAGCATTATGGGATCCCATATTGCTTGGAAATGAGAAATTCTTACTCTTTATAAGGTTCTAATGGGGCTCCAATTGCATCATTGACTAGTCCTTTTGGAGTATAAGTCATGTGGTTTAGGCCTTTCATTAGGGTGTTACACCATCGTAGGCCAGCCCCTGTTTCAATCACTAAAAGCAAAGCAAAAACCATACGCATTTCCACACCAAAACCAGCCCTTGTTTCACCGTTCAAACCACCAACCACTGCGGGTTAGCCATTACCGTCATTGGTTATGCACTCCCCAACCCCAAGGTGCCTCTCGGAGTCCTCACAGTCCTACCTCCATTTTCGACCATCAGCACCGTAAGCCTCTCTCTCACACACACACACTCTACTCTCTCTCTCTCTCATCAGTCACTCTCTCTCTCTCAGTGCCCGTCATCGCAAGCAACACTGTCCGCTGCACGCCACCTCAACCTCACTGCCTCACGGTAAACTCCCTCTCTGTTTATCTCTCGCGCATCTCTCACTCTCTGTTCTCTCTTTCTCGCTCATCACTCCCTCTCTCTTCCAATGCACCGCCATCTAGACAGCCACCATCCATTGCAACCCAACTCTGCCACGACCTCCGTCCCCCACCGTGTTGCTGCCTCTTAATTTTCCTTGGGTAAGAACTGTTGCCGCCACTCACGTCTTGGTCCTCTATTTTTGGGTTAGTTTACTTAAAAATGAAATATTTTTGTGTCTTAGTTAACCTAATAGATGAGATGTACTATTACCATTTTTGCTCCTATGATGTATCCAGCTATATTATTTCGGATGTTTAGGTTAATGGATTTATATTTTAATGAGTTGATTATGTATATTGGGTTTGAAATCATGAGTTTTATATTACGTGCATGTCATATTTTTATTTGGACGTAGATGTATGGACTTGTACTACTAAGTCAGTATACTGATGCTTTTAACAGAGTAATTATAAATTGATCAGTTTTTATATATTAAACTCACTTTGTATGAGTTTTGTTTTAAATACAGATTAAATAAATATTTGAAATATATTGTTAGTACTGACATATATATTTTTTAGAAGAACATAGCAGTGCAAGACTTTTATTTTGAACTCTTTAAAGAGAAAATAATTAGTTTTTTCTTATTAAATGAAATATTTGTTCTCTTACTTTAATCAATTTTGTTTTAATGAGTCTTTAAACAAGAAATGTATTTTATGGCATAATTGTATTTATTAATAATATTATTATGCAATTTTAGAAATATTCTGAGTTTAATAATTATGTGGATATTGAGGAATTTAGGAAGTGATGGTATTTTAGAATTAAGAGAAATTTTAGATTTTTTAAGGAATTAAAATAGGTACTTTAGGTATAATATGAGATTATCTGTTCATGGGAGATTTATTTAAGTTACATGAATTTTTATAGGTGACGATTGACAATTGTTCAGTACTATTGTGTTGAATTTATGATAATCTAAGAAGTTCAGGTAAGCAGGATTCATATACTAGTTTTGCATAAAAGAAATGAAATGAGGTTGACTTTGAAAATATGCATGTTTATTTTTTAAAAGAAATCTGAGAACGACCTCAGATGTTTGTTCTGCATATGCATAAATTTTATATAAGAGAAAGTATTTTCTGTCATGACAAGTGTAAACATGAGCTAATTTTATACATTCTGTTCTCAACTATGCAAAAAGAGCGAATATGAAAATATAAAAGTTTTTGCTATAAATAAATGAAGATGTTCTGATTCTAATTATTTTGAACATGTGAAATGATCTGAAGCTATTCAGTATTTTGTTTTGATATGATGTGTCATATGAAAACCTTGGCATGAAATTCTGATTTTGTATCTGAATGTGATCTGATTCCAATGATGTTTCGTTCTGTTTTTGTTAAGGCCTTGTCATGGATATAATAGTGGTTTATAACCCAACCACGAGGGTGAAACATGGTATACAGCCCAACCACAGGTATAATGGTGGTTTATAACTCTACCACGAGGGGTGAAACATGGTATACGGCCCAGTCACGGATATAATGGTGGTTTATAATCCTACCACGGGGGTAAAACATGGTATACGACCCAGTCAGGGATATAATGATGGTTTATAACCTTACCACGGGGGTGAAATATGGTATACGACCTAGTTACGGATATAATGGTGGTTTATAACCCTACCATGGGGGTGAAACATGGTATATGGCCCATGGTATTTGTCCCGATGTGATGTTATGAGATGATATGAATATAATGTTCCAGTTTGGATACACCAAAAGATTTTTTTTTTTTTTTAACAAGTTTGTTTTTCTGAAAATTTCGCTCTGATATTTTGTACTAAGTTTTGTTTATGCATTCTAAAAGTAAATATGTTGTTTCTGCATTCTGAATATAAATGGTTTGTTCTGCATACCAAACTTTATAAATGCTCATGTTTACATGCTAGTTTATGCTCTCTACAATATTTTTTAGATATTTTGATGGTTCAGCTGAGGATCGAGATTATGAGGCATTGGGTGAGATGATTTAAGTATAGTGGATTAAGCATAAAAAAATTTTATGAGTATTGGCCATTTTTATTAAGAAATTTTATTGTGTTATTATGAATTGGCATTTTGGAAAATTGGTTATATTGAGAAAATTAGTTTGAATCGAAATTTCTATATGATATTGGGAATTTGGAGTCTATATTTATATTGTTAAAATGTGAGTTTAAGTGATAGGAAGTAACTCTCTGATCTGTGCGGAACCGGGGCGTTACAAGTGGTTGTAGACAATATTGAATTTTTATTATGAGTTGAGTTTACTCCTCTTGTTCTTGATTGAACTTTTGAACTTATCAAAGGTAAATCACAACCTTTGTGGTGTTGCTCCTTGTAATATGGGTTCTTAAGACAGGTTAATTAACAGGTCTAAATTTTAATATAATTTAGGTTCTAGAGACGAGTTCTCAACGAGTCTAGATTCTCCATCCATTGACTTGATTTTTTGCTTTCTTGGGTAAGTTTTTAAATTGATTGTAGATTCAAGGGATTTCATTCCCACGGGTTCATATCATTTTGTCACAGATATAATGATGGTTTATAACTCTACCACGAGGGTGAAACATGGTTTACGGCCTAGTGACAAGTATAATGGTGGTTTATAACCCTACCACGGGGGTGAAACATAATATACAGCCCAATCACGGGTATAATGGTGATTTATAACTCTACGACGAGAGTTAAACATGGTATATGGCCCAACCACGGGTACAATAGTGGTTTATAACCCTACCATGGGGGTTAAACATGATATTTGTCCCAATGCGATGCTCCTATACGATATGAAGATGATATCTCAGTTTATGATATGCTATAGGATTTTTGAATAAGAACTTTCGTCTCTCTTTTTTTCTCCCATAATAATTTTAGGACTTTTTGCCGAGCATATGTTGGACATGCTAGCAGTAACCGTTGAAAGCAGAGCTCAAATTGGAAACCCGATCTCGGCTGGCTAAGGAGTTGAGCTTGAAGATATTCTTCTTCAGGTTGGTTAATCGACTCAAATGGGCAAACTTCAAAGCAATAGACCAAGCAAGAACCAACTATGAGTAGCTTGTTATTTCCTTGCTCGGTCATTCTGGGACTGAATCTAAGATTTTCTTAAATTTTTGTTTGAATTTGAGGGTTTAAGTGGAAGAGAGATAAATATAAAAACTGGGTCCTATAATATTAATTGAGCATTAGCTTGAAAACTTTGGAATCTTTCTTGGAAGGGTATAGTTATACCATAAATCAGGGAATTTATGTACTTGATAGCTTGATTCCTAGATGAAATTTCTGCAAGTCTATAGTGTACAGGAGGCCCAACAGCCATTCAAATAGGCAACCAAAATCCTGGTAAGAGCCATGCAGTAGGATTCTCTAGATACAAAAGATTAACCCCATTTCTAAGGGGGAGATTTTTATTGCTCATACAGGCGAACATTACATGATTACATCAAATTAGTAAGAGATATCTATACCACTTATTCCCAGTAAGTTTCAATTTATTCACCAACATCCAGACACAGATGTTGTATGGAGCAGATAAACAATGAACTTGACATGAAATCTGGAGCAAGCCAATTTTACAAGATGACCGAAAAGCTGAGGAAGAAAAAACACATTGGGGGATTTTCCACTCCGAGCAAACAAGGGCAACAACTTAAACCTGTGGTACTGCATTATCGAATTATTTTGGAGCAGAAGATCATACTACCCAGCTATAATACGAATCAACAGGCTGTGAGATTCACTCTTCACCCAAGACACCATGTCTCGGCTTCAGGACATCTGTCACCACAAAAATGGATGAGTGCAAGAGAATCACAGGTTATATGAAAAGTCGTCAATGATGACAGAATAGAGGACTTGCACCCTTATTTCCCCTTAAACATTCAGAGTACAGGCAAATCCAAAGTTGTCTGTTCTATTTGACTGTGTTTATTGTAACCAATCTAGCAACATGATCTTTGTTTGAATGCCAATAACTAGAATACAAGTTATTAGCTCTACTGCATTAATGCTGGTGACTTCATCAATATGAACGAGTTAAAAACCCGAATAAAGGTTCCTTATTGGCACGACTTATACTAGCTTTTAACTGTACGTGATTAGAAATAGTGTGTGTGTGTGTGTGTTTGTGTGTGTTCTTTATCATCAACGGCTGCTGCAATCAATGGCATGTTTAGAATCACTAACCTTTCAGTTTATACTCCTGTCGTCAACTGTTCAAGCTGAGGCACTCCAATTTTAAGCAATTTGGTGAACTACAGAACAGATTAAAATAGCATTAAGAAATGTCTTTAAAAATGTTGATGATTGATGCAAAGGGATGTGCTATTAACGTTGCTAGTGTCCTACACATGACACCCATAAACATACCTGAGAGATCTTGAGTTCCAGTTCATCCCACTCTAAAGATGGATTGCTTCCCTTAACTATCCCTGTTCCTGCATACATCAATGCGCCAAGACCCTGGGATCCAAATTGGTCAGCACTAGGACGTTGTAGTAGGTTCTTAAGGCAGTTACCATTAATATCTCAAAAGAGAGGTAGAAAACAATAATAGGTTTGATTTGGCTCACCTTTTCCACCAATGCTGACCTGATGCCTACAGCAAACTCACTCTCTCCTCCGCTAAACCAACCAACAGGTCCAGCATACATTCCTCGATCAAATGCCTCTGAAAATATGCATAGATCTTCCATTAATAAGGTATTTATTGAGGTTCAGGAAATATTGAGCAGCAAAAACATTGGGTTCTTTATCAGATGAGATATATGGTATTGTCTAATCTGCTCTGAGTATTAATGTCAAATAAGGGATGAATAATCAAGTATATAAGTTGGTTTTGTACTGCTGAAACAATCAGATTGAGCTTCTAGTAATCCTGTTTTTGCTGCTTTCTTTTCTGGAAAATTTTGCAGTACCAATCCTTTCCTTTTGGAAACTGTATTCATGTTTTCATAGCAGGAGGACCTCCAAAATTCTTCTCTTGGAGTCTGCATGCATCTGTTTTACCTTTTTGCTCTTTTAAGTCAAATGATATACTGATCAAGTACTTGTTTTTGGTCTGAGGCACATGGTTCAACTCCAAGTGGTCCAACTTACTCTACATTTTTCAACAGAGTTATGCAATTCAAATAAACTGAATACACCTAGGGTCTGGGACTTAGAACACTAGAATAATCTTAAATTTAGGAGTCTAGTCCCAACAGTACTATTGCAACAACCAACGGCCCAACACCACCTTGAAGAACATTCTATAGGGCAACCACCACCACCACCACATGACCAACTGTCAGTCATTATCACAACTCTCAACTACCAACCCTTTGAACCCCCACCATTAAGTCAACCTTATTTGTAAAAAGAAAATTTTCTCCCCATAACTAACACACTCAATCCATTGCTTTTCAATAGGCTGTAAAGAGTTTTTAATGTATTATTGGAAGTGCATCAGAAAAAATATAATTTATAATAATAACAATTATATAGCACTTACCATTTTCTGCAATAAAAACCCGTGCCTCTTCTCTTGGGAATCCGCAGACTGCTGGAGTTGGATGTAGAGAAGCTAAGACGTCAAACTGGCAAGCAAAGATAGAATAAAAAAATTCTGTAAATTGAATCTGAATCAGTTATCAAACTTCTAAGAGATGAAAAGGAAACTTATAATTTTGGATACAGAATTTTATTTTTATTTTTATTTTTCTTTACCTCATCATCTTCACTTGTTAATTTGGCGGCCAATTTGGCATATAAATGCTGGACTCTTTTCAGTTTCCTTATCACTTTCTCTGGTTCAACTACTACCCCATTGCCTACAGCCTGCAAAAGAGAATCGAGTCAGCAGAATTTAAGATGTCTGAAAGCTCTGTTAATTACCTATATAATAATTAATCCAGTCATCAATTTGTGAGTTTATTTTTATATAATCTCTTTGTGTATGTAGTAGTTCTCTTTATACAAACTCCAACCTTCTATTACCTATATAAAAGCATTTTCTTTGCATTCTATTGAGCCCGGCCGCCCCTCAATATTATTTCATTCTATTTTTTATTTTACTTTATAAAAAACTATATCTACAAGGTCAAGATCATCAGTTTCAAAAGTAAACTTACCTCTAGGTTTTTCTTTATGGTTTCTCGCACTATAGTAAACTCAAGGTGGTCCTTGGGGCTGCAAAATCAGTAACAAGTGACATGATAAAATTAATATCAACTTCTCGAGAAAAGAAACAATAAAAAAGGAATTAAATTCATGTGTGGGTTATGGGTACTAATAATAACCTAGAAAGTAAGTCAAGTTCCACTTGAAGATCATGAGACATTGATCCACCTCTAGCACGGGTTGCAGCCAAAGCCTCGCTACAAATGCTAAGATTTTTTCTGTGAAATAGTCGCTCCGGCTATAATTCACAAATTAGGAAATAAAAGTAATTAGTACTCAGACAAAGGCAAGAAATTAATCAAGTCCAAGGATTTTGAACGTGAAAATGACATTAATTCTCACCCATTAAAGGGCACAATTAAAGCATATTCTCTTAATTAATTGATATTGTACGTATAAATATTAAGAAAGATAATGATCAAGATATATTATACCGTATTTCCAATAAATGCCGGTGATTTAGGAGGCTGTAGACAAAACTGATATGAATTGTCCTTTTCAACCTGCAGTAATGACGTTGTATAAGATAATATTTTTGTTACCAAAAAAAAAAAAAGGGAGAGGAAAAGATGCATTAATATCGAATGAGAATCATAATTAGAAAACATGAGTACCTGCAAACATGATAACCATGTTGTAGGGTCAATATCTGTAGCAGTCACCACCCGGCTGCTTCGTGCTAGCACAACCTTCATGATTTCCAGGGTAAGATAATTATTCATTATTAACAGTAATATCAAAGAGAGAGAAAGCAAAGAAGGCAGCTACAAGCTGGACTAAACTCTAAAGATATATATATATATATATATATATATATATATATATATGCTGCTTCTTCACGGAATATGCATTCTTATTATTAAGAAAATGGGAATTATCATTCCAAATATTCCTTCAGAAATAAGATTAGATTTTACCATATGATTCCTTTGTTTAGTGAGAAGTACTAAGTATTTGTTAGAATTAGATCAAGTTTTTAAAATACGCACTTAAATTTAAGGGAAAAACCAACCAAATTATTTTTTAAGAACCTCAAAATTAATTCTATTCTATTTTTTTTTTTTTAAATGTTGGCGGACCGCCTCCTCCGGAATTTAATTTGGACCACCCCCTTGGTAAGTGCACCACCGTGTGGCTTGCGCACCACTCTCTTCTCCGCCGCGGGCAGCTAGGTACTGGCAAGAACACTCGATCCATGATGCCATTAGGAGTACTGGTTAGGCCAACCCCATGGCCCCAAGGGTGGTCACATAGATTATGAAATCTGTGCTTAATGGCGCTCCACCAACTTTCTTTTCAATATAGATTACTAAATAATCTGTAAGATAATCATCCCCATATTATTTCAGTTAGAATATGTTAATTATAATATAGTAAAAATGTTCTTAAATATAAAATATGCTTATATTATTTAGTCATAATGGTTTATTGAGTAATCACGTACTAGAGGGCGCAAACCACGGTGGCAATATTATAATATATATATAGTCATATCAACAAGTTGAATTCTAGGTAGTTTAGAAGAATGTGCACAACAGGTGAATTTCGATATTGAAAACTGATACTATATATCCTAAATATATCCTCTGGTTGATATATTTTTTTTTATTTTTTTATTTAATTATTAAGGAAGTGATTATTAATATATTAATTATTTTTTTTTTTTTTAAAATTTTTTAAAGATTTTTAAAAAATATTTAAAAAAAAATAAAAAGAAAGTACAATGGTACACCAACTGACATACTGACGGTATAGTGGCATTAGGCTTCGATATTAACAGTAGAAGTAAGTTAAACTAGTGGAACAAACATATTTCAATAGATTCTACTTACCACTAGTTTCTCTCCTCAAACTTACCAGTACTAGGGTAAATTATATTTTTTATTTTTTATTTTTCTTTCAAATATTGTTTTAAAAATCATCAAACATTTTTTAAAAATAAAAAAATACACTATTTCATTAATAATCATTTCTTTAATCATTAAAAAAGTAAAATAAAATAAAATACCCGATAACTTTGAGGAGAAAAAATCATCTAAATATATTTTTTTAACGGTTATTTCATTCAAAAGTCTTATTTCGTACTGAACCAATTAAGTGGCGGAGCCTAATGAAAAGAAAAAATGATAACGTCACTTTTTACAATATTTTATATAATAATATTTTAAAAAGATTAAATATTTTTATAAAATACTTTATAAGACTAACATGAATTTATAAAAATATCCTTATTTTATAATATGTATTATAAAATAAATTATTAATTAAATATGTTGTGTGTATCTTCGCTAAATCAAAAGGGAGCTATAAGGAGAATCTCGGCAAAGAGATTAATGTTTAACGTGTCGTCGTATACGTAACACAGTACGTACGTACCTTTGTCAGTTCAGAATTTGTCCGGTCGATTTGCTGCAAAACTCTGTTGACGGTAAGTTCCCAATATTTCTTGGAGGGACTATGAGTCTTGCTCACTATGAACGTGTTTGGACTTTGGTTTCGCATGTTTACCACAAATGAAGAAACCTGCATGCATGCGCGTTCCATATTTACATATATATATATATATATATATATATAAAATATATCATATATATATTGCATTTCTAGAATGTATAAACGTACAAAATATATATATATATATATATATAGCACATGTATATATTGGACCCACCTGGCCCATCGTAGCCTGGAGTGCATCAATAGCCTTTTCCCAAGTCAAGGAAAGGGATTCGTCCCATGCAACAGTGGTGGCCAACATTGAGCTTCCTTCAAGCTCATCAAGCTCAACCTGCAGTACTCATTTAAATATCATTATATATATTCAAATATCATTATATATATATATATATATATATATATATATTGTACAGAACCATGTTAATAAAAGAACTAATAAGCAGCAGATCCAGATCAGAAAATAATGTAAAAGAAAAGTCGTGAAAACAAAACAACTGGGTTAAGTTCTTGATGATGATCTCTACCTGAGGAACTGTAAAGTAAAAGGATCCAAAACCCTCCCATTCCGGCGATATGTTAGACCTCGCATCAAAACGAATAGCCCCATAAGCACGGATTAAAGGGTTCTTTTCCGAGAGGAACCTGATTCAGACACGTGAGAAACATCAAGTCAGGAATATTATCGTGAGCTGCCTGCATGCATAATGTGTTTCCAAATCCCATAATAAAACCATTCCAGTAAAAAATTTCTTTTTCTTTTTTACCTTCTAATGGATTTCCAATCGTTATAGGAGAAAGGGTGGATATCCCGAAAGAAGACTGCGGAGCCCACGCCGGCAACGCTGACCAAACCCTTTGTTCCGGCCTTCTGCTTTGAGCTGCCGTTTCCATTTTCAGCAGGATTGAAGACATCGGAAGATCCAACCGTACGGCCGGAAAAGTAACAGCGAGAAAGCTGGAGACTGTTCTGGGCATGGAGCCAATCGATTGCGTCAATCTGTTGCTGGATTGGCACCTTCACTCAAAACAACAAAAGGTGGAAACGTTAGCTTTAGCTCCTTTGAGCCATACACCAAATTATTATATTATATAATATTATTTATTTATATATATATATATAATATTTTTATTTCTGAGGTGAAAGCTGGTTTAAGATCAGTCCGGCTACTCACCCATTAAATTATTCTTTTGAGATTTTGGAGGGCAAAATCACTGATTCATACCATTTTTCATATTAAAATTTGTAATCACCAATAAAAACTAATGCTACGTGCTATGATGACAAGGACTTAAATGATAGCCACCTAAAATGTATTTCTGTATAAGTGTGACTGGAGATGATAAAATCTAGTATAAGTACGTTAATTGTTATGATATTTAATACCGTTGATAGATGATGCAGGTCATGATAAAGATGAGCATGTTTAGTTCAACACTATTAGTGTAATTCGTCGTTGCAGAGCCTGCCATATCCTGATCATAGTGCAATGCTGATCGAGTTGGAACAGAGTCGACAAGGAAAATGATCGGGTGACTCCTAAATGTGTACTCCAAATGTCATGTATTTTAATTATTTTTAATAATTAAGGATTTGATTATTAGTAAATTTTTCTTTTATTTTCTATTAATTAAGAACGTTTAAAAAATATTTAAAATAAAATAAAAAAATAGAATTTCTTATTTGGAGTGCATCATGTGCACGTATGAAAGTCATCTTCGACAATAGAAGTAGGAACGATGTTTTCTGGACGAGTTCTGTTAGGTACAAGCGAGTTCATGCACTATATCGCGTATCGATAATTTTTTAATTTAAAAAAAAAATTTTGAGAGAAGAAAAAAATTTCTTATATTATAAAAATTATTTTTATATTTAATTCATATCATTTCATTAAATATATGTATTATATATGTACGAATTAGTGCACGAACTTGCATGCGGTAAAACTTTTCCTTTCGGGACAAGCTGTTCATGAACAGGCCTGCAGCTTTCCAGGTGCCATTACGGATATGAAAAGTTTCTCTCTCCATATTGCAGACCGATCGATTGAGACCAACCGGACACAATATCAGAAAGTATGTACTGTGGTTATAAATATCATTACCTCGAGACGTATGACTCCGGATGAAGATGGAGGTGGATGGGATTTGAGCCTGGTAAATGGCAGAGTTGAGCCTGTCCATGGCCAATGCAGGTGATGGAACTGTTGGGAGTGTACGCGTTTCAATGGTTTCTACAGGGAGTCCGTGGTCTCCTTGGCAACCATTCATCGACATTGAACATGGCCGATATCTCTGCATTCAAATTAAGCTAGTTCAGAGTTTCGTAACCCTTCATATATTACATTAAATGTATACATAAAGATCGAGATGATCATGTTCATAATCATGAAAAGCTCAGCAGTGGCCGGTGGCCGGTGGCTTACACGACGAGAGAAACAGACAGTTTGCCTACTTCTTGAAGTTGGTGCGGCGGCATAGATGCTGCATTTTCTTGTCGATTGTGGGTCGATCAGGCGTGCAAGGAACTGCCCAGATGCACTAGCAGTCGCCATGTGAAATGGCCCAGAAAGAGAGAGAGAGAGAGAGAGAGTGCCGAGGAGCGGAGAGACTCCAATGAGTTGGTCTTGGAGTTGATGATATCAGTATAATTCAGACATCCAGGACATTTATAGGGTAGACGGAGCATGGGTCAGGATCCTCTGCAGCACCTGGAGGTTTTCCCGGACGTTTTAGTTGTCTTAATCGTAGCCGTTCGTTTGCATTCATCCGTTTAGATTGCTCCTCGATCCGTTGCGATGACCTGGGGTTTTTTAAATCCCACGTGAATCACGTGCTCCACATCTGGGCGAATCTTCTTTTGCTATTTTTGTCAAGAAATATTAACGGAGACGTAACAGATCCGCCGTCCTTTTTATTTTTTATTGTTCTTTTAAAAAATATATCAGAAATAATATTTATAGTATAGAATACATAAATATAGTATACTTCTTTTAAAAAATTGAATAAATATGAAATTTATAAAAAAAAAAAAAAAATTTATTAATAAACTCTATTCATTTACGAAAAAAGTATATAGCACTTGCACACTCATCATTATATCTAGTATTACTTATCATATATACAACCACTTGAATTATTAAAAAATTACTATATTATAATAAATAATTACTAATTATCTAATGTCACATTATGAAATGATGAGAGAATGACGAGAATTGAAATATTAATAAGTAGTATTACTCATAAAAAAATATTCAATCAATATGTTATATTAATACGGATTATTTTTATTATCAAAATGCTACTCTACTTTCAGAAAATGTTATTTTTATTGATTATGACTTGATTATTGAGGGTAAGGTCAACATTTTCATGATCATAAGATTAACCAATATTGGACGAATGTGCCAATTTGAAATCAATTCAATTGGCTTCATAGAGATTGTTTTGAGATTGTTTTTTCAAAAATACACTCCAAAGATCACCCTTGGAAATTAAACAGTCCTAGTGACCATTTGATGAATTTACTAAAAATTAACAAAATTGTATTCAAAAAATCAATTTTTTAGTGTAGTTTTTTTTTTAATTCTAGTGTTTTTAGCTTTTATATTTAAACTTGTAGGTTTTAGTTTTAATTTTTTATCTAAGTTAGTTAATTTATTAGATTTATTTTTATCATATTTTTTTAATCTTATTTTATTTTCTCTAATTTAGCTTATAAAGCTTCTTTTTTTGTCAGCTTTAGTGTTTTTTTCTAATATGGTTTTCTTTTTTTCTCTTTTTTTATTTCTTTTTTCTTTTTTTATTTTTTTTTTTTTTTTGCATTATTGAGGGAACATTTTTTAGGTTTTCTAAAAAGCTCATTTATATTGATCATCCACATTTCTACTATCATTTCCTCAATCAAGTAATGTACATTCACCTATTTAATATAATATTATATCACTGATTTAACGGCGCCGTTGATAGACGGCTGCGGGAAGAAACATTTCTTCTAGATCTACACGTACGTACACGATTCTCAGAATCAGTTATCACAACCCATAACTTCTTTTCTGAATTTCTTGCCGCACCAACGAGTGTATTAATTTGGGCAAACCCCCACCAGTTAAATTTTACTTTTTATTTAAATGTGTGTAGGTCGCTATGTTTTTTAAGTCTTCGAATGATGTGACAGTATGGTCTGTGGATACCCAATCGTCATGTACAGCATGGTGCCATCAAATGAATAACTCCCAGTATTATTTAAACATTTCAGATAATGTGACATCATTTATACGGCTATAGTCACGTCAATTATATATGAACAAATTTGGATTATAAATTGGATCCTTCTATTTTCATTCGGCCACAGTGAGATATGAGAAATGATTTGTATAAATTTTAAATAGATAAATTCCATACAAGTTTTTATAAAAATATAGATTCTATTTTAAAAAAGTGTAAAAAAAATTATTATTTATTAATAATTGAACCCATTGTTTTATAAAAAGCTTATATGAAACTTGTCTATTTAGAATTTGTATCTAACATTACTCGTAAGATATTACCATTTTCATGATCAAATTTTACTTAATAAGCATACCCAATACATAAAATATTTCTTCTATGAGAGCACATGAAATTACTAATTTAGTGTCGACTATCCATAAAGATGGTCAATCATTGATAGATACGTGTTAAGAATATAATATAAGTAATTAAATCTACTTTTTCTCATTAGTTTAATTTTTTTGAATAAGTAGTGATTTTATATGGAATCAAAATAGAGATCTTGAATTCCAACCCTAATACTCTGCTTTGTTTCATTTAATTAAATATTTTACATGTATAATATCTATCAATTCAATTGACACTACAAGAGAATGCATTTTTTGAGACGAAAATATTTTGTCTCTATTTCGTCCCAAAAGATCTGTCTCGAAAGGTTTTTTGAGAAAAAATTTGAATTTATTTCCAAAAAATACTTTTAGGGAAAAAAAAATTGGCAAAACTGGTTGAAAGCGCTTGAACGAGAATATTCTTTTGGGATGAAAAGTTTTCATCCCAAAAAATCTTTTGAATGGAATATGTATTGTTCGAACGGTCGGGTATCTATTCGAACTCAATCGAAGTTTGATTCAAATGACACGAATTTATTTTGATCCTATTTGAATGGAGGGAGCGTTCAACAGTTTATCATGTCTATTTGAACAAAAATAATTTAATCGAATGCGATTTATATACATTCGAATTGAAAACATCTGTTCGAATGGGTGGTTCAATATTTTTGTTTGAATGGTGTATAGTACATTCGAATGATGACAAATGTGTTCGAACAAGCTATTATTTGTTCGAATGTTCAAACGTGAAGTCTGTTCGAACATAATTGAAGGTTCTCAAGTCATTTGAATGGTTTTGATTGGTAGTTCGAAGGAAAGCTAAAATGTGTTTGAAGGGTAATAAATTGTAAATTACCATTTGAATTGGGTATTTTATGGTCAAACAGTACTCATGCTACAATAAACTGTAAATTCAAATATGAAACTAATATTAAATATTGCATCAAGTCAAAATAATAAAAAGACAATTAAAAAAAATAAGTTATACGATTGTGGTGGCATAGAGTTTTGGGACATCAAACATCTTGCCTTTCCCAGCCATGTGAAATCTATATCCACGCATCAAACATCTTGGGTATTAGATGACCCGCCTTGATGGACCATGTGCCAAAGCATACAGTTCACTTGAGATTTCTTCTAAATTATCACTATATTTCGATACAACCTACATTAATAAATTTTATTCTAGTTATATCAGTGCTAGATAGAAACAAAATCCATTTTAGGGGTATGAAATTTGTAGATAGTAAGACAGTTTTTAGTTATACCGTCTATTCAAACCATGAGGCGAACTCAACTTTGTGTTTATTTCCTATGTCAATTACACTGTCCAAGTGAAGTAATTGTATATGTTCACTGCACATGTTCAAGTTAATAATTAATTTGTATCAAATTATATTATATTCCATGACTTTTAATTTATTTTAATATGCACAGATCACTAACCTCAAGTAGTACTTGTCAATCTTTGCGCAGTTATTTAATATATATCATTAGGCTCTATCAAACTCTCATCCACATAGGTCATAGCCCCCTTGTGCGCCTATGAGACGTATGGTTTGAGAAAATATGAAAAATAATGAATTAACTCCTATTTGTCCACCTTCATAATTTCGGTTCGATCTTGTGAATCTGGTATTAACCCCATAGAAATATATAGAACAAAATGTATGTTATTTATTATCAATGTATGACTCTACAATCGAATCTTCCGGACGAGCCTTATTCCCCACGAATTACTTAAGTTTTTTCAAAAACCATTCAATAAGATACATCCATCTATATTACACCAAGCCAGCAACTAAAGCCTCACGAGACAAGTACACAACCAAATGAACCATTACATCAAAGAATGAAGGTGGATATAAATTCTTCAATTTGCATAATATCACTGCAATGTCAGTTTCCATTTTTACTAATGCATTAACTTTCAACGTTCTATTGCAAATGTCCTTAGAAAATCTCCCAAATTTTGTCAGAGCTGGACGAATATCTCAAGTAAACCTACATGACAATCGTGACTTTTAGTGCTAGTTATCTTCTAATCATGGGTTCGCACACATCTTGACATGTTCGCATCATAGCCATTAGATATTTTGATTGTCATGAACCACTCACATAATTTTTTTCTCTCATCATTTGACAATGTGTACCAACCAAGAGGCATATAAGTTGACGACCCATTATCTTGCAAATACAACTCATTTCTTATCCCCAACTCCTTTAAATCTTTATGAGTGTTAATTGTATCTTTTTTCTTATCTTTTATTGACATTAGAGTGCCCAGTATATTCTCGCATATATTTCTTTCAATGTGCATAACATCTAGATTATAGTGCAGTGTCAAGGTAGACCAGTATGACAAGTCAAAGAATATGCTTTTTTTGAAAAATTCAACTTCACTGCTTGTTATTTTCTCTTTCGAGCTCTTGCATCCTTCCCAAATCTATTTTCTGAAACATCTATAACTGCGTGATAATATCTAGCTCAGACAATTCTAGTGATGATGACATTCGCTCAATCCTTTCATTAAATATCGCTCTATTTAAACGCTATCTATAATCATGTGGTGAATATCGACGGTGTCCTATGAAACATAATTTTCTACCATTTGTCAACCATTGAGACTGAGTATCTTTATTATAGATAGGACAAACCATTTTACCTTTTGTGCTCCACCCAAAAAAGTTTCTTTATGCTGAAAAATCATTTATTGTCCACAGCACCGCAACATGCATCTTAAACTCCTGCGATGAGGCCACATCATATGTATTGAGACCATGATCCCACAACTCTTTTAATTCTGCAATTAGTGGTTGAAGATATACGTTTATTTCATTTCCTGGTGACCTTAGACGTGGTATCATTAGAATCATCATGAAGTATGGATCCTTCATGCACTTCCAAGGTGATAAATTATAGGGCATTAATATGACTAGCCAGATACTATGAGAAGTGCTCATGTTGTCAAATAGATTAAAACCATCTGTTGCTAACCTAAGTCGTATATTGTGAGGTTCTTCTACAAATTGAGAGTACTCGGTATCAAATTTTTTCCATTGTAAAGAATTTGCAGAATGAGAAAGGAAGTCTTCATTTTAGACTCTTTCAGTGTAATGCCAAGACATATCTTTCGCAATCGATCGAGATGTAAGGAATTTTTGAAGTCTAGGAATCAAAGGAATATGTCTTAACACCTTTCGGGATACATCACGCTTATCGAATGTCCATCTTGACTCATGACACACTGGACATTCATCAAATTCTACATATTATTGCCAGAAGAGAACACAGTCATTTTTATATGTGTGAATGATATTATAATCGAATCCTAACCCTTGTTTCAAATGCTTTACTTCATACAAATTACGGGGTAATATGCAATTTGGTGGAAGAGCCTCTTTAAATAATTGGAGCTACATGTCAATGACATTTGTAGAAATACGACATATAGCCTTAATATGAAGCAACCTCACTGTGAAAGACAACTTGCTATGACAAGTGCACCCCTCATACAGTTCTAGCTGTGCATCCTTCCACAATCTTCCAAATTTCCATTTTTCTCAAATGATTGAGTAGATGTTCATTTTCCATCCCTCGCCCCCAAACATACTAGCACCAAGATTGCCTAACATCTCCGCAATATTCTCTCCATTATCATCAATATCATCAGATATGTCTACATTTATATCATTTATGTCAATGTCGTTACCTTCCTCCATTTGATTGGATTAATTGCCAAATGTGATTCTTTTAGGAAATAGTTCACCATGTAAGATCCACAGTGAGTATTTAGGATTGATTTCATTGGCATATAAATACTCCTCCGATTTGAGTCACGGTATTCTAGTAGAGGTAGTCTATCATATGCAGTAATGATCTCTAACCTCCTACTCCAATCGGGGGTCGATGTGCTAATGACAAAGTGAAGGCAACCACAGATTGGGCCCCTTTACAATATCACATTTAGCAAGAGTGAGGGTTACTTGCGGAAGGCTTGCATTAATGTTCCAATGGCACAAGATAGTGGCACGGAGCGAGATCCAACTTCTACTGATGCCGGTGTTGATAGACAGGTTGCGAGGGCTACTACCATAGAGATGCAATCCCTGCTCGAGGAGCATTGCACATTTTTTATCCAGGATATGGAGAGGATCCTAGAGAGGGTCACTGCGCCCATTATGGTTCGACTGCAAGAGGTTGAGGGACGCATTACTATCATCCAAGAGGACCTGGATAATCTTACTTAGTAGTTTTATTTTTTATTTGACCTTTTGTTTTATATTGAACATTATCGATTTAATTACTATATCATTTTTATTTGTTACATATAGCTAGCTTTTTTCTTATAAAAAATCATTTTCCTTATTTTCCTTACCAGTTTATGATAATATAAAAAATGACATTCCCTAGAAAGTAATATTTTTTTAATATCAAATTCTAATTTAACATAACAAAAGTCATTAGTTAATTTTTAAATTAATTATATAAAATTCTTAGGACGACATATATGATATATTTTAATTTACAATAAATCATAATAAATCCGCATAGGTAGATTTTTCATCTTTAGAAAATGATAATTAATAGACTCAAATAATATTTATTTTTAAAATATTTGAATGTCTTTTAATAAATTTGTACAATTAAACTTATTTCAATTGTCTACACTACCGTTCAAACGCCTTTTATGACAATTTGAATGGGTTACAATTCCATTTGAACATAAAAGTACTGTTCGAACGATATAGCAACCATCCCTGCCAAATTTATTTATAACTTTCCACCAAGAACTTGTTCGAATGATTAATTTTAGTGTTCGAACGGGTTCTAACTTTCTCGGACAAAATTGTGTATACGTTCTTGCCACAGCTGTTATTCGAATAGTTATGTAGGCATTTGAACATGAATTAAATTACTGTATGAACGTGTATGGGAATGTTCGAACAATATAGCAACCATTATCGCCAGATTTATTTATAACTTCCCACCAAAAATTTCATTCAAATAATATCTCGTTCAAACGGTTTCGACCTTTCCCCGGCACAATTGTCTATACTTTTCCACCACGACTATTATTCGAACAGTTCTGTAACTATTCGAATGTGAATTATAATATTGTTTGAACGCTTTTTTAGGGAAGAAATTTAATTCGTCCCTAAGAAATTTCATCTCTAAAAATAAAATTTCTTGTAGTATGATTATTTCCAGCTCAATGACCAGTTGAGTAGCGTGACAAATTAATATACTTCGAACAATATGACATCATTAAAGTCTCTCGACTCTCTTTTGTCCAAGAATAATAAATCTCACAGGTGTAATATTTTTAGTGCATGTGTAACCAAAATGGTAAAAATACAGTTCTTGGTTTCATAACTCTCTTTTAATAATGATGATAATTTTGTTTTAAATGAAAGATATTTTTATGGGAAAAAGAGGTTGTAAAATTATTAGTACTCCAATTTGCAATTTCGGAAGCAAGATGAACATGACATCATTCTCCCTGACAAAGAGAGGTAGTTGATATATATATACGTACCTACCTAGCTGCCGGGCAGCATTGCTGCATACATGGTGCCAAAAAATATGGTAGCTGGTAAATATCATGACGCCCCAGAGAGAGAGAGAGAGAGTCACCTGCTCAGTTTATTTATTACAATATATATTCTTGAGAAAATCATCAAGATGATGATGGTGACCCATGCACGCACTCAGTGGTAGTAGTAGTAGTACTAGTACACATCCCTGATGCATTCATTCAATTTCAGATGATGATCTTCACATGATCAAGACCAAAATTCCATATATGGCACTATCTGACCCCCATCTGCTCTTCTGCAGGCTTTCTTTCTTCTTCTGCCATTGTAACTAAGAAAACTGTTAGGTCGATTAGGGTGGAAAAAGTGTTAGTTCGGGTCATGACTCACAGATGAAGAGGCGACGTAAAGTAGAATTTCCTGTCACGTATGGGCTTGCTAGGTAGGTGCATGGGAACGACGGGCTAGCCGGAGCAGGAGGGGAAGGGAGAAATTAAGTAGGCCATGCATGCAGGCTGTCGTTTTTGACTAGTTTCTCCGATACGAAATGGTTGATATATACATGGCGTTGCGAACTGTATATTTACTGTTATGTGAATATATATATATATATATATATTGATATTGTTTACATTAGGGTTCCATGCATGTACGTACATAAGAAAGCACTGATCGATCATGAGATTTGTGTGATTTTCGTGCAGAAACAAATTAAATAATAAATAATGTTACAAATGATCTTCCAGATGAAGAATTACTTGATAATAATATGGGACGTACACGCGGTACGTATTCTTATCCGTATATAAAGTGCCAAGTTATTTAAAATCGATATTTCTGCAAGCAGTTTTAATTGTACGACAAAAAGTGATAAGGTAGGAGTAGTACGTACCACGTCATTTATATTACAGGCGTATCCAATAATATTAGGTTCTGTTTGGATGTTGAAGTAAATTGAATTGAGTTGAGATGATAAAATATTGTTAAATATTATTTTTTAATATTCTTATTATTTTGAAATTTAAAAAAGTGAAATTGTTTATTATATTTTGTGTTGAAATTTGAAAAAAGTTGTAATGATGAGTTGATATGAGATTGACCCATTTTGTATTTATAAAAGAGAAATAGTATTAGTTGTAGTCGTGAGTGTGCAAATACTGTATAATTCATTTTGAAAAAAGTAAATAAATACAGGACCCACATGAAAAGAAATAAATTTTTTAATAGTGGACTCCAATATTTTTTAAAGTGACTGCACGTCGCTTGCACACTCTACGACTGTTTGTAATATTACACCTAAATTGATCCCCATATAGTTTGATAAGAATATTTTTCTCATTGTAGTACTTTGGCCAAACCCCAAAAAGCTATAGTGGAGTTTTCCCTTAAAATTCAACTGTATTTTAAAATAATGTAGGTTTTACAATGTATTTATAGCAAAAAGATATTATAAACATCTGGAATGTGGGTGCTATCAATATACTATTGATATATTTATCAAATACTATAATTAGTACCATTGATATATTTATCAACATAAGGATATTATATATATAGTACTGCAATTAATAAACCTATGATGAGCTAAAGATCTCGTACAGTACATAGGAAAACAAAAAACTTTATATATTTAATATTTCTGTTATAAGTTATGAAGTTGGATATATAATAGAAAAAAGAAATTAAAAGTAAGTAAAAAGGTTAAAGGAAATTAACTGAATGACAAAATAAGCATCATGATCAATTATTTTATAAGATCATGATGATCTGGGGTTAATTAACTAGTATTTAATTTTTGTCTTGATTAGTACGTACCAATTCAACTAATCATCCACGTGAACATGATGATTCGCTTGAAAGGCCGATATATTGGTCCTTGGGTTTTAAAATTTATATTTTTTTCAAAGCATTTCCAATGTCGTCATGATCCTCTATTTGGAAATCATTGTTTACACAGAATCAATAGCTTTGGGATATGTACTGTAATAGGGCATTACAAGCTGCTGGCATATATCGTCATGTGACCCTCCTGCATGGCCACCCAATGAAAGTGGCCGGTGCGTTCCGGCACTGCCACGCAAGGTGGTCCAAATGCTGGAGGTTGTTCTTCACGATATTATATGATGCACGCGTCCTGATCACTTTGAAAGAAACAAATTGCTAGCTAGTGCTACAAAATATAAAGCATGGGTTTTGCGGTACCTCTACGTACTGCATCGATCGTGAGGAACAACGTACAACGTCTACATGAGTCATGGCAACAGAGACGGAGGAGATCATCCTCGTAGTTTTATTTTTTGCCAATTCAAAAAATATTAATTTAATATTTAATCTTTAAGACTTTGTTTGGATTCGAAGATGAGTTGAGATAAGTTGTAAATAATAATGAGATGGGTTGTAAATAGTAATGAGATTTGTGAGTTAAAGTTGATGAATAATAATAAATAGTAGTAAGATGAGTTGTGAATCCAAATCTTAGCTGAATTTATAAATTTCAAAGAACAAAAAATTAATGGTTTATATACTACAAGAAAAACGGATTTTTGTGGCTATTTAATTGCGACAAAAAGATTATTTGTGATCAAAACAGACTTATTTTGATTGTAAATAATCATTTCACTTGAATTAACTGATCACAAATAAGCAGTTTTTTTGTAGTTATATATAAAATTATTGGGAGTTATATATACGGGTTTTTGAAATTTTTAGTATAATTTTCCTTTTAATAATTTCGGGATCCTGATGATCTAGCGATCTACTTGATCTCTCTGATCGCCGCCAAGGCGCCAAGCCTTGAGTGAGAGGGAATCGAAAAAAAAAAAAGTGGGAAACGACCACCGCGTTAGGCGCAGTCTGATATAAACTACGGACTGTGAAGTCATATATGCAATGCAGTAGGTAAGTACGCAATCATGAATGAATAATTAATTAACAAATGGGTAGTGGTAGGTTTACCCAATTTCAACCTATCTACCACCTAAGAGTATTACAAGTTTTTTTTTTTTATTTTTTTATCATCATTTTTTTTAAAGTGATTTTTAACATCTTTAATTATTAAAAAAAAATTAAAAAAATATATTACTTTATTAATACTTACTTTTTTAATCGTTAAATAAAATAAAAAATTAAAAAAAATTAAATATAAAAAGAGTAATAAATGAATACTAATAATAGAGTAATAACTCTATCATTATTCTTTAACAAATTACCTTATGTAATGACAAACCGATTGATCATTGACTAGCTGTGGGCTACATGCACACCTAACAACTTATGTCTATTATTTCTCTTTTTATATTCTTTCTTGTCAATATATACAAGCTGTCGACAGAGTTGGACAGTGGATTCGACTTGGCAATCATGCAACAGATCGGATCTGCCAACTTCAGCTTGAAGCTATTTTTTCTTTTTTTAATTTCTTCTTCTTTTGTTTTTTGTGTTTTTTGAATGGATCTATTGGAGGCAATAACAACGTCGGTAGAGGATAGTAGGTAGATACTTATACCTGATTAAATATTAATGATAGAAGATAGGTAGAGAAAGAAGGAAAGATGGAGAATGCATCTTGCATGAGACACATTGGGGAGGTAGATATAAGAAAGGAAGATAAGGAATGATCGATGGATAGGGGCAGCTGGAGAGAGAGACAAGGAGAACAACTAGCAGAAGAAGAAGTTATTCCTCCACGGACAAGCTTCTCAAGAGATCAGCATGCATGCAGACCGAGAGTGGTAGGAGGATCAGGAGAATGGTTGTTGGGAGAGGTCAGAATAAGAGTGGAGGGCGGGGACGAGAAGATGGATGAGAGATTCTCTCTTTAGAAAGTACATGCCAGTAATTCCTACATTGCTGGAATATATGTTTGATGAATGTATTTGGTACCCCAGAAAATGATAGAAAGCAATTTTCGTTGTCACGATTGGTGAACGGCCAACTCTGGTCTACTTACAGCTATATCAATGACATTAATTTTTTTTTATTGGTACTGTGTGTTCAGCAATAAATTTCCGACTAAATTTGTTGATGTACAGACTCTCGGCAAGGAGTTAATTTCCTGTAAATGCATCTAAGTAATTCAATGGGAAGTCCCCTGACTCGGCCTCGAAATTGATTGCATCCAATGCAAGGAATACTGCCTTTCCCAGCACAATAATGTCGCTGCTACAACTCCTGAAATCGTTGCAAATAGTTTATACCAACGCATTACGCCTCGCGCGCTGCGTGTTTGTTGCGAAAGAAAAAATAGATACAACAATTTGTTACCATTGACTTCCTATAAACGTCACAAATATGGGTATTCCCGACGTTTCTAATTCAGCCGCAAATTTGTAATTGCGCACTGGAAACAATGCCCCCGACTGTGTTCGTATGGTGTTGCAAATGTTTGTTCACGTCGTCTCAAAATCACTGAAAAAAGTATGGACATCGTCGGTATATATTAACTTGGATTTTTGCGTCCTTCCAATTAACCGATGGGAATCAAAATCAATTTTGTCGGATTTATTGTCGCTAGCTGTATATGTCGTCTTCATCGCCGCAAGTAGGGTGGGTTCTTTTCCAACACTTTCGTGAAGTCGATGCAAATAGTGTATATTTCTGACGATTTTAAGTACTACTCGTCGATACCAATGGGCACATGCAGCGACGGTTTTTCCTAAAGAAATTCACTAATCGCTACAAATGTCCACTACCCACATATATTAACAAGGTTCTCATCCACTGGCATGCAGTAGCGGCTAAAACACAGGCGTTACAAGAAAAATATGCTTTTGTGATTAATTTATTGCAATCAAAAGACTATTTGTAACCAATTTTGGTTATAAATAGTTATTTCGCTAGAATTAACTGGTCGCAAATAAACAAATTTTTTTTGTAGTATGGTGTGAATAACACTACAATAAAAAAGACTTTTTGAGACGATTTTGTTTTGGAACGAAATGAAAAGCGTCCCAAAAAGTGAAATTTTGGGATGAATTTCATATTTCGTGCCAAAAAAACGACGGAAGAACTATACTGTTCAAACGGTATAGTCAAGGACGGAATATTTGGTCCCTAATAACGAAACCGTTCGAATGTAATTCTTTAACGTTCGGACGGTTAAATTTAATAGTTCGAACGTACATTTTGGCACGTTAAGTAAAATTATTATAGCGGAAAAATTGCTCTACTGTTCGAACGTACAAATTTAACCTTACGAACGTACATTTTGGCATGTTAAGTAAAATTATTATAACAAAAAATTGCTCTACCGTTCGAATGTACAAATTTCATTGTTCGAATGATGGATCAACACTGTTCGAACGTTATTTGTAGGGTTCGAACGGTGATCATATGTTTTTTTTAGAAATTATATTTATATTAACTAGTAATTATAAGAAATTTTTCAATTAAATAATATGAATAATATAAATCAATAATTAGTTCAAAAAATATAAAATAATACTAATTCATAATTAAATACTGAATTTACAAAACACTAAATATTGTCCATTCTAAAAACAAAAAATAAATAAATAAAAGATAGAAAGTATTAAGACCCTAACTCTTTGCACACTTCCTCGACTGCAGCTAATCATTCCTCTATCTGTGTCAGTCAAGTATTGATGGTGACCTGAGTCGCAGACATGGCATCAAGCTTCATACGTAACTCAGAGATGCTAGCAGTAATTTCTGTACAAAACTCAGACATAACAGAACGGACCTCCATACACACTACATTGATCACCGCTCATGTCTGTCTGTTGATCGCTACACATACGATCTCGGCCATGTCCTCACAAGTAGCATTGTGTACTGATGCCTCTGCCTGTCTGGATGTCTCAGTGGCTGATACTCCATGATCTCCCGGCTGTGTATCTCTCTGAGGATCAACTGGGTCTAGAACATGTCCACGAAGACGCAATCTCGAGTGTCCTGTGCTGCGTGAGAGGGTGGTGCTGTTGATTGGTCCCATCGGCTCCCATTTACGCTAGGCAACATCAGGCACGACACTGGCAAATAGCAAAAATCGGGTGATCAAGATCCCGAATGGTAGTATATCGGTCGAAATGTACCAGGATTTTGATTGAATCCTATCGAATATATACTCCACCAGGTTAATAGGAATGCCACAAACTACCCGTACCATAAATTTTGTCCGATCAATGTCAACCTCTGTCTTGTGCTGCCGAAGGTCAATATTGTTGGCGATTATCAAATTCAGGATCTTGAAGAAAGAAGATAGATTTGCCTGTTTGATGCTCTTTGTCCCGTCATACGGGTGATCATCTGGATCAAATACCAAATCCCTCACCTCATGATCAGCAAGGGCATCAACCTTATTGTATAAACCGGAGCCTCCTCCTCAACTGTCTCCACCTCAGCTGAATGATCAAACTCTCTAGGCATCATGTTCGGATATGCATCTGACAGCCTAGAAATACTGAGATGCTCAGCGAGTCTGTTTCGTGAAAATACAACTAGAACTCCTCGGATAAAGATTTTGTATGCCCCTCCGTCATCTGGGCTGGACACCACCGAGCTCTCTATAGAACTCAGCAACAATATCAATAGAGGAGACGGTCTCCCATGATTCCTCCCACTCATTTAAGATTGGTCCCCAATCACGATCGCTGAAGACTGATAGCAGGGAATGATCCTCCCAGACAAGACTCTTGAAGTCAGAAATCTTCACTAAATTACATATGAATAGTAATTTAATAAAGTAAGACATTGTGAACAACAAAATTTTATAAAAATAATATCACATTATTTAATATTAATTAGATTAATATTAATAGAAATTAGATATTTAACAAAATGTGATAAATTTCTATATTAATTTAATTATAATATAATATATATTCTCGTTAAGATTTAATAGAACTACAATATGGAATAAAAATAATGATTCACTAATATTATTAATTTAATTATACCGTTCGAATGCCTAAAATAGTGTTCGAATGGTATGCAAACCTGTTTGGCTCGTATAGTTTGAACATATAAAACAACGGTCGAACAGGGTACCGTTCGAACGTTTAAAACAACATTCGAATAGTTAATTAATAAACATGTTTGGTTCGTGCCGTTTGAACGCCCTACCCAGCGTTCGAACAAGAAGTGTTCTGCAAATACACGAAGAACCTTACAAACTCTCTCTCTTCGCACCGCTCTCAGTCTCTCACGAACTAGAGCTCCTTCGCGAACTAGCACCATTCTCCCTCAATCCAGCCCCCAAACTCTTAAGAGTTTTCATCTCACTCAATTATTCTCGGATTACCTCATTATTTTTACTGCTTTTTGTGGAACTCCTTCGCATTGGTTACATGACATATAGTCTAATCTCCTTACCTTTTCATCTCCCAAAATCCAAGTCTGTTTTTTATATTCTCATTTTGGTTTGAATATGATACTTTGCAATGTTGGAAATTTGTTTGCTTTTGATATTGTTGTTTGTATTACTGTGAGTTTGTGATTAATGGGGGTTTTAGTTGTTGAAGAGGATTGAAATATGGAATGAACTCATTCGAACGGTTTAGGCTTACCATTCGAACGGGTATGTTATGTTCGAACATAGTTTAGTACCGTTATATATTAATGTATTTACAATTAGAAATTAGAATATATAAGGATACAAATAATTAAGATACAAATAGATAAGATTTAATAATACTTAAATACTTAAATAGTTAATTATAAATTAATATAATGAAGTATTTTAATTAAAATACATCTAAATCTTTAAATTAAAATACAAATAGTTAAGATTTAATAATACTTAAATAGTTAATTCTAAATTAATAAAATATTGAATCATCCGAAGTATTTACAGATGATGAGGGCGAATTGTCAAATGAAATTGATACAGATTATGATTGACTAATTATGTGTTAACATTACACTTGATGACAAATATTTTACTTATTGAATATATTGATAGTTTGAAATTATGCCACCAAAGAGGAAGGAAGTTCGCAACTCATCTTCACTTGTTCCTAGCTCTCCTTCAGACTTACCATTAGAGATTGACTCTACGGAACAAGGTAAAAATCTAATACTCATAAAAGTTATTAATTAAGATCATATAATAGATATATAATAGAGATTGATTACAATGTTATATTTTATAGAGTCTACAGTATAATCTCATCAAGGTCGAGGCACTACTAGATGCGTGACGTTGGAAAAAATATCGTAAGGTGAATAAGATCAAGGTTAACATTCCTGATGAACATACCAGAAGCGAAGGACAACCAATAGCTTGGCTTACATCGCATGTGGGTGCTCTTACACGAACTTATGCACCTTTGGCAACGATTTCATGGAATAAAGTTCCTCAATATGTTAAAGAGCTTATCAATAAGTGTTGTTTGGTAATGTTTAAAATATTGATTTAGTAAAATAAATTTCTATATTTTACTTAAATTTAGAATATTATAAATGATAATATGTTTGTGACCATTTTTTTTAAGGATGATTTCGAATTAAATTTTGGTCGGAGAGATGAGCGTAAGACTGTGGAAGAGTTTATTGGTAATGCATTCCGCAAATATAAGGCGATGTATCATGAGCATTATAATAAATTTGAGAACAAGGAAGATGCACGCCAACGTCCTTTTCAGGATGTTCGACCTTCTGAGTGGAAAAAATTTTGTGACATGTTTGAGGATCTATCATATTAGGTATAATTAAATTTAATTATTTTACTTGTCCTATTTATCATTTCACTTCATAATATTTTCAATTTCTTTGCAGGAGTGAAGTTCTATAAACAAAACAAATAGATCAAAATTGAAATTAATCATCATGCAGGCTCAAGATCTTTCCATCTCCTCTCTAAGAAATTGGTATTGCTATTTTTCTTTTATTGGATATAGTTAATTATTTGGAGAAATCATAATGACTTTATATCTGAATACATATTTATTGTAGCAAGATTCAGATACCAATTATGATCTGACAAAATTATATGCTGCATTGCACACTGATTGTAATGGGGAGTGGACTCATCCTGATGACCGTGAAAATTATGTAAGTATTATAACCTGTTTTAATTAAATATATTAGAATATTTATGACGATATTAATTCTTTATCTTATATATGTATAGGATAAAATGGTTGTCTTACGTGCTGAATCTGCGTCAAATCAAAATTTTTCAATAAGTGATATTGATATTTTTACACAAGTCTTGGGTCAATGTTCAGGATATTTGAGGGGTTTGGGTCACTGTGTAAAGCCTTCTCCCTCTTCCAATTCCTCTTCTTCCGGGTTTGCCTCTATGACTTCTATAGTGCTAGAAAATGCGAATTTCAAAATCGAAGAATTGACTGCAAGGCAGCTTAAGTTAGAGGCTCAATTGCTGAAACAAGTAAACATGAAGATGCGCATCAAACAACGTGAAGAACAATAAGAAGAGTTCAAAAGACAAATGCAACTCCAAATGCAGCAGCTTATGCAACAATACAGGCCTCCAAGCAACTGGTGGTTTTTTACGTAAAGATTTTGGGATTATCTATTTATGTACGAACAATGTCAGTCTCATGGTTATTTATTTAGTTCGCACTTATTATAAAACTTTTGTGAGTATTAAACAATTTCAAATGTATTTTTTCAAATATTAAATAAAATAGTTATCGTTTGAACACAATTTATTAAATTGTTCGAACGATCACATAACATTCGAACGCCATTTATTTTCGTAGCGTTCGAACATAACTTTTCCTGTTCGAATGCTTATACCATTCGATCTGTTCCTTTAATGTTCAAATGGAAAGCTAAATTTATACCATTCGAACGGGTGTATAATTTATTTTTGTTCGAATGTATTTTGCAATCGTTCAAACAAATTAATCTAGTTTCGAACATAAAATTGTAACCGTTCGAACGATATTCAAGGGCGAATTTCAACGGTGACAAAAGAAATTCTCCTTTCGAACGATTTCCTCCAAATTCGTCCCAAAAGATATTTTTTGGGACGAAATGGTAATTTTTGTCCCAAAATATCTTTTAGGACAGTGTTGTTGGAACGAGTTCGAGATCAATTTTTTTTGTTCCAAAATATATTTTGGGACGAAATGACTATAATTTGGAACAAAAAATTTCATCCCTAAAGACCGTTTCTTTTGTAGTGTAATGGGCTGGCGACGATCATGTAATCCAACGCAAATATTCCCTTTAGTTGTCATTATTTCTAATTATTATTAAAATTACTTTTGTTAGGAACCTTACTGGGACACTGCTCGACATGGAACAACCTAAGAATTAACATTCTCACAATTGCATAAATCCATTACTCAATAAACCTAACACCATTTTTAATAACTCCTATAGATCTACTCAGAATATATATGAATGAAATGAAAAACCAAAGGGTTTGATTTGCCCAAATTGATTGGATCCATAATAAAAATTTGTTGTACTAAACCACGCATTCATTCATCAACTGTTAAAATTCTTGATCGATCACTTTTCCTGATATACAAACTTAAGCCATTTGTACTAGCAAAGACCAAATACAATACAATATTAAGTTGCCATTGAATGCAAAGTTACATATATAAACCTTATGGGTAGTGATAATTTTACTAGTTAGTGCAATAAACCTGACAACATTCAAATTCCCAATCTATTTACTCTGTGAATCAACTATATACCTGCTTTATGGAAGAAACACACTGCCATACAATCTGGCTCAAATGTTTCCATCAACCCATATTGTATATAACCCACTTAAACAACCTTCATCATTAGATTTTTCGTTATTCATTAGTCTACACTAAACAAAAATCTGACCTCGTTCTCTTCCACCCTTACCTTCCCTATCCCCATTCCATGCTTTGTTATAGTATTGATTCCCATACATTTGATTGGAGATCAATGTTGTAAGTAGTGGCAACAATTTTGCTCTTCAGAGTAGTTAAAAATGATCTCAAGTGCAATATGTTTTACAAGGATGACAAGGAAAAACTGAAAGTGAGCTAGGCATTGAGTAACTACTATAATGCTTTCCACATTACTAAATTAAAACCAGAACCTTGTCTTCACAACATCATAGCTGCATGTATAGTCCACCAAGAGCCTAGTTTCAGAGTTGTATGAAAAACATTAATTAACTGCTTGTACCTGTAACTGTAAGATAACATTTGAAGTGAGTACTGTTAGTATGCCAAGATTCATTTTTATTTATAAACTATTCCATAAAATGTAAACATTTATTTCATTACCTTTAGGGCACGTACCATATGTGCAAAATATGTGTAGCTTGTACTAAGATCATGCCCCATACCAGACAACTCCAAATCACCACCAAACTTGATCAGGTGATGCAACCTAACTGTTAATGTAACGCCCTAATAGGAAAACCCAAACTACATGGCTTATACTCCAAAAGGACTAGTTAATAATACAATTGGAGCCACATTGGAACCTTATAAAGAGCAAAAACTTTTCCTTCCCCAGCAATGTGAGATCTCATACATCACCTACACTTATCCATATCATATGGGGTATCACAATCTACCCCCCTTAAATTCTTGACATCCTCGTCGGGGCTGTCCATTGTAGGTGTCACGGCTCAAGTCTCACATTTCTGGTTGGAACAGTCTTTGATACCATTTGTAACGCCCCATTGGAAGACCTAAACCACATGGCCTATACTCTAAAAGGACTAGTCAATGATACAATTGGAGCCCAATTGGAACCTGATAAAGAGCAAGAACTTTTCCCTCCCAAGCAATGTGAGATCCCATACACCACCTACACTTATCCATATCATATGGGGTATCACAATCTACCCCTCTTAAATTCACGACGTCCTCATCGGGCCTGTCCATTGTAGGTGGCACGACTCAAGTCTCACATTTCTGGTTGAAACAGTTTCTGGTACCATTTGTAACGTCCCAATGGAAGACCCAAACCACATTGCCTGTACTCCAAAAGGACAAGTCAATGATACAATTGGAGTCTTATTGGAACCTTATAAAGAGTAAGAACTTCTCATTCCCAAGCAATGTGAGATCTCATACAGTACCTATAATTATCCATATCATATAGGGTATCAAAGTTAACACTACTTACAACTACATACTATATCTTCTAAATACTTCATGCACTGCTTTGAACATCCTGTTTCATTGCCCAAAAAATTAACCAGGCCCAAAAAGACCTTCAGGGCACATCCTAAGTAGCTCCTTGAGTCTCTCTATGAGATTCTCCTTGTGACTGCATTCCTAGCATTAGGTTGCACAATATCTTGTCATACTCATGCTGCCTCTCCAGAAGTACTCTAACATCTCCCCTTAATTCCTCAAACTAACTCTTGTAATACTCAGCTTCTTTTTTGTGTCTTTCCACTTCTTCAGCATAACGTTTGTCCTGTTCACGATCATGTTGTCACATAGACTCTAGTATTACCATCTCGCTTAGACCTCTAGCATACCTTGGTCTATGCCCTAGTACCTCTCTAAATATAGAAGTTGTTGCCCCTTCAGTACGCTACTCAAGTTCTAGATCATCCATCTTGCCAACCATTTGCGCTGCATAAAATATAGAGTTAGTGTAAATTAACCAAAACTTGTTCTTTAGTAGAATGAGGGTGTATTTCTGCTACAGAAAAATATGTATATGATAGACCATAAAGGGGGGCTGTTTTTAATAAAATTTTCACATAAAGCTCTTTTGTCGTGGATGTCATGAATTTATCATTCTTCCTAGACCAACAAACTTCCATGTAGAACTCCACCAAATTTGTTGTAGCCAAATGCTAATGAAGCAATATTACACCTTACATATGTATTTAGTTATTCCTAAATGTAACCATCTTTTACAGCAAGTAAGCAGAATTTTGCATGTGGCATTTTTTTATTATTGTGCAATGTTGAAAACATGATTCAAAATACTCCTCTTTCTTAAATTTGTAGTTATTAAACATGAATACCTTCTCCTCTAAGACTCTCACAAATGATTTCCTACCGACGATGTGATTGGTTTTCAGCATGTTACGGTTCTCTTTGTTTTGCTTTGTCATTTTCTATCAATACAACAAAATAGTATAAATTTAAGATTATTCTTTGTAATTGAATCTAGCTTTTTCCAGACGACAACTATCCTAAAAACATACAGGAATATGCAGCAACTTATACCTTGAATGCGTCGCTTCCCCATTTGCCACATAACTTCACCCAAACTAAGGGGCCGACAAACCCAATCCCACTAGTCAATGCTTCTTTATGGCTACCACATAACAAATATTTCTTATATAACAAATAAATGGACATGAGACTTTACTTATGCATTGGCCTTTCAAAAAGACATGGTATAAAACATGACTTTCATAACCTTTTCATTCATAAACATTCTTTTTTCATTTCATACTTGTTCACATATACTTATGAGCTCAAGGCCTTTCTTAACTTATACCATATAATTGAATACCTCCCGGCTCTCCTATGCACCGTGTGTTCCCCGCTAGTTACTGCATCGAGCATTAACCACTTTGACCAAGGTGACTATGTCTTATCTTTCATATTACGGCAGTTCGCTTTTCGCCTTCACCGTAGGTGCACCCACTAGCTTTAGGTGCGATCCCGCTCCAGTGTCCTTTTCTTTTAGGAACCATTCGAGATCTGCCGACAGTACCTCACCAACCCAGGGGGTATCCCTCCATTTCAAACACTCCTGAGAGGACAGAGGAGTTCCACTAGGACATTCCCTCATCCCAACTTTTGGGTTCGTGATAAAAACCTTTTAATAAAAAAGACTTTTTTTTCCCTAAAGATATTCACATTCCCAATGCATGTGATATGACAGTGAAACTTAGAACCTTCTTGAGACACATGCAAATGCCAAATGCCTCATCATGATTATATCACATTCAAACATGCAATCCCAATACATTTCGCGTTACGGCTTGAAAATATTAGAACATGTTATTTTATTACAATTCTAGTGCATTGAACATCAACCAAAAGACAAACATTCAATACTTTCCATGTAAGGGCTAAAATATACAAACCCTAGCATATGCAAAAATCATTTTTAGCTTCCTAAACTTAAAACACCAATAATCATACTTCATCCATAGTGTTGGCCGAAACCTCTTATTCTTGAAAACATGCATTTCAATCAATTTTCATGACCTTGAAATCTTCTAATGTATTAAGCAAAAACTTTTACCAAGAATACTCATGGGTGGCCGAAACATCTAGTGGTCATGACAACATTTTCATGAGCTAGTCCAATACAAGAATTCGGTCAAGTAAAAACATTAACATACAAAACAAGGATAGTGTAATCCTAACCCTAATATGGTTTTTTATTCCATTTTTATAACATGCATACCATCAATAGGCCATTCTATTCATACATTAGATAATCAACTTAAGAAAAGATTATATCACATGGAAGAGACATCAATATCATGAACAATCACAGAAACTAAGCAACCAACAAGTTCACAAGACAAATACATAAAATATCCAAGTACAAGTTAGAAGTGTACTTACAAAAAATTCGAAGTATCTATATTGCAAGCAAGCTGAAAATTGCATATAATACTAGTTAGGTTCATCATTCAAGAAAACCCTAACCCATGTGTTTAAGTGTTGTGCTCTAAACATCTTTTTCCAAGAAAAAGACTCCAAATATTTGGACCCTTCTTCCTTGAATCCGAAAGTTAACTACAACAAAAACCCTACCTCGTAGAAACACTATAGCCGTGGCCTTTAACCGCAAAAACACCATGCTTGTTGCTACTATCTTTCTTGAAGAAAAACCCTAATCTAATAACCATGTGCTTAAAAACGTAGGTTCGTATGGAAAACCCTTCAAAACATGAGCTAACTCTTTCTAGCTCAAATGTGTGTGTGTGTGCATGAGTTCTAGATAAACTTGCTAGAAACCGAAACTCCATTCCCTTGAAGTCGTGCGTGTGTGTGTAACAAAATGAAAAGTTGGCTTCATACCTTCTAGACTCTCATCTTGGAAGTATCTTCTTACTTTGCTTATTCTTGAAAGAATGTTTGGGTGAGAAGAAAGTATTGTGGAGAGTGTTTGGATGGTGAGAAAGTGATAGAAAGTTGGAGAGAATGGTGATGGCCAAATACCTCAAGAGCAATGCACAAATTGACTAAAGGTCCTAGGGTTTTCAGCTCCTCTCCCTTTTATAGACACCAAAAGCTTCTTGCATGAGCCTAAGCTCATGCATGAATGCCAAGTGACATGTCATCCTATGACCTCTTCCTCTATCATCATTTGATTGTGTTGGAAACACAAGACACCTTTTTACACAAGTGGTGCCTCTATCCTCAAAACCGAAGCCCCTTCCTCTTTTGCCCTCAATTTCAAGTCTTGGTTCTATGGGTGTAACCGGTCCAGTTCGGTTTGGTTTTGGACAAAATTTAGGACCGAACTGGTATGCACCGGTTTTGCATTTTTTAAAACCGAGTATGCACAAGTTACCTTTCCAAACCAGTTCCTCTAGTTTTACTGATTTTTGGTCTGGCTTTTCGATTTTAATAAAATGCAATAGACTATTGATCTTCTTATATGTCCTAAAAATCAAACAACTTTGCAATAACAGAGATTATTTGTATTAGAGAGTAAGAGCTTCACAACAAAATCAAATATGCTTTTTGCATGACTTACTTCTTTTATATATGTATATATATATATATATGGTGCAAATTAATGTGTACATGAGCATGATTTAATACAATAAAAAAAATTATAATTACTACTGCTTCTAATAACAAATATATAGAGGACACATATATTATAAATTATACGACTTCATACCGTACACATATTTTTATAGGTTTCAATCTACCTCATGTTTCACGTTCGGATATATTCGATCATGACTTCATGGTCAGCCCCTAAACTTTAGAACATATTTTCAATAAACAAAATTAAAATATGTTATTGTTTCGGTGATAATTTCCTGGAACTTATGGAGGTGGAGATGTAAGGTCAGGATGGAAGGTAAGAAAGAAAATGTTCATGTTTTATGGAGATGGGTTAAGTATTGGATTCATTGGGTTGGTATTAAAATCAGTAAGGCTTCTCGGTTAGTGGATAATGATTTTAAGGTGTTAAATTCTTTGAATTTACCAGTTATTGCAAGAAAGAAGGAAGTTTTGAAGATAGTTAGATGGGCAAAGCCAAACAAAGGGTGGCTTAAAATGAATGTGGATGGAAGTAGCCGAAATAATCCGGGAATGTTGGGTGCGGGAGTAGTCAGGAATGAATTCGGGAATGTGTTATATGCTTTCTCCGAGTCATATGGGCATGGGAGTAATAATCTTGTGGAAGTTATGGCTCTATGGGCAGGTTTTAAACATTACAAGCAATGGGGGTTCAATAATCTTGTCATTAAGATGGATTCTTTATTAGTAGTGAATTGGATTAAGAATGGAAGATGTAATCTTTGGTATCTAGAGGACTTTTGGGAAGAAATAGTTGAAATATTGGGAGAGATAAATTTTTATGTGAGTCATATTTATCGGGAAGGAAATAAGGCTGCCGATTTTTTAGCATGGCTAGGAAGTAGTGGTGTTTCCCAAGTGTGGGTAGGTCAAACGGAGCTTCCACATTTGCTGAAAGGGATCATCACAACAGATGCATGTGGTCTACCTTAGATTCGAAAGTGCAAAATGTAAATTTAGGATGTAATATTCGGTAGTGTAATTTGATTTTGATGAGAAGGTACGCTTGATAGGTTTTTTTGGTGTTTTTGTTTTTCTTTGAGTACTTGGGGATTTATTTTCTTTATTTTCAATTTTTGTATATGCCAAGTACTGTGATTGTTATCACGGTTTTCCTCTACTACAAGTGAGGGCTCATTAATAAATTTGGGCAGGGGTCACTATTGGACATGTAACTACCTTCTCTTTAATTAAAAAAAATAAACAAAATTAAAGTACTACGTATAACTACTACATGTCATTAATTATAATAATTAACAAACAATATGACAATATCAAGTGACACCATTTAAGTATTTGATGAACACCTGAACAATAGTGAACTATATATTATACTAATAGCGATATGAATACTATATAATAATATATGGTCATAGTGATAATTATATAATATCTTATATATAATTATAATTTATATTATTATATATTATAAATAAAAATATATATAATATAAAAATATTATATATAATATTAAAAAAATTGATTTAAAATATTATACAGTGAGTTGGTATGGTCCTAAAAATCATAGAATCGGAACCGGGTTCAGTTCCGGCCAATTTTGGCATTTTAGAAACCTGTTCTGGATTGGACCAGTCCAAAACCAAACCGGTTCCACCTGTTTGGACTGGTCCGGTTTTTCGGTTTTCCATTAAAATTTACACCCCTACTTGGTCAATGAACCTCAGGGCTAAAAGGACTTTTATCAAGCTCAAATCTTCCTCAATCTCTTACATGTGTGCATGAATGCCAAGTGGCATGTGAGGAGTGTGTGTGTGTGTGTGTGTGTGTGCATGGACTGCCAAAATCCCCTTTGTTCTCCCAGGAAGATCTTCTTTCACCATACTTTTGGACAAGCATGTGATTGATCCAATTTTGCACAAAGATCCTTGCCCTAGCTGTCCACCTCAAGGTGTTCTTACACAAGATTTTCCTTCTTGAAGGCCTAGGCATGTAAGCCTTTCTTTCCCATCTTGATTTTGCCCTTTCCTAAGAAAAACTTTTTACCTACCTTTTTGCATGTATGACTCATGGCAAAAAGTAAACCTTCTTTCTCCATGGTTGCCATTCATGGCTTTTTGGCCTTCCCTAGGCTCCACTTTTCCCATAACCTAATCATTCTCTTCTAAATCTATTTCCCATAGTGACAAGTGTCACAAAGTTTCTTCCTACAAGCAAAACCTCCATGCATGCGTGACACATGGCAAGAAAAATGATTGATCTCCTATATTAGGCGTGTAAGCCAAACCCTAGATCCTTCTTGCTTCTTTTCCTTATTTCCATCTAGATTCATCTAGTCCTAAACACAAGCTCTATTAGATGACGGGTGGCATGCTAGAACTTGAGTTAGGCATGAGCCCTAGTTCCATTGGGCTTTAAACCCTAAATTTCTTATGAAAGCCGAAACTCTCTTGGGCTTACGAAAAAAATATACTTTAAAAGCCTAGAAAAGTCTTGGTTGTCACAAGTTTGAACCTGCCAAATTATTCAAAAATGTCTCGAATGTTATTTCTCAATAACTTTTAGTTGTGCAACATGGAACAATATACATTGATGATAACACAAGTCGGGTAACCTACTTGTTTCTTGAACCATGAAGGCAACTCTATTTCATGAGTTCGATCGACATGCGTTAGGTTCTTTTCCTTATATATTTGATAGTGCTCGTTGCACACATTAAAACAATTTACATTAGATTTCCTTCGTGTAAATAACCACCAAATATGTGCAGTGAGCATAATGACATACTAAGTTGGTAAGAGAAGCTTATAGATGAAAATTTTCAAACTATAGAAAGATGCATACTCTATGTAGGCAGAAATCTCTATGCAGTTGTTTACCGAGCTGAGGTGAATAGTATTGGTTCTAATTGCACAGATGATGCCATACCCAATGGATGAACTTTCTGGGTAAAAATCTTAAACCTATCTCTCCCATCCTCTTCGCCACTATCAATGTTGCGGTTAGCTCGGTTGAATCTTGTCTCAACATCTTCGAGATACATCAAGCAAAATTTCATGCATTCTACATGAATGTAGGCTTCTGCTATTGACCATTTTGAACGAGTTTTATTCGTAACATACCATTTGAATTTCTCAAGATACCTCTCAAATGGGTACATCCATCTATATTGAACTAGACCTGCAAGCAACGCCTCATGGGGCAAATGGAGGTCTAGGTGGACCATCACATCGAAAAACAAAGGAGAAAAAATCATCTCCAACTTGCATAGAATGAGGACGATATCACATTCTAGCTGTGCTAAGCAATCTACATTTAGCGTTCGTGCACAAATCTCTTTGAAGAAATTGCTAAGTTTTGTCAAAGGCAAAGAAATATCATTTCTTAAGCACCCCTAACTGCAAGAGGGAGTAGTCTTTGCAAAAAAACATAATAGTTATGGCTTTTCAACCTACAGATTTTGCAATCACAAACAGAAACACATCGTGAAATACTGGTTGCAAAACCATCTGGAAATTTCACATCGGCCAAGCACTCACAAAGATTTTTTTCCTTTCATCTCAACTAAGAGTAAAATAGGGTTGTCAAATTGTATTAACAGGTCGTGTTTGTGTCGTATCAAGATATGTACATTATACTTAAAGGGTTAACCCAAATATGACTAGTTAAGGATTTCATGTCAAAATCTCAAACCCTAACACTACACGACTTGTTTTGACCCGTTACTAAATAAAAAATAGATTGACACGATATGACACGACACAACCGAATCCGTTTAAATTCGTTTACATTAATGGGTTGAACAGATCCATTTCAACCCGTTTGACCTAGTTGATTTTATATAAATATTAAAATATAAACAATATCTAAAAAAATAAAAAACAAACTACAAGTCCAAAATTAGAATCCAAACAATAAAAATACCGATATTAAAATCCCAACAGTACCAAATATGATAAGCACACATTGTAAAATATTAATGTTACAAGGGTTACTGGTTGAAGGGGTGGCGTTAGACTTGGTCACTTGAGTAATTGAGAAGTTGAGATTTGAGAAAATTGGGGGACTCAAGGGCTGTAGGGTTATTGGGTTAGGGTTTTTTAAATTTTTTCAATTTTAGGTATAAGGGTATAAATATAAATTCAACTTTATTAATGAGTCATAACAGGTTGACCCATTAATGACTCGTTAAGTAATCGTGTTTTAACGGGTTAACCCGTTTTGACACGAACCCCTTAAGACCAAACTCAAACCTGCTTTTATTGTGCCATGTTCATGTTAGGTTAAAGTGTCATGTCACATTTTGTCATCCTTAGCGTAAATAATGCATGTGGCTTTGAATAGAGGTCACCTTGATGCGTCAGATGTAATTCATTTCTTATACCTAGGTCACAGCGTGCATTAATATTATCTTTACTTTTTCCAGGAATGTTCATTAATGTGTCAAGTATGTTGTCACATATGTTTTTTTCAATATGCATAATGTCAAAATTATGTTGAAGTTACAGTATTGACCAATACGGTAAGTTGAAGAATATGCTTCTCTTCGTCCAGTTCAACTTTTGAGCAATGTGTTTTCTCTTCTTATGGCATTTGCCAAATTCCTCATGCTCAATAAGAGTTAGTTGACTTACAATATTCGACCATGATAATACACTTGGCTGCATGCGGTGATCTTCATTACAGTTGAATAGGATTTTTTTTTCCATCATACATGGTTTGCCGGTAATAACTAACGATGTCCCATGTAGCAATGCTTTTGGCCAAAGTTCAACCAATAGTATTATTTCGATTACTTCTGTTAGCATAAATAGTTTTTACTATTTTTTTAAGGGAATTGTCCCGCGTTAGCCGCCTTTCTCCCACCTAATAAAATTTGATACTTCAACGATCGACGAAGACATCATTTGTAATTTTGTGGATTGTTAGCCGAGTTAGGTCGATCGAGGGCCGGAGGTTGTGGCCGCCAGTCATGTGGAATATAAGGAAAACATAATTTGATAGTGAGAGTTAGGTAATTAACTAAAAAAAAATTACGTACAACAGGACGTGGAGTACTCTTCAATATTTAAATCTTTAATATTTAAATAGAAGTAAATAATATTTTGATGTTGCATGACTATCAAATATATATGATTAATTAATGCTACTCAGTATTTTTTTGATTGTTATATATCATCTCATTATTTCAGAATATAATAATATTAAATAATTAAAAATTATTTATTTTATTTTAAATCATATAATGTATCCTGAAAAATATAGAAGAATAATTAGAATATCGTGATCGTGATTAAATAAATATTTTTTTATTTAATGATTAAAGAATTGATTTTAAGAGTATTGGTTTATTTTTTTTAAATTTTAAAAATATTTAAAAATATTAAAAAATGTGAATTAAAAAAAAAATATATATTGGTCAAAATGAGCGGGCCAGGGCGCGGAGTAGCCCGATTATTTACCGTTTACATACGTAAGACGTGGTTTAGTCAAACGCCTTATTGCATGTGCGTGTGGGTAGGTGGCCTTTTTCCAGGCTCTCCAATTTGATTAACGATTATATATTAATAAGTACATTTGCTGGAATTTGTGTGCGGCTTGACAGTTTATTTTATTTTTTTCTTGCCGCTCCCACGTGATCTACTTGTCATTAAAATCTCATCATTATTATTACAGCTCTGCCAGATACAACGGGCCTGCGAAACCTTAGTACAACCGCAGTTGTTTATTTTATTTCTTTTGAATTATAAAAAAGGAGGGACCCACCAAAAAGAGAGGAGACCCCCCACTCTTCACCTCCCTTTCTTTTTGTATGCGTACAACGGGACAAGTGCTGGCCCTCATGTACATGAGCTCTCCTTCGGACCTTGCTTCAATTTCATTTTCAGCCAAAACACCAGCACCCATTGAACAGTAATTTTCTATTGGATGAAGAAATCAAAGTTAAAACACTTTTTCTGCTATTTAGAGTTCTTATTATTGACCTAGACTGGTTTTAACGATGCTAAAAAAATTAATCTGAATGTTAAATTTGTGCTAGTAACTTACATCTATGAATAAGAAAAAGGAAAAATTCTAGAAATTTTTATGGCCTAAAATTGAAGAGATTCAAACTTAAGAAATTTCTTTACAAAACTCTGATAATGCAGACGTACATATCCTTTTACTTTAAATATTTGATTACTCACCATAGCACTTTATTTCAACATCAATTTTGCTGAAGTTCATCTCTGAGCCCGCCTGTCATTATGCCTATTTATTTATTGCGCAGCCATTGATGTTATCTGCAATCCATTGGGGAGTTTGGCGGTATGGAGGACTGATTGCAATGGGAAGAAGTGCGGATTTGCAACGTTGCAGGTCTTGAAGGCTATGGAGCCGATCGGAGTAAGGTGGAACTTCATCATCGTCTTCGTTGCCAACTTTAGTCGACCAGTGGAAATGCCTCTTGTGGAGTGATTGTGGCTTCGTTACATCGTGGAGAAGAGACCCGGGGGGGGGGGGGGGGGGGGGGGTGACCATCAAGTGTTAGCTAGCTAGATTTTCTTCTTCCTACCTACTGCAATATATAAAAATAAAACATTGCGTTTCATTAATGACGTGGAGATTCTCCACCGGTTGCAAGAAGCATTATTATTATTATTATTATTATTATTATTATTATGAAAATATTTTAATAATCACAAAAATGTTTCAAAACAATAAACTTATAAATTAACGTGATTTATTGTAATACGTTAAATTATAAAACTATTTTAAAGTGGATATAATTTATCATATGAAACTATATCAGTGGGTAAATTTATTTTTGTATGATCTCTATATAGCTGTTATACTTCTCTTATTATTAATGATTTTTTCACACTAATAAAATATTCATTCCTACTGTTCAGAACGTGTTTCACAGCTTTTCAAACATGATCACTTACAACAAAATAGTTGTGTGGTTTGGCGGTTGGTGGGAATGCCTCTAATGCATATGTTAGAAATAATAACAAAGGATCTCTATCTAGCTAAAGAATCAGATGGGACCCGTTGTCATACCTGGATGATTTAAATAGAGCTCACGATGTTTCTGTTGATAACATATGACTATCTCATCTGTTATTTGAAATTTAAACCTAGGATGTTAGGGGTTTAGCCTATCCCGAATACACTGATGGCTATTTTCACCCAAACTCCCAGACTGTTATTCTTTCAGTATTTGAGATGGACTGGGCTCTTCATTGACTAGGTTATTGGACTGAGCTGTAATTCAGGCTTGTGGTATGGCCCAACGGGTCCTGGGGACATTAAGCCCCTTTCAGTTATCCCGCAAAGTCCCATTACCCGTAGCGTGATGGGACTTGTAATTATAGTTTCGCTTCTTTGTCTGGGCTTTCCGACCTTTCATGCATCCTTGCCAGAATGTTGTTTCATCTTCATGCCCTTTCACGTACTTCCCTTAACTGTCGTGGGTATTTATTATCTTCAAGTACTTTATTTTTTTTTACTTCCTTGCTTTTGGCTTCCTTCACTCCTGTTTCGAGCATTCTGCTACTTTGTTATTTCTCTCGTTCTTCCTTGTGAACCATGACCTCCTCTAAAGGCAAACCCATATCCTCATCTCGTGGCGCTGGTTTTTCGCAACCCCACAATACTCTTACTCGCCCTGAGGGCAACTCCTAATCCCACTATGGAAGGGGAATCTGGTTTTCGTTCGATATTTGAGGCCATCGATGGTCCTCCATTGTTTTGCATCACGAGGGATAACTTTAACATCCCAATTTTTGTGATTCTGGGCCTACCTAATGAACGCCGCGAAGCCGTCAACACAAGAGGTATGACCATGTTTGTGATGGGCTCCGTTTGCCCTTTGTAAGACCTGTTCATGACTTGTTAGACATTTTGGGGCTTGCTCTGGCCCAACTTTTACCTAACGCTTGGCGGATTTTGATGGCTTGCTACATTTTTTGGTGGTGAGTGTTGGATCCCGCAGGTGATGAATATCTTGACCGCATGGCTCGCAAATTCCTTTCCTTGCATGGGTTCAGACAATAGGATGGGAACCTCTGTAGTTTTAGATCTCACAATAAATTGGTCCAGTTAGAACGCAAGTATTCTCATGCCAAGGATTGGCAGAGATAATGTTTCTTTGTATAGAGCGATGGTTGGGAGTTTCCTATAGATGAGGCCACGAATCAAGAATTCCCTATTAGGGCTTCATGGGCTCCGATTCTCAATGAACTAGAGTTTGAGATTCTCCTCTCCATCCGAGAGGAGGCTCGTATTCAATTGGCACATGCTTGGGTAGAAAAGAATGCCAACTCCACCTAGTCATACGTCATCTTAACCCCTTCTAACATTGATAGGTTTTTTATGGTGCCCAGTAGGGCCCACTTTTTTGGTAGCGAAGTTTTGGGTGCCCCGTTGTTGGCAACTGGTTTGAAAAGTGGTTCACTGCCCATGGTAAGGGGAAAGAAAAAGAAGAGGGCCTATTTGGTTGTGGTGCCCTTGGACGAGTCTAGTTCTACTAGGGGTGGGCCCTCGCCACCACCTTTGGTGAGTGGCGGAGGAAAACCAAATCGTCCCCTAGTGCCTTTGACTGACTCCCTCTAAGCATTTATGGCTCAAGCTGAGGTTGATCTTGAGTTGGTGATAGAGGCTGAGGCTGCTTCGTCGACCAATGTTCCCCTTAAAGTCACTTAGTAGACAGGCAGCTACGACAACTTGGATGAAGGTGACAACATTGTGACCTTGAACCCAGAGTTCTTCAAGTTCCTCCTACTAGGCTGAGTGGACTTTCTCCTTTTGATGCTTCTGGAGAATCCCTTTGAGTCGAGGATGTTGAAGATCTGTTGGTTGAGGCAGCAAACATTGCTTCTGGCTCGCCACTCACCTCTACTATCTCGGGTGGGGTCATCCCTTAGATGCCCTTCATCTTTCCAACTGTATCTCTCGCTTTCCCTCGCCGAGGGTGGTGAGCCCTCTTCGACTTTCCCAGCGGTGAATCTACACAAAGTTACCTCCTAATTAATAGGCGGGAATGAACACAAGCACTCTAGCTACTGTTTTCTCTAATCGTCTCACCGTTTCACCTACACCTGTTCAAGATACTCTTGCCCTGGTGGGTTTTATTGGCATTTTCTTCAGAGTCCCTAATCCCTAGGGTTCATTAGGTTCTCGCACAGCTAGTTCCTCACGACCTTTGTGCCCTTGCCGAGAAGAGGTCTTTCATTCCGTCATTCATAACCTTTGAAATATCCTTTTGCCAATAAGTTCCCTTGCACTAAGGTTTTTTCTTTTAGGGCCCGTTTGTTTTCAGAGATGAGATGAGATGAGATGAGATTAAAGTTAAAAAGTTGAATAAAATAATGTTAGAATATATTTTTTAATATTATTTTTGTTTTGGGATTTGAAAAAGTTGAATTTTTTATTTTATTTTTTGTGGAGATTTGAGAAAGTTGTAATGATGAGGTGAGATGAGATGAGATGAGATGAGATGAGATATTTTTCGAAAACAAACAAGGCCTTAAATTGGTTGGGCTTTATTTTTCTTTTCCTACTATTTTTGACTTGGTTAAGTTTTTCAGGGAGTTGATCGCCTGGTGGCCATTTTGGTCAAGTACTACTGGAAGAAGAGAATCAATCCATGCGATCTTTTATCGGTAGGGCTCATAGCGATGTCCGTGCCACTCGTGCCAAGAAAGAGTGAGTTATCCTGCTTTGAGTCCCGTTCTTGTAAACTTGAGGGCGAGGTGGCCTCCTTGCATGCCCAAGTCGATTCGATTAAATCAGAGTTGGCGAGTTCTTTAGAGGAAGCTAGCCGCTATTGTCGCGAAGCAGAAGATAATGGAACAAAATGGGACAATCTAGCTGCTCGCTTAACCAATTACAGACAGAGATTGAGGAATTGAAGAAGGTAAAGACTGACTACGTTGCTTGTCTGTTGAACTTTGAAGAAAGGCATTGAGAAGCCAATACTTGACTAAGCATAGCTGAGGGTGAGAAACTCAGGGTGGAACAAAATCTGAAGGTGGCAAAAAAGGAACTTAAGGAGCATGATCGCCATTATTTGTAGCTAAATCAGGTCTTGAAAACTGTCAAAAAGCAATTGTTAGACTCAGAATCAAAGGTGACTGAGTTGAATGTCTAGTTGGGTTGCTCTAGGGATGATGTTGCTTGCATTCTCCCTCAATTAACAGTTGTCTACTTCATTCGAAGGTGAGCTTGGGGTTTTGGATTTAAGCTCGAAATCAAACAGTTGTGTGAATTCCTGCTCAATCCCCCTGAAACATATCTTCACACTTTGGACAGGAAGTCAATCCAAGCCAGTTCTTTCGCTTATCATGTTTTTTATTCTCTTGGGAGGGACACCATGCCGGACTCTTTCCCTCATAAATCCTGAAGTTTTTTGTTTAGTGCTTGTAGTAGGAACAAGATCTGTAAGTGATATAAATTATATGAATGTTCGGATTTTAATTATATGAATATTGTTTAAATAGATGTACTTTCAATAGATGTTATGTTATTGTATTGCGTCTTGTTGTATTGCACACTGTGGTATTGTTTTTCTTAATGAATTCAAATGAATTGCTAAATATGTGCATTTCTATCCAAAGACTTCCCCATTGCAAGGGAGGCGTCTGGCCACTAGGCAAGGCTTGTCTATCCTTATAAGTGTCTTTTTAGAGTACGGTTAATCGATGGGGTAACCTTGGTGATAAGTGTTTAGAGGGAGAGAGCCTCAACTGTGTAACTCTGGCTAGTGGTGTAGCGAGAGGATACCTTGACCGCATAACCTTGGTGATAAGAGTGTAGTGGGAGAAAGCCTTGACCGTGTAACTCTAGCGAGTAGTGTAATGGGAGGATGCCTCGACATCGTAACCTCGATGATAAGAGTGTAATGGGAGAGATCCTTGATAGTGTAACTTTGGCGAGTGGTCTAGAGGGAGGATATCTTGATCTCCTAACCATGGTGATAAGAGTGTAGCAGTAGGATGCCTCGACTGCATAACCTTGATGATAAGAGTGTAGTGGGAGAGAGCCTCGATTGTGTAACTCTGGCGAGTGGTGTAGCAAGAGGATGCCTCGATCGTGTAACCTTGGCGATAAGAGTGTAGCAAGAGAGAGCCATGATGACGTAACTCTGGTGAGTGGTGTAGTGGGAGCGCTCCCCAAACTGGGGGCCAAGCTTGAATTAGTACCACCCTGAGTGAAAAGGAGCTCTCCCCAAACTGGGGGGACAAGAATGATGCGCCCTCGTGGTGAGGGCACAAAGCCTGGTGGTGTTTTGGGTTCCCCTGCCAAGGTTGCTCAGAGGGTGGATGTAGATGCAGCTATTCTTGGGGAGGCTACGCCGGCAGCTTCCCCTATTAGGGCCACCCCATCTGCGAGCCCATGTCTTGATGACTTGGGTGCCTTGATGAAGCAGGCTATCGAGGACCTCTCATTGGCTTATGATTTTGGACTCTCTTTGGGTGGTGATTCCATGGATACTTCTTTTGAATTTCCTGCCATTCCTGTTGCTGACCCCGCACCTTGCGGCGAGGGTGATTTGATTGACATATACACTGCCTTTGCCTTGGGCGTGTCTAGGGAAAAGGTGTCTAATGTTTCTGCCCATACTACTAGTGGTGCTGTGACTGGAGCTGAAGGTGGCGGCAGTCTCTCGTGGGGGGCAGGATTCTTCTCTGCACTCTCTCCATACTACTAGTTCTTGCTGTGAGACCTCCCCTATAGACCAAGAGTGGGTGTCCATTCCCTCACCAAACCCTTCTTCATTCGGTAGGGACGGGAGTACCTCATTCTTAAGGGTGGGGTCTTGTTCGACGATTGAGACGCTCTTGGCAGCAGTGCTCTTGAAGAACATATATGGGTAGAGATAGGCACCCAATGTGAAGATCAGGCGAATGAGTGGGTTGGCACCCAAGTTGAGGATGCCCTATTTGCGCCCAACCCTGGGGCTGCAATAACCTTAGACCTAAGTTTGGGGCGACCGACTTGGGCCGAAGCTACTAAGATGGGAGACACCAATTGGGTGGAGGATGTTGGCCCTCATTGGAGGCAGTTGTGGAGATGGCTCAGTGCCTAAAGAGAATGTTATCTCTGGAAATGCCTTTTTCATTGCTTTTTGTATGTGGTGCCAATTTCTTTTGTGATGGTCCAGGGGTTAACTAACCCTTTGTGTTTGTGCAGAATGTGGAGGCTCTGTCCTCTTGTATCGTGGATGAAAGGGCCTGCTTGGAGGAGGAGGTTCGTGAGCGGCTGAAGTTCTCCTCTTTCGCCAAGCAAGAGAATGATCGTTGTAAAGCTGAGATAGACTATTTACAATGCTGCCTAGAACAGTGATGGTTATGTTCAATCCTTGGAGGCTGATCTCGACTCTCTTTGTAAGGAGTCATGTAGCCTATGTTCCGAGCTCCTTTGTGTCGAGTGTCTCCACGCTCGTGACAACTTTGCCTTGCATATGGCGGAAATGGAAAAAAGCCACAACCAGGGCAGAGGTGCTATGCCTCAGGGGGCATTGGACTCCTTCGAGTGATCATGAGCTGATGTTGACATAAAATGTAAGGAAGCAATTGTAGCTTTGGCTTCCTCCGAAGAAAAGCGTGAAAAAGTGGTCAAGGAGTTGGTCCAAAGAAATCAGGCGTTCTAGAAGGAGCACCATGAGAAGGACACGAAGATATCCCAATTGCAAAGGGACCTAGTTTAGGCGCAGGCTCGATATGATAAGTATAGTAAGGAGCATGAGAAAGTAAACGCCCTCCAAGACCAGACACTGAAGAATGTGACCAGACTGAACACGTAGGTGAAAGAGTTGCAGGAGGCGTAGGGGAAGGTGGAATCCTAGTTGATAGCTGCGAATAATGAGATTCATCAGCTCCACCCACAGTTATCTGCCTCCAGGGCCGTCCGAGACTAGGCCTTCTGATATGGGTACGGGGTGGGATTGGCAAGCCTGAAAATGCACTTGCTGGCCAACCCTCGAACTACCTTAAGGAGCTTAAACTTGGAGGACTTCAAGCCGGATGCTGCTACTTACCAATATGCAGATTCTATGGGTCGGGACGTGATGCATGATGCCTTCCCCCATCCCCCCACCTGCAGAGTGAATTATTTGTTATTTTGAGGATCGTTGGACCCCTGTTTTGGGCTTTTATGACTTTTGGATGTTGTTCTTAAACACTTTTTGTTTTCCTTTAAGGACCACAAATTGGCCTTACCTTTTGTATGTCATTTTTGGGTTCATTCTGTATAGTTATATTGCTTTGTTACTTCTTGTACTTCTATTTTTGCCTCTTGGTGGTCTGGTTCATTTATGCAGATATCTGTTGTAGATGATCTCTTGTCAAGGGGGCTAGACTATAGACGGCTGTGGGGTCTTTTGGCTCCCATGCCCTTGGGCTCGCCTTTGTACTTGAGTTTGGTGGATGTTTGTTTGGAAGCCGTGGGGTCTTCTGACCTCCACACCTTTGTTGGTTGCACCAGGAGTGTGCCACTTGTTCTTTGGTGGCTAGTTGTTGAGATGGTCGTGGGGCATTCTGGCCTCTACGCCCGTTTCAAGTGAAATGCTTTTGGTGGCTAACTGTGGAGAGGGGGTCATGGGGTTTTTTGACCACCACGCCCATTTTGGTTGCACAATAAGTATGTAACTTGACTTTTAGTGGCTAACTTGAAGAGGGGGTCATGGGGTCTTTTGACCTCCACGCTCGTTTTGGTTGCACTGCTAGGATGTGACTCAACCTTTAGTGCCTAACTTGGAGAGGGGATTGTGCGGTCTTTTGACCTCCGTGCCCATTTTGGTTGCATCGCGAGTATGTAACTCAATTTGCAGTGGCTAATTTGGAGAGGGGGTCGCGGGGTTTTTTGACCACCATGCCCATTTTGGTTGCACCGTGAGTATGTGACTCGACTTTTGGTGGCTAACTTGGAGAGGGGGGTTGTGGAGTCTTTTGACCTCTACTCCTGTTTTGGTTGTACCGCGAGTATGTAACAGGACTTTCAGTGGCTAAATTGGACAGGGGGTCATGGGGTCTTTTGACCTCTGCACCCATTTTGTTTGCACCGCGAGTATATAACTCAACTTTCAGGCTACGTTTAGGTACCAAGAGTACCTCAAGTACTCTCACTACTATTCTTTACTTTATTATTACTTTTCACCTACTTTTTTTACTATTCATTACTTTTTACCTACTATTCATTATTCTATTATTACTTTTTCACTACTATTCACAAATATTCTCAATACTTCTCAGGTATTCTTACTATCCAAACGTAGCCTCAGTGGCTAACTTGGAGAGGGGATCGTGAGGCTTTTTTTTTTTTTTTTTTTTATCTCCATGCCCATTTTGGTTGCACCATTAGTATGTGACTAGCCCTTTGGTAGCTAACTTGGAAAGGGGGTTGTGGAGTCTTTTGACCTCCACTCCCGTTTTGGTTACATCGCGAGTATGTAAGTCGACTTGCGGTGGCTAACTTGGAGAGGGTGTCGTGGGGTCTTTTGGCCTCGACGTCCATTTTGGTTAGACCGCGAGTATGTGACTCGATCTTTGGTGGCTAACTTGGAGAGTGGGTTGTTGGGTCTTTTGGCCTTCACGTCTGTTTTGGTTGGCAATGGACAAAATACTTCCCTACTTCTATTGCCTTGAGTTTAGAAAAAAAAAACATAAATTCCAAAAAGCAAAAAACAAAGATTGTCTTTGAAATAAATGCATAAAGAAAGAAACTTTCTAAGGATAAAACCTTTTTAAGTGATCGGCATTCCATGGGTGCTGTTACTCTCTTCTCTCATTGTCTTTAAGCCGGTATGATCCTGGGTAGTTGGTAGTGGTCACTACGTAGGGCCCTTCCCAATGTGGGCCGAGCTTCCCTTCATCCTGGGTGGTGACCCCTGTTTCCCTTAAGACTAGGTCGCCGACCTTGAATGACCTTGGTTTGACCCGTTTGTCAAAGTATCGCACAACCTTTCTCTTGCTGAGGATGTTCTAGACCTTTGCTTCCTCTCTTACCTATTCAAGAAGGTCTAGTTGTTCACCAAGAGTCTGGTTGTTCTCTGCTTGATTAAAGTGGCTAGTCCGGTATGTGGGCAAACTGATTTCTATGGGGGCGATTGCTTCACTCCCAAATGCAGAAGTGAAAGGGGTCTCCCTTGTGGGGTCTTCAGCGAGGTTCTATAGGCCCACAAGCCTCTCGACAGTTCCTTTACCCACTCACATTTCAGATCACCTAGTTTCTTCTTCAAGATCCCAAGTAGAGATGTGTTTGTTGACTTAGCTTGTTCGATTGTCTGAGGGTGCCCCGACGATGAGTATTTTACGTTTATCCCGAGTTCCTTGCACCATGCTCTGGAATTCTCAGAATCGAATTGATTCCCATAATATGAGATTATGGCATTGGGGTACCCAAATTTGCACACGATGTTCTTCCATAAAAACTTGGTTACAGTTTTGGCCGTTATGGTGGTTTGGGCTTCTGCTTTGCCCACTTTGTAAAGTAGTCTACTGCCATTATCATGTGTTTTATTCCACTCTTTCTCAGTGGAAATAGTCCAACTATGTCAACCCCTACCAGGCAAAGGGCCATGGGGAGGTAATGGAAGTTAGTTTTTCTACTGAGCAATGTGGGACTAAGGCATATGTCTGGCATTGAGTGCATCACTTGGCGAACTGTTTAGCGTCCCTAAGGGCGTTAGGTCAATAGTACCCTGTTCTTAGGGTTTTTCTTGCTAACGCTTTCCCGCCCGAATGGTTACTACAGATGCCCTCGTATGTATCTGTGAGGACATACTATGCTTCCTCGGGTGAGATGCACCTTAGTAAGGGTGTTGAAAAATCCTTTTTGTACAAGATGCCGCTAATTTTGACAAACCGTGCCTTCTTCTTAATCTTCCTTCCTGCTTCCTTCCCTTCATGGAGCTTCCTTGTCTCCAAATAGTTTTCTATTTTGATGGCCCATTCTGGTGTCCCAAGTCCCATCTGTGCTATTGGGATCCCAACGGCTGGTACTTCGATCACCCTCCTCTGTACCTCCCATGGAAATTATGTGTCGCCCTTTGTCGATGGCACCCTATGGTAACATTTCCACTACTGAGTTGTCTGCCCTTAGAATTTGCATTATAAAGAAGTATTTGAACTGGTCGTGGAGTGCCAGTACCTGCTCGAGGTACTTTCTTTAGCATTTTCCCATTTGGTGGCGTAGGCCCCTGTTACCTTGTTTACTACTATTTGGGAATCAATTTTTACTTCTACTCGTTCGGCACCTATGCCTTGGCGGCGGACAATCTTGCTATCATGGCCTTATACTCTGCCTCATTATTGGTGGTCTTGAAAGTGAGCATCACCATGTAGTAGTGTTCTTGACTGCTGCTGTGACGATATGGACCCTATGACAGCCCCCGATTCGGCATGCTGACCCATTGACAAAGACTGTCTAGGGTCAGCTTGAGGGGAGCGTTGTGATTCTGATGGGAACTCGTTGAACTTGGCAACAAAATTTGCAAGGGCCTGGCCCTTAATTGCATTTTTGGGTGCATAAGTGATTTTGAACTCATTGAGCTCTATTGACCACACGACCAAACGCCCTAAGGAGTTCGACTTTTGTAGTACTCTCCTAAGAGGGTTTTCTGTTCATACCTTTATTGGGTGGGCTTAGAAGTACGGCCGTATTTTTCTGGTGGCTACCACTAGCACAAACGCCAACATTTCGATTCGTGGATATCTAACTTTGGTGCCCCTTAGGGCGCGACTTGTGTAGTAAACTAGCGCTTGATTTCCATCTTTTTCTTTTACTAGGACGGCAGATACGGCATGGGGAGATACCGCTAAGTACACATACAAAACGTCCCCTTGATTAGGTTGCTTCAAAAGGGGTGGATTGGTCAAGTACTTCTTTAGTTCCTCGAAGGCTTGGTCACACTCTTTGTTTCAAGGGTGTACCTTCTTTAGAACACCGAAAAAGGGGAGACACTTGTCTGTGGACCTCGACACAAACATGTTCAAGGCTACTACTTTTTCTGCTAGGCGTTGGGTGTCATTGATGGTCCGGGGCGGCGCCATATTCAAAAGTGTCTCTATCTTCTCGATGTTGGCTTCCATTCCTCTCTCTGAAACTATGCACCCCAAGAATTTGCTGGAGTTCACTCCAATTGCGCATTTGGTTGGATTCGTCTTCATTTTGTACTTGCGTAGTATCGCAAAGGACTCCCTTAGCTAGAGTAAGCATCCATAAAGCTCAAAAATTTGTACCCTACTGTGGCGTCCACGATGATGTCAATCTGGGGAAGTGGAAAGCTATTGTTGGGACAATCTTTGTTGAGGTTGGTGAAATCAACGCACATCCTCCATTTACCATTGGCTTTTTTGACAAGCACTACGTTGGAGAGCTATTCAAGGTCGTGCATTTCTCGTATGAAACCCGCCGCTAAGAGCCTATCGATCTCCTCAGCTATAGCTTTGCACTTCTTTGTGCTGAATGACCTCATTTTCTACCGCACTTTACTGGCTTATGGGTCGACGCAGAGGTTGGCTCTATGACTGTATTATTGATCCCCTGCATGCCTTCATGGTTCTATGCAAATACATCTTTGTGTTCGATTAGTAGCTATATAAGGGCCTTTTGGTACTCTGGTGGGAGCTTCGAACCAAACCTTGTGGTGGCGGTTGGTTATTCTGGGTGTAGCCTCACTATATGTAAGGGCTTGTTGGCCTCGACCTGTAGCAAATTGCTTTCATCCTTGGCCTCTATGTCGTATCCCTTTTCTAACTGAGGCTGTGGCGGCAGCTGTTCACCTGAGTTACCTACTGAACATACCGTCGGCGCTCCTGTCTTTAACTCTTGCATAGGGGTGTAAATTTAAATCGGGAAACCGGAAAACCGGTCCAGACCGGACCAAATCGGACTGGTTGGACCATTTTGAACCGGTCCAGTCCGGAACCGATTTTTGAATTATGCAAACCGGTTCTACGATTTCCGAAACCAGATTGGACCAGACTGGACCGAACCGGTTGGGAAAAAAATATAAAAATTAATATTTTATATAGAAGTTTTATATATAATATATAATTATACGTAAATTTTTTATATATAAAATATATATAATTATATATCATATATGAAATAATTTCATATTATAATTTATAAATTATAACATAAAATGTTAATCTTAAATATGAACATTTGTAATTTATTTGATTATATGTTATTAATATAATTATATATAAGATGATGTTATTATAATTTATAAAATAAAAGTTTAATCTTGAAGATGAAAATTTAATTGATCATATGCTTTAAACATAAAATATATATATTAAATTATATTATATATAGTCTAATATATTATATAGCTATACTAATATATTATATAGTTATACTAATATATAAGTTTATAACTAATACTAATTTTTTTACTAAAACATATTTTTTTAGTAGTGTAGATTTTGTAATAGGAACAGATTTTTTGAAGCAGTTTAATTATTTATTTATTTTTATTAAAAGATTTTTATTTTTTAATGATAAACTTACATTTTAAAAAATCGAAAAATCAGACCGGAAACCGGTAAAACCGGAGATACCGGTTTAAGAGGGTAACCGGTGCGTAATCGGTTTTGGAAAATACAAAACCGGTACATACTGGTTCGGTCCTAAATTTTGTCCAAAACCGGACCGGACCGGACCGGTTACACCCCTACTCTTGGACATAACACTCCCGAGCCAATATTGCTCACCCCGGACTTCGACGACTCCTACTTCTGTCAGGAACTTCATTTTAAGGTGGTACGTGGAGGTCACCACCTTTAAGTTATTGAGGGTCGGGCACCCTAATATGTTGTTGTAGGATGACAGGGCGTTGACCACTAGGAAATTTGTCATGCTAGTGACTGTGTGGGTGCCTTGCCCTGCTATCACCAAAAGCGTAATGGCACCTATAGGTTGAACAACCTCTCCCAAGAACCCTTTAAGTGGAGAGGGAGATGGTCGCAAATTGTCGGTACTGATACCCATTCTAGTGAATGCATCCCAAAACAAAATGTCGGCAGAGCTCCCATTGTCGACTAAAACCCGTCTGGTCGTGTAGTTGGCTATCAGCAGTGTAACAACCAAGGCGTCTTCATGGGGGTGCATAACCCCCTTACAATCCTTGTCCCCAAACGAGATGGTCAGGGTCACCTCCATCTTGGGGTATTTATATGGCCTGTCAGCCATGTGTACTTCGTGATACCTTGCCCTGCGTGCGTGGGCTTTCTTGCCAGATGCTGTGGTGCCGCCTCCAGTGGAGCCGCTTGCTATTGTGCAGATTTCTCCTAGGGCAGCTTGTTCTTGGTCTCTCCTGAGTCGTGGAGAGTTATTCCTCCTCTACCCCTCCTCCCTTTGGTGCTTAGGCTCTTGCCTCGTCTGTGCTCTTGTTCGCGGTTCTCTTCCTTCTGTGGCTTGATGTAATCAACCAACATCCTTTCCAGTTCCCCGATTTCAGACATCTCTTCGACTCGCTTCTTTAAAGTAATGCAGTCTTCAGTCTAGGAGGAGTTGCTTTGGTGATTCGTGCAGTGGCGCTGGCCTCTGCTTGGCGAGTGTTCTCCCTTTCTTGCTGCCTTACTATTCTCTTGTACGTTGTGGTTGTTATGAATTAGTTAGCACCCTTGGTCCTGGTGATTCGAATATTGGTCACGTCTATCATCTTGGTGGCCTTGGCCATTTGCTCTTTTGTCCTTTACTTTAGAACTATTTTGGTTCTTGTTCTTCTTTTTTGCCTCCTGTTTCCATGGCTTTAAGAGAGCGTGCAGTGTTTCTTCCGCCTTAACGAAATCGTATGCTCAGTCCATGAACTCCCTCAATGTGTATGGAGTCCGTCTAGCCAGCTCAACCATAAACGGGCTTTGAGGCTAGATTCATCCACAAAGGGCAGCGAAGGTGATATTTTCATCTTGGTCGTCTGTGGTGAGCCTTTCTTTATTAAAGCGCGTCAGGTAAGTCTTCAGGTTCTACCCCTCCTTCTATTTTATGGTTAGTAGATAAGCGGCTGGTTTACTGCGCCTTCTACTTGCCATAAACTGTGTGAGAAACTGTTGAGCTAACTCCTCACGACTGCCAATGGATCCGAGTTATAGGGTCCCATACCATCCTCATGTTGTTCCTTTCAATGTTAAAGGAAAAGCGTGACAAGCCACCTCTCCAAGAAAGCCATGGTGGGTCATGTGCACTTTAAAGTTCTCAAGATGATCAACAGGATCCTTCGACCCATTGTATAAGTCGATCTGGTGGACCTTAAATTTAGACGGTAGCAAAACTGCCATGACCTCCTCATTATAAAGTACGTCCGTTCATGTGAGGAGCTATTTTACGGAAGAGGAACCACCCATCCTCTTCGTCATCTCGTCGTATTTGTCCACCAAACTGCACAACTCATCGTGCATCTTTTACTTTTCCATCTCTTTGCTGTTAACCTTTGCACTATGTGTATGTCCTTCATGCCCTCCAGCTTGCCCGTTCTGGGCTTGGGGATTATCTCTTTGCCGCTTTAGCTCCTCATTCTCTTTTTGCAATTGTTCAACAACCGCCATTACTTGCTTCAATCTTTCTTCCGTTTCCGCTAACCTCACATTTGCCTCCACATGCTTGTTTGTGTATCTCGGTTGATGTGTGATCGCATGACAGTTGGCATGTAAAAATCACATTTTTTGTCTGTCAGAATCCCACATACGGTGCCACTGTAAATAACGTGTTTCACACCACCAACCATACGGATGACCTGTAGTAATGAAGGAGTGACATTGTTGCCCTGGGAAGACTCCTATGCTTAAGTCAGTAACAATATAAAGATAAGTGTATATAAAAATGAAGATGATTCTGTTTGTTACCTCTCATAAGTTATTTATAGAAGGACTTGGATGTATTAGGATGATCACTCACTCTGATCCCTTCCTAATCGAGAGGGAAGATAACTCCCGTTTTGTAGGGGCTATCTCCCTCAGGATAATGATCTCCACTTGTGGATTAATATTCCAACTTTACAGTGGTCATCTGCCATGCAATTATGCTCATTGGGCTTTCCAAACGCGGCCCCCTTAATCCTTAGGCTAAAGGCTCTAGGCTTGCTTCCCAATCATGGGCATAGACAGCCAGAGGGATCCAAATGTCCCCTCTAGTATATATAGCAGTTTAGAAATCTGGTTCTTCAAATATTTGAAGGAAGATTAAGGGGATTTCTTCTAAAATTAGTTCCATTCTTCATATCTTATGGGGGATTAGGTTTTGTTTTGTTTCAATATATCCAAGATATTATTTGCAACTCACCATTATGAGCTGCTCAGGCTTAATTCTTATTGAGATCCTGACACTCGTGTCTATATATCACTCGTAAAACATATATATATATATATATATACATAATGGTCTGGTTGAACGAAACTATTTAAGCATACATGCTCTTGTCATTTTCTTGTAAGGTACATAAATGATTGAATCCTTGAATAAGAATGTTTGTTTCACAAAAATACTTTAATTAAAAATAAAAATCTAAGATTATATCGCATTTAACTAATTAATTTCTTAACCTTTTTTTTATAAACCTAACACTTTTCTCTCCTCTCGAGGTAGTGGTGAGTGTTGTCGGATCCGAGGGAGACAACTTTAGTAGGTGCACGTGATCACGAACCAAACAAGGGAGATTAATTGGTTGGCTTGTACAAATAGATGAACCAAAAATCAACATATTTTTATAAATATATAATACAGTTAACGTTTGTGGCATTTGTTAATAGTTAATTTGTGATCTTAAAATGGTGGCAGCCATTAGCAATGATCACTATTTCACTCAAATTTCTGACACCAACAAAAGCTTCTTCTTTTTTTCTTCCTCCGTAAATAAGTATTTATAGATAAAATTAAAAAATACAAGATATAAATTTGGTGGGATGTGAGTCTCTTACAGTCTTATCAAAACTAACACGCATTACAACACAAATAAAAAAATAAAGAGAGTGATCCGAGTTCAAAGATTGACTCCAACCTAATTTCTATAAAGAGAGACCGCTTGGTGATGATTTTTAAATAATCTGATAAACAGACTATTAGACTATAGCTAGAAGCCACAGTGTATAAAGGAGTGTGCTGCAACATGTTGGTCTGGACTGGCTGGAAGGAATTGTCACATTTACTTTCACTCGATCATTGGTTAGGGAAAGCGAGAACATAGTGTAACAACCAAAAACTGAGATGAATCACTGGAAAGGAGCCACCACTGGCTGTGGAGGTGTGTGAGGTACACGTGCACCTGGAGAGGGTTAAAAGGATGGAATGAGAAGATCCGACGCTGCTAATCCTGGCGGTGCCACACGTGGCGGCAAGAAGCTTCCACAGGCGCGACGGCGCGTGAAACTTGCACAAGACATAGATTGCGCGTGAGATTTATGCGCAATTTGAATGGATAGATTTCTTCTGCCGTCTTGAAATCGGTACTTGGGGAGGTTGATGGCAGGGCGCATGTTGGACCTTGCTCACGAGAAAGCAGCAAATTGACTAGTTTTGGTGCAAACGGTGAAAATCTAACATAAAAACTATGGAAAAAAAAAAAAAACCTAAATAGAGACTGAGGTTGGCGAGGGAGGGAGGTGGGTGAAGCCAAAGCTTCAACCCCCCTCCCCCCAGTGAACGGATCAAACTCCTAGAAGCGGCGATTTGTTTACAAAAAGGACAGAAAAAACAAGAGAAAAAGCTAGAGATATCTTCTTTGCCAACAAAAGCTTATATATGTACATGAAAATAAGAAAAAAGAAACAAAAGAAAATTAACTTGATATTGCTGAGAAAGAATCTCACATTATCTGTGGATAAGATTTTTGATATATTTATAAAATATGAACAATTCTCTTTTATTGAACTAATTTATGAGATGAGCTAGATTTATAAATTTCTTTACATATATATTTTATACACATTTTTTCATGAACTGAATCTCACTGTATATACTATTGTCACATGCAACCAGTGCACATCGGTTATTATTTTATTTTTGGTAAAAATAAATGTATAATTTCATGAAGTTGCAATATTTTTTTCCCTGTTGCACCGGCCCACCAAATCCGGGATCAATTGCGTAAGAGGATTATTTTCATGAGCACTGCTATAGTTATCGAAATAGTGTTCCAAATAGTCACCGAATAGTGCATTTTTATTTTTTATTTCTTTTTTTCATATATTTTTTAAATCATCATAAATATTTTTAAAAAATATAAAAAATTCACAATATTTTTAAAAAATATTTTCTTAATCATTAAATAAAAAAAAAATAGAGACACCATTTAGATCCCAAATTCGAAACCCAAAGCATTTCTATATTTTTATACATAGTTGTAGCCACTCAAAATTGTGGGATCAATACTAATACAAGGGCACTTAAAAAATTGGGAAAAAACGTGTTCTCACACTAGTTAAATATATTCCTAATACGTCAAAAACAAAAAAAGCAAAAAACAAAGATCACAAATTTCAAAATACCCTAGCTAGCAAAATCCTCCATTTTATAAGCTCTCGTACTGTTAAGATTCGTTAATTCCTAGTGAGGAGCAAAGGGAGAGGAAGTACTACTTTTTCCAATAAGGAATATATATAAAAATATAGGATCGAAACAAGTGAGCATTGAAGACGGAAACTATTTTTTTTTTCATGACAGAACATGATCCTGATAAATTATGTATGGAAGAGATTGTATAAATTAAGGTGCACCAAGAATTTCCTAGGAATTCTCTCCGTTATTTTTCATATACTTTTTTAATCAACTTAAACATTTAAAAGAACTTTGACAACATCATTAAAAAAATAATTTCTTAATCACTAAGTAAAAAAGAAAAAGAAAAAAAATGTGTCTGAATTCATTATCGAGACCCACTATTAGGACACTTAGGTATCGTTTGTTTTTACAGATAAGATGAGATGAGATAAATTGAGATTAAGGTTAAAAATTAAATAAAATGATGTTAGAATATATTTTTTTAATATTATTCTTATTTTAAAATTTAAAAAAATTAAATTATTTATTTTATTTTGTATAAAAATTTAATAAAATTTTAATAATTAGATAAGTTAATCAAAAGAGTCGTGAAAATTATCGGGACACTTGGCATTTCCCATAAATTGAATAGGAGAACTAGAAAGAAAGAATCATCTTGTTTAGAAAAGTCTAAAAAGAAAAAGAACTCACTTGGGAAAGAAAATTCTCACAAACTAATTACCAATTGCAAGTTGTATCCAGCTAGATCGAGGTCCATCATGTCACCCCTATGGGCCATAGTAGATCAGTGTCTTGGGGGTGGAATGGCCACACCTGATCAATGACCAAGTAGCGGCATGGACCTTCCTTGGTTGCGTACAGGGGGTGGGGCATGGTACGGCCTGTTGGCGTGAATTGTAATATATGGGTAGATGGGAGGAATTATAAGAAGAGGGAAAGAATAATTCTTTCCATCCACACGAGAGCATGATTTTAGGAAACTGAGTTGTATAGCTAAAAATAGAAGATTTATTTGGTCCTATATATTTGTAACAACGGTTATAATTGATTGTGAATGAAAGAGTAAATATTTTGACATGGTATTAGAGAATAATCCTGGACCTTCTTGTTCTCGAAAACCCTAATACTTGCCGAAATGGATAGAACTAGACTGACCTGGCTTGCCCAAAGCACACGTGGAGCCGATGCAATCAGTAGGTGTTTCTCAAACTCTTGAAAATCCAGCAGTTAATCATCAAGAAGTCAATCACGGAGCTGTAGTTTCTTCCCCCTCTATAGTACCCGAAGACCCAACTCCTGAGAATGACCCTGAGGTAAGCTCTTTGAACGAAAATATTATAGAATTTCTTGCTGGTTATGTATTACCTCATAGGCACAATTGTGGCAAACCACCAAGTCGTTACTCACTAGATATTGAAGAAAGAAGATCACTATATCCCATTGCCAACTATGTGTCCACAAAGGGGCTAACGGAACCCCTCAAAACCTTCATGCATGACGTTTCTACCCATCATGTTCCAACAAGAGTGCAGGAAGCCATGGAAGACCCGAAGTGGACTCAAGCCATCAAAGAAGAAATGGAAGCCTTAATGAAAAATAAGACATGGAACCAAGTATCATTACCGAAAGGAAAGAAAACCGTTGGGTGCAAGTGGGTGTTCTCTATCAAACACAAAGCTGATGGTTCTATAGAGAGGTACAAGGCGTGACTCCTGGCAAAAGGGTATTCACAAACATATAGTGTAGACTATCAAGAAACTTTCTCACCAGTAGCTAAACTAAATACTGTTAGAGTGTTGTTATCTCTTGCAGTGAACTTAGATTGGCCACTACACCAGTTTGATGTGAAGAACGCCTTTCTTCATGGTGATCTTGAAGAAGAGGTGTCTATGGACATTCCTTCAGGCTAATGAGATGCGCAAATTGTAGCGAGCTTTGTATGGATTAAAGCAATCGCCACGGGCGTGGTTTGAGAGGTTTAGCTTGGCAATGAAGAAATATGGTTTCAAACAATGCAACTCAAATCATACTTTATTTCTCAAAAGACAACAGGGCAAGGTAACCGCTTTAATTGTCTATGTCGATGATATGATAATAACAGGAGATGATAGAGAAGAAATATCACGGCTCCAAGGTCAATTGGCTAGTGAATTCGAAATGAAAAATCTAGGTGGGCTCAAGTATTTTCTAGAGATTGAAGTTGCTAGGTCGAACCATGGCATCTTTCTATCCCAAAGGAAATATATCCTAGATTTATTATTTAAGGTTGGATTGTTGGAGTGCAAACTAGTAGATACCCCGATTGTCCAAAATCTCAAGCTTGGGAATTATCCGGACCAGAAACCAGCTGATAAGGGGAGATATCAACGGTTAGTTGGCAAACTAATTTATTTATCTCATACTTGCCAGATATTGCATATGCTGTGAGTGAGATGAGTCAATTCATGCATTGTCCAAGTGAGGAACACATGGAGGCTGTAACTCGGATACTGAAATACTTGAAGTCGTCTCCAGGGAAAGGGCTAATGTTTTCTAAGAATAATCAATTGGAAGTCGAGGGTTATACAGACGCAGATTGGGCCGGGAACATCTCAGATAGGAAGTCAACCTCAGGGTATTTCACATTTGTTGGAGGGAACCTTGTTACATGGAGAAGTAAGAAACAAAAGGTAGTGGTACTCTCTAGTGTAGAAGTAGAGTTCCGAGGGATGGCCAAGGGTTTGTGTGAACTTCTTTGGCTGAGAAGGTTGCTAACTGAGGATGTTTTTGCACCCATATCAGAAATGAGTATTTTTTATGATAATAAAGCTGATATAGATATTTCTCATAATCTGGTTTAGCACGATTGTAATACCCTGCTCCTTCCTTCTTACATACGTTTCTCTCTTTCTGACGTACGTTCCGTCTTTATGACGTAAGCAAATCCCGAGGGCAGAGATTTTGTAAATTGTCTGCCCCTTCTATCTAGCGACTGCGAGCCTCGTCATGTGTGCCGAACCTTGATGGCGTGTCTCTCAAGATATTAGGTGACTTCTAAGGCACGTCCAGTGTTTTAAATGTACTGAAAATATTTATAAGGAGTATTTCCAGTGTTATTGAACTAAATTTGATTTTTAATACGATAATTATAATATTGTTGAAGAGCTCCAAAAATATTATAATTGTTAGAAATCATTTTAATATTAATTATTAAAATGATTTCAGTTATTTAAAATATTATGATATTTAAATTATGTTGAAAGGTTTAATTAAATTAAATGGTTTCATCCTTTTAAATATATTAAATAAGACTTTATCATTTTATTAATGATGTAGAAATATTATTTTATAAACTAAAGTTAGTTTAAAATAATATTTACCTTAATTCCTCTAAATGCTTTTAATTAAGTTAATGTTTACGAATTTTCAAATCAGTATTTTAATATCTCAACGATAGATCGTTTTGAGGATCCCCAGGCGAAGGGACTGGATTATAAATCCAGACCCTCTCTCTTTCTTCCTCACTTTTTTCCCCAGCCCTCTCTCTCTCCTCCCTCTCTCCTTCGGCGTACGTTGTACGCAGCTCCTTCACGTCGAAGCCTCCACTGCTCAGCCCGACGCCGCCATGCATCGCCAGACCTCACTGCCGGCACCACCAGCTCTGCCTCATGCCGGCAAGCCTCCCTAGCCCTGATCTCTCTCCCTCACGCTCTCCCTTCTCCCTTTCGGAAGTGCAAAACCCGAACGGGCTTGATGGCCACTGCATTGCCGTGCGCTGTCCAACGGTCCCCCCACCTCCACGGCAACTTCCTCTGCCACCGGTCATCACCCTCCAGCGAACTCAGCCCCTCCCATGCAGCCACCTTCCCTGTAGCTAGCACGCACGCACAAGAGACCCATGCACGGCTTCACCGTCTGCGACCTCTAGCGCCGCCGTACGCGGTACCCACGGCCACCAAGTGCCTCCCCTGGTCACCATAGCTCCTCCCCTTCCTCCTCCATGTGACCCGAGGCCCACAACCTCTCCTCCACCCATGGCTTCTCCCTCTCCCTCAAGTGCACGGGTTCTCCTTCCTCCACCGCTGTGCACCGCCACCCACGGTGGGTAACCACCCTCATGAACCTCTTCAAGCCACCACCAAGCCAACCCAACCACCCACGACCCCAATCTGTCACCCATGCACGAACACTCTCTCTCACTCTCCCACGACTTCTCCTCCACCGTGCAGCCAGCTCCGCCGTAGTGAGTCACCATGGCGCCACCTCGACTCCACCACGAGTTCCACCGCACCTCCCTTAGCCGAGCCCTAGGTTCAAACCTACCACTTTATATGGTGGGTAACCATTGCACGTGATGGATAGTCACTACCCGTGGCTGACCGCCACTGCACACGGTTAGAGCCGCCATGTTATGCCCCTCACCACCATTACGAGCCTTCCCAAGACCACATTTAGCTATCTAAATGCCCAAACAGTCACTATACGTGGGTTAGCCGCCACATACGACCTTTTCGACGTCATCGACCATGATGATCAACGGGCAATGCACGAGTTATCCCGTCGATGGTATAACTCTCTATCCCTCGTTATTTATGTTAGATGTTAATTAGTTGACTAGGTTGTGGACTGTGCTGTTAGTATTAGTGGAGTTGCTGTGTAGTACGGAGATGTGTTGTGTTGTGAAGTGTTGGGCATTCTATGTAGTGAAGTGTTGGGCTTATCTGTGTAGTGCGTTGTGAAGTGTGGGGCCTAGTTAGGAATTGTGCTTTGCAGTATTGTGGACTGTGCGGTGTAGTGTGGCTGAGGCAGAGTATATGTTGTATTGGTGTCATGGCATGTGGAGTGGGAACAGTACACCCTGAGTGTACTTTGTGTGTGGCGTAGTGTGTGATATGGAGAGTATATGTAGAATATACTCTCCTGGCGTATTGTGGAATGGAAAGAGTATACGTAGAGTGTACTCTCTATGGCGTAGTGTGTATGTGGGGAGTACATGCAGAGTGTACTCCATGTGGTGGAGTGATGCATCGTATGGCGGGTATACCATATTGATGATAGGTTGTAGCGTGTATGAATGGAGTACACGAGAAGTATACTCCATGTGGCGGAGTGATGCATCGTATGGCGGGTATGCCATATTGATTATAGGTTGTAGCGTGTGAAAAAGGAGTACACGCGGAGTGTACTCCATGTGGTGGAGTGATGCATCGTATGGCGGGTATGCCATATTGATGAAAGGTTGTAGCGTGTATGAAGGGAGTACACGAGAAGTGTACTCCATGTGGCGGAGTGATGCATCGTATGGCGAGTATGCCATATTGATGATAGGTTGTAGCTTGTGAAAATGGAGTATACATGGAATGTACTCTCTGTGGTGGAGAGATGCACCATATGGCAAGTATGCCATAATGGTGATAGGTCGTAGGGTGTATGAAGGGAGTATACGTGAAGTGTACTTCATGTGGTGGATTGATGCACCATATGGCGGGTATGCCATAATGGTGATATGGCGTAGTGTGTGAATGGAGTATACGTAGAGTGTACTCTGTGTGGCATAACGTGTGTGAAGAGAGTACACGTGGAGTGTACTCTATGTGGTGGAGTGATGCACAGTATGGCCGGTATGCCATGGTGGTGATGTGGCATAGTGTGTATGAAGGGAGTATACGCAGTGTAAAGCCCAGGCGTTGCGAGGCCCGGATCATGGCGTGAATGGCCCAGCCATTTTAGTGTTTAGTATGAGTCCCGAACGACATCGTTTTTGGAGGTGAGTGTTTCTTCTTCAACTTCCGTTTCTTTCTCTCCTTTCTTTCCGCATTTCCCTGCTTCAATTTCAGTTTCTTCCGCACCTCTCTCTCTCGCACGTCTTTCCATTCTCTTTTTTTTTTCGGTTTCATTTTTTTTTATTCCTTGTTGTTGGCGTTATTTTGTGGCTTCCGAAACTCATACCCATAACTCCCCATTTCAGTTTTCACTTAAATCAATCCCTCACTTTGCAGCAGAGCACGGGGTTCCCTCTCGCATCTCTCCAGCTTTTCTGTTGGTTCTCTTCCTCTTGTTCAAGATTTCGTCTTCAAGTATAACCTCTTCTCCTTCCATTTTTTTTTGTTCTGCAACAAGACTCTATTTTAATGCATCCTCTCAGCCGATCCTCTCTCCATTTCGTTTCTGCAGTTGGTCCTTGCCGTGAGTTTGAGTAGCATTTTGTGAGTTTCTGGTTGCTGTGCGTGGGAGTATTTCAGGTTGGTGTGTTTCGGGTAGGCATTGAAGCCTTTGCTGGAATTTCTTATTGCTGTAGCGTACTCATACAGTTTCTTCTTCGAATTTATTTTGATTTTATCCTCATTTCTGCAGCTTGTTGTTGCCGTGAGTTGAGTTTGCATTTCGTCAGTTCTTGGGCTTCCGTGGCTTGTGATTCCTAGTTCTTGGTCATTTAAGTGAGTAAGCCAACACTTTGTATTAGAATGGTCTTAGAATTTTTGATTATTGGTGTTGGATGTTGAGTTTGGAGGATGTTTTAGTAAATATTAAGATTAGTATATGATATTTTGGATTGAATTTAGGGTTGTCCAGATTACTACTTGGTTGACTTAGTAAGCTATTTTTGCTATATTATGGTTTGGAATTGTGGGTTTTAATTATTTAGATGGAGGTTGTGTTATTTTCTTTTAATACTTAGTTTATATATTTTTTTTATGAATAGGCGACGAGATTGATAGAGGTCAATTTCAAGGTATAGATAATACGCTGCAGGAGTCAGGTAAGCGGGGTTCCTATGCTAGGTCTTACACGAATTATTTGAGACTGAGGTTGATTTTCTGAAAACTTTGCATATTTTTGTGGTGAAATGAGAACTTGAAAAAAAAAAACAAAAAAAATCAACCTCGGTCGTTTATTTGCATACTCATGAAATCTGTACGAAAAAGAGAAAAATATGTTCTGACATGCATTGTGTAGACATGAGCTAAATTCTGTCATGTGATTTCTAAAATCTGAAAAATGAGCGATATTGAGAATATGAAAAGTTGTGCATTTATTTGAAAAGATATTCTGGCTTTTGTGTTCAGTGTGTAAACTGTCTGATTCTGTTTTGATACTCTGTATTATTTTGATATAACATCTGAAAACCTTTGGCATGGTGTACTGGTTTTCGTATCTGACTCTGTCTCTGCTTTGCTCTGCTCTGCTCTGTTATGCTCTGCTCTGTTTGGGTTGGTACCAACTTCTCTGTCTCTGAGTGCACCCACTTTGGAAACAAAGTAGTTTTATTGTGGTCTTTCCTGTGTGCACACTCGGGGCTCCGAGAAGAATAAAGGAAAGATTCACCTCTGTCTCTGCCTGGTTTGACCACCGGGATTAGCACAACCCTACTACGGGGGTGAAACATGGTCTCTGCTTTGTTTGATGCTCTGTTTTGATCTGATGATGATACTCAGTTTATGTTATGCCAAAGCACTATGGGTTTTTACTTGTCTTAAAACCAACGCTCTGTTACTCTTGAAAAATATGTTCTGTTCTGCATGATAACTCTGGAAAATATTTTGTTCTGCATGCAATTCTTTGTAAATGCTCATGTTTGCATGCTAGCATATGATTTCTGCTTACTGAGTTGTGATAACTCACCCCCTATCACGATAACATTTTTTTCAGATGATATGGAGAATCCAAATGAGGGCCTGGATTAGATTGGTGAACGTGTTTAAGATGAGGAAATGTGGTTAGAAGAAGGACTTCTGATATTCTTAATTTTTTAATGTCTTTGAGTTTTAATTATATTTTCAGGTTTAGTAGGACCTATGGTTTTATCAGTTTGGTATGTTGTTATTACCGGGAGATTGTGGACCCCTTTGATATGTTTTTTTTTTTATTATTGCATTTAAGATTGTGTGGAGTTTGTAGTGAGATTATCGAGAAGATATGAGATTGATTTCATTTATGAAGTTTTTTGGAGATTTTTCTTTGGATGTGTTGGGAGACGTGTTTATGAGTGACAGGTAGTAATTCTCCAAGCCACCCGGGTTTGGGGCGTTACATTTGGTATCAGAGCCACGTTTGAATTCTGCATACTATAAACCTTGGAGGTTTTGATTGCTGTGGGTCCATGGGATGTAGAGATTTTAGAGTATAGATAGTGATTAAGAAGTCATTTTCAGATTTATTATGATAGTAAAGCGAACTATAGGATTGAATATTGTTGATGTGGAAAGTATTAGAATTCGCAGGCTTTAGGAATAGCCATGAGGTGTGGTATTTCACAGGTCTATGAACTAAGTTCGTGTTGATTAAGGTTTAGTTTAATAGCGGAGTCTTCTTAAGTAGTTAAATGGGTTTAAGTATTAGTTTTTGGAAATTGACTATTACTACGGTTATGTGTACTTTTCTATTCTCCGTTATGAGTATTCTTATAATTTTGAATTATAAAATATACGTTTTGTTTTTACAAATACCACTAAATTTTCTATGTTCTTCTAAACTCTATTTTTTTTAAAGCGTTGATTAAAAATTCAAGTTATTTTTGTCAGGATGCCACCTCGTCGTAGAGAACGAAGCATGTCGGATTTGAATGCAATCGAGAACGAAAGGGAAGCAAACCTGAGTGCTTCCGACGTATTACGAGCAGCTGCACATCAATTAATTGATGACCTTGTGCAGAATCCCACGGGTCGCCAGCGTAATTTCAATGAAGGGGGTTGTACTGTTGAGCAATTCAATCGAATGCACCCTCCTTTATTTGATGGGAGAGGCGATCCAACTTTGGCGGAGGATTGGATTCAGGACATTGAGGAGATTTTGCGAGTTCTAACCTGTACTGAGGAGCAAAAGGTGGCATACGCCACATTCAAGCTTACTGGGGAAGCGAAGAGGTGGTGGATCTCAGAAAGGACCATTAGAGAAGCAGAGGGGACAGAGATAATCGGTTGGCTGCACTTCAAGCAGATCTTCCTTGAGCGCTTCTTCCCTAGCTCTTTCCGTGAGGACAAGGCTATGGAATTTGCCACCTTGGTTCAGGGAACAATGACGGTACATCAATATGCTGCTAGGTTTACTGAGTTATCCCGTTTTGCTACTTATTTGATTCCCGATGAGGAAAAGAAGGCACGCAAATTTGAGCAAGGACTGAATGAGAAACTGTATGTGCGTGTGGTGGGTTTCCAGATTCGAAACTTCTCAGAATTGGTGGATAAAGCAACAGTTTTTGAAAGAACCCTTCAAAGAAGCGCTGCAATGCATGAACAGAGGAAAAGGACTACTCCTACTCGGTACCACTCTGGCATGGACCAGGGACCATGGAAAAAGAGGAATGAAGGTAGTAGTTCAGGAAAAAGGCCGGTTCAGAGTAATCAACAGCCCTACCAGTGTAGGACATGCAATCAAGTGCACTTCGGAGAGTGCAGAAAAGGGGCGGGATTGTGTTTTCGTTGTGGCAAAACAGGACACTACATCAGGGATTGCCCAATGCAAAATAGGAGCAACCAGACATTCATACCGCCACCTCAGAGGAATGAAGTATCAGCCCGGGGCAGCAATCAACGTCGTACTGCGCCTGCTCGAGTCTTTGCACTAACACCTGGAGAGGTTGAGGGTAGGAATGACGTGATCACTGGTATGACTCTTTTGTTTTACTTTAAGGATTTATAGTTTCTATTATTTTCTTTTCTTTGATTGGTTCTGGTTAAGACTTTGAATATTCTTGGTTCATGGATGAGTTTGATTGTGATCACAGGTACTCTTTCTTTGTTTTCTAATAATGCTTTTGTGTTATTTGACTCGGGAGCGACACATTCTTTTGTTTCCACAACGTACTCTAAATTTTGCACTTTAGATGCTGAAAGGTTGAGGAACAGGTTAGTGGTTGCGACCCCAACAGGGAATTCTGTAGTCTGTAGTGAGATGTTACCTGGATGCCCTCTTTCTATAGAGGGAAGACTAATGCTAGCGGATTTAATAGTTTTCCACATGGTTGGGTTTGATGTGATTTTGGGTATGGATTGGCTGGCTTCCTACCACGCCAGTATTGATTGTGCTAAAAAGGAAGTGGTGTTCAGGCCCCCCAATGAAGGTGAATTTCGGTTCATAGGGTCGAAAGTGAGGTTAATTCCACCCATCATTTCTGCCATTCAGGTAGGAAAACTGTTGCGTGATGGTTGTCAGGGATTCTTAGCCTGTGTGGTTGAAGCACCAAAGGAAGAGTTGAAGTTGGAACAGATACCTGTTGTGAGAGATTATCCAGAGGTCTTCCCTGAAGATTTATCGGGACTTCCACCCGAGCGGGAGGTAGAGTTTGCTATTGAGTTAATTCCAGGCACGGCACCCCTCTCGAAAGCACCTTATCGCATGGCGCCGTCTGAATTAGCGGAACTCAAAGAGCAGTTGCAAGATTTGTTAGACAAGGGTTTCATCAGGCCCAATGTTTCACCTTGGGGAGGTCCAATTCTTTTTGTGAAGAAGAAGGATGGATCGATGAGAATGTGTATCGATTATAGGGAACTTAATCGGGTGACCATAAAGAATAAGTACCCGCTACCCTGTATAGAAGATTTGTTTGATCAGCTTCAGGGTGCTCAAGTATTTTCGAAGATTGATCTTCGATCAGGTTACCACCAGTTGAAGATCAGAGCTGAAGACGTGGCTAAGACGGCGTTCAGGACCTGTTATGGCCATTATGAGTTTTTGGTCATGCCTTTTGGCCTGACTAACGCCCCAGCCGTATTTATGGACTTGATGAACAGGGTGTTCCATGAGTTTTTGGATAAGTTTGTGGTTGTCTTTATTGATGATATACTGATATACTCCAAAAGCGAGACCGAGCATGAAGAACATTTGAAGTTGGTACTTGGGACACTCAGAGACAAGCAGCTGTTTGCTAAGTTGAAGAAGTGTGAATTTTGGCTTGATTCAATCACATTTCTGGGGCATGTAGTTTCGAAGGATGGTATTTCAATAGACCCAGGAAAAGTGGAAGCAGTGGTTAATTGGTCGGCATTGAGGAATGTTCATGAGGTTAGAAGCTTCTTGGGATTGGCGAGGTATTACCGTCGATTCATTGATGGGTTTTTCAAGATAGCAGTTCCTCTCACTGCACTCACCAGGAAAAATAATAAGTTTGAATGGACAGCACAGTGTGAAGAAAGCTTCCAAGAGTTGAAACAGAGATTAGTGTCAGCTCCGGTGTTAACAGTTCCCACAGCTAGAGGCGGATTTGTTGTCTATAGCGGTGCTTCTAGGCTTGGTTTGGGGTGTGTACTGATGCAACATGGGAAGGTTATAGCTTATGCCTCACGCCAATTGAAAGTGTATGAGCAGAATTATCCCACTCATGATCTAGAATTCGCGGCAGTTATTTTTGCACTTAAGCTTTGGAGACATTACTTGTATGGGGAAAAGTGCGAAATTTATACGGATCACAAGAGTTTGAAGTATTTCTTTACCCAAAAAGAATTAAACATGAGACAAAGGAGGTGGCTTGAGTTGATCAACGATTATGATTGCACCATTAATTATCACCCAGGCAAAGCTAATGTTGTAGCCGACGCTCTAAGTAGGAAGTCAGTGGGACCAACAGTTGCAGCTATTACCACTCAGCATAGGTTGCTAATGGATTTAGAAAGAGTCGGTATCGAAGTCATTGCTAGTGATACAAATGCTTTCATGGCCAGTTTAGTGGTTCAACCTGCTTTGATAGATAGAATCAAAGCTTTTCAGAAAGTGGACTCAGGGTTGGTGAAGTTAATAGAAGGGATCGGAAACGGGGACAAACCTGATTTTTTGTATTTCCAAGGATGGAGTTTTGAGGTTTAGGGGTAGAGTATGCATACCTGCTGATGATGAACTAAAAAGATTAATTCTTGAAGAGGCACACCGTTCTTTGTACACTGTTCACCCAGGGAGTACCAAGATGTATCGGGATTTGAGAGAGTCCTTTTGGTGGAATGGCATGAAAAGAGAAATTGCTAAATTTGTAGAACAATGCCTGACTTGCCAACAAGTGAAGGCAGAACATCAGAGACCTGCAGGATTATTACAGCCACTTCAGATTCCAGAGTGGAAATGGGAACATATCTCCATGGATTTCATGACAGGTCTACCAAGGACCGTAAGCGGGCAAGATGTTATATGGGTGATCGTGGATCGCTTAACGAAGACCGCCCGTTTTGTGCCCATTAAAGTTTCTTATAAACTAGAGAAACTAGTGGAACTGTATGTACGGGAGATAGTGAGGTTGCATGGAGTACCGGTATCCATTGTGTCGGATAGAGATCCTCGTTTTACCTCTAAGTTCTGACGAAGCTTACAAGAGGCAATGGGTACTCAGTTAAGTTTCAGTACTGCTTTTCACCCTCAGACAGATGGACAATCAGAAAGAACTATTCAGATTTTAGAAGATATGTTGAGGGCATGCTTGATGGATTTCAAGGGATCTTGGATGCAACATTTGCCATTGGTTGAGTTTGCATATAATAATAGTTTCCAGGCTAGCATTGGGATGGCACCTTACGAGGTTTTGTATGGCAGGAGATGTAGGTCTCCATTGTATTGGGATGAAGTAGGTGAAATGAAACTTCTAGGGCCAGAGATTATTCAGCAGACCACAGAAAAGATAGATACCATTCGGGCTAGAATGAAAGCAGCTCAAAGCCAACAGAAGAGTTATGTAGATAAACGCCGCCGTCAGTTAGAGTTTGCGATGGGAGATAAGGTATTCTTGAGAATTTCACCAATGAAAGGAGTTATCAGATTCGGAAAGAAAGGTAAGTTGAGCCCTAGATACATTGGACCGTTTGAGATTCTTGATCGGATTGGACCAGTGGCGTACAGGGTGGCTCTACCACCGGCGTTCTCGGGAGTGCATAATGTGTTCCATGTGTCCATGTTGAGGAAGTATATCCATGACCCCACTCACATCATAGATCATGAACCCTTGCAGATTCAAGAAGACATGACCTACACCGAGGAACCATCGCGGATTTTGGACAGGAAAGAGCAAGTGTGCGGAATCGAACTATTTCTTTAGTTAAAGTATTGTGGAATAATCATACTAACTATTTCTTTAGTTAAAGTATTGTGGAATAATCATACTATCAATGAAGCATCTTGGGAATTCGAGGAAGAGATGCGGGTAAATTATCCTCACTTGTTCGAAGGAAATTATTATTGCTTATAGCAAATTCCGAGGACGGAATGTTTTTGTAAGGGAGGGAGAATGTAAAGCCCAGGCGTTGCGAGGCCCAGATCATGGCGTGAATGGCCCAGCCATTTTAGTGTTTAGTATGAGTCCCGAACGACGTCGTTTTTGGAGGTGAGTGTTTCTTCTTCAACTTCCGTTTCTTTCTCTCCTTTCTTTCCGCATTTCCCTGCTTCAATTTCAGTTTCTTCCGCACCTCTCTCTCTCGCACGTCTCTCCATTCTCTTTTTTTTTCGGTTTCATTTTTTTTTATTCCTTGTTGTTGGCGTTATTTTGTGGCTTCCGAAACTCATACCCATAACTCCCCATTTCAGTTTTCACTTAAATCAATCCCTCACTATGCAGCAGAGCACGGGGTTCCCTCTCGCATCTCTCCAGCTTTTCCGTTGGTTCTCTTCCTCTTGTTCAAGATTTCGTCTTCAGGTATAACCACTTCTCCTTCCATTTTTTTTTGTTCTTCAACAAGACTCTATTTTAATGCATCCTCTCAGCCGATCCTCTCTCCATTTCGTTTCTGCAGTTTGGTCCTTGCTGTGAGTTTGAGTAGCATTTTGTGAGTTTCTGGTTGCTGTGCGTGGGATTGAAGCCTTTGCTGGAATTTCTTATTGCTGTAGCGTACTCATGCAGTTTCTTCTTCGAATTTATTTTGATTTTGTCCTCATTTCTGCAGCTTGTTGTTGCCGTGAGTTGAGTTTGCATTTCGTCAGTTCTTGGGCTTCCGTGGCTTGTGATTCCTAGTTCATGGTCATTTAAGTGAGTAAGCCAACACTTTGTATTAGAATGGTCTTAGAATTTTTGATTATTGGTGTTGGTCGTTGACTTTGGAGGATGTTTTAGTAAATATTAAGATTAGTATATGATATTTTGGATTGAATTTAGGGCTGTCCAGATTACTACTTGGTTGACTTAGTAAGCTATTTTTGCTATATTATGGTTTGGAATTGTGGGTTTTAATTATTTAGATGGAGGTTGTGTTATTTTCTTTTAATACTTAGTTTATATATTTTTTTTATGAATAGGCGACGAGATTGATAGAGGTCAATTTCAAGGTATAGATAATACGCTGCAGGAGTCAGGTAAGCGGGGTTCCTATGCTAAGCCTTACACGAATTATTTGAGACTGAGGTTGATTTTCTGAAAACTTTGCATATTTTTGTGGTGAAATGAGAACTTGGAAAAACAAAACAAAAAAATCAACCTCGGTCGTTTATTTGCATACTCATGAAATCTGTACGAAAAAGAGAAAAATATGTTCTGACATGCATTGTGTAGACATGAGCTAAATTCTGTCATGTGATTTCTGAAATCTGAAAAATGAGCGATATTGAGAATATGAAAAGTTGTGCATTTATTTGAAAAGATATTCTGGCTTTTGTGTTCAGTGTGTGTAAACTGTCTGATTCTGTTTTGATACTCTGTATTATTTTGATATAACATCTGAAAACCTTTGGCATGGTGTACTGGTTTTCGTATCTGACTCTGTCTCTGCTTTGCTCTGCTCTGCTCTGTTATGCTCTGCTCTGTTTGGGTTGGTACCAACTTCTCTGTCTCTGAGTGCACCCACTTTGGAAACAAAGTGGTTTTATTGTGGTCTTTCCTGTGTCCACACTCAGGGCTCCGAGAAGAATAAAGGAAAGATTCACCTCTGTCTCTGCCTGGTTTGGCCACCGGGGTTAGCACAACCCTACCACGGGAGTGAAACATGGTCTCTTCTTTGTTTGATGCTCTGTTTTGATCTGATGATGATACTCAGTTTATGTTATGCCAAAGCACTATGGGTTTTTACTTGTCTTAAAATCATCGCTCTGTTAGTCATGAAAAATATGTTCTGTTCTGCATGATAACTCTGGAAAATATTTTGTTCTGCATGCTATTCTTTGTAAATGCTCATGTTTGCACGCTAGCATATGATTTCTGCTTACTGAGTTGTGATAACTCACCCCCTATCACGATAACATTTTTTTCAGATGATATGGAGAATCCAAATGAGGGCCTGGATTAGATTGGTGAACGTGTTTAAGATGAGCAATTGTGGTTAGAAGAAGGACTTCTGATATTCTTAATTTTTTAATGTCTTTGAGTTTTAATTATATTTTCAGGTTTAGTAGGACCTATGGTTTTATCAGTTTGGTATGTTGTTATTACCGGGAGATTGTGGACCCCTTTGATATGTTTTTTTTTCATTATTGCATTTAAGATTGTGTGGAGTTTGTAGTGAGATTATCGAGAAGATATGAGATTGATTTCATTTATGAAGTTTTTTGGAGATTTTTCTTTGGATGTGTTGGGAGACGTGTTTATGAGTGACAGGTAGTAATTCTCCAAGCCACCCGGGTTTGGGGCGTTACACGCGGAGTGTACTCCATGTGGTAGAGTGATGCATCGTATGGCGGGTATGCCATATTGATGATAGGTTGTAGCGTGTGGAAATAGAGTATATGTGTAGTGTACTCCACGTGGCAGCAACACTCCGTGTGACGTGTCGCAGAGATAAGGATGGTTGTGTGATTGATGAGCGTGGACTGTGGTGAATAGTGTTGGAAACTATGGAACAGTGTCCTAAAGTAGTTATGGCCCAGCCTGTAGTCTGAAGTGACAAGTGTCACCGTGATAGACTTATGGCTAGGAGCATGTGGGAAGTAACAGAATAAGTATAAGAGTATGCAGCGGAAGCATGATTGGACAACGTTACGAAGTGACGTGGTTACTGACAGTCGTGCTTGCAATGTGTGAGGAGTTAGTATAGAAATGGTGTAGCAGGATCGTGACGAGATGTCATGATGTGGCAGGAGTACATGAGGAACTGTACTCGTGATAAGTTAAGGAGTTGATGTAAGAATGATGTAGCGGGATGTCAAGTGACGTGACAAGGTCATGGTATAGCTCGGGTGTAGTCTCGAGCTATATGACGTGACATAAGGCGTAATGGTGAATGGAGCCTTATCATGTTAAGTGTTGGGATGAACTGTCAAAAGAGACGGATAGCATGAAGTGTCATGCTAGCCTGGGTTAAGAGAAGGTTGGTATCGGAGTATAACCCTTGTCCCTTTGAGCAGGTGATCAACATGTTATATGTTGATCTTAGGTGATAAAAGGGGTAAGGTACATGTATAATCTGGTTAGACACGTGTGTCGGACGGATTCGCCATATGTAATGGGTAGTCTGTCCTGAGTACAGTTACACAATGCTTAAGCCTCAGAGTTGGCTTAGAGCTATGTGGCTTGTATGGTTGGGAATGAGGATTTAGTATGGGCTAAGGTGCATGAAGGTAGTGACGGGTGTATTGTTAGGATTGAGATACGTGATTCCATTGGTCGGAATCATGCGTCGAATGTGGTTAGTAAGAAGAGTAAGATTAAGGTCTTAGTGTCTTAATCCTAAGGTGAATCATGAGTTCACTTTAGTAGATGAGCACTCGAGGCAAGACCTTGAGTTGGAAGATGTGGTGATCGTAGTGGTCCCCGAAGGTTTTAACATAGTAAAGGGCACGTAAGTGCATGGGATAGAAGGAGAGTATTCCAAGTATAGCGTAGTTCTATTTATAGTTTAAGTTGCTTATGCATTAGATAAGAGAATGATGCTAAGGTATGTGTATGCATGTAGGTTGCCATCTGACAAGCACATGAATGGACTGCATGATATGCAAGTAGCATGGAGTCCAGGTAAGTGTTACTTTCATACTCTTCTAGAGTCTTCTAAAATATAAAGAAACGAAAACGAAACACTTTTCTTCACGATGCTTTAAGAAAATAAGCGAAAGATGTTTTAGGAAAGAAAATGCTAACTGTTCAAAGGTATACGTATGTACGACCCCTCCTTGGCAGCCCCTTTTTACGCAACCAAAGTATTAATTGTACGCATGTGAATGGATGACTATACACTGTATCTATTGTATGTATTTTCTAAGAAAATCCACGAAAGGCATGAAGACGGATGCTTTTACGGCTCCTACGAACCGACGCTCTCATGCGCGCCATGAGGTGATGCTCGTAGATGCCGCGAGAGACGACGTTCAAGGTGACGCTTATGGATGCCACGAAAGCCGACGTCTAAGCTCATGTATGTTTTAAAAAGAAGTTTCCACGAACGAACTGTTAAACTGAAATAAACTGAAAAAGGAAAGACGATTTTCGGGCTTACGCCCCAAACGATGTTTTCTCATGAAAAGAAATGCTTTCTCATGAAAATGAATGTTTTCTCATGAAAGGACTGTTAAAGGAAAGAAAGAACTGAATGAAAGCTCCAGTTCTTTAGAGCTGACATGAAGGAATGAACGAAAAGCATGAAAGCATGAAATGTATGAAGATACGTAACGACCACATGAATGAATGAAAGGGTACCAATAAATGGGCAGATTGCAATGCCGGGTAAATAGTACTGGTAGTGCACCCAGTGCTGCCCCCTGATTGAAAAGTTACTCCCTCCTTTCTCTCCGCCCTCTCTCGCGCTTACCTCTCCCTCTCTTTTTCTCTCTTGCTCAGCCCAACTTGACGGCATCTCCGCCGCATTCCTGCTCCTCAGCCGCGCCACCACGGACCCTTCAGCCAGCCCCGTCGCGCCTCACCCCTCGACGCGTGCCTCGGTTTCGCTTGGGTAAGTTCCTGCCGCCGCATGTGTTAATCCCGTTATTTGCATGATTTACGTTATTTGCATAATCCCGTTATTTGCATGTTGATCCCGTACTTTATATAAAGGTTGGTTTAACCTAATGTTTTCGGGTGAGAAGTTTTATTTTTGGGGTTTATGTTTAAATGAGTTTTGCTTTCAAGTGTCAATAAATATTATATTTGTATTTTAATAATATTGTTAATTAAAGGAAGTAAACCTATTTTTAAGAGAGGAGTTTTTCATGACTTATTTTATGGAAATTTTAGTAACTAATGTATTCTTTTTATTTATAAAATATTGTTGGTATTTTAGATATTTTGAATATTAATTTTTTATTGAGTTATATAATTATCATAATACTTATTCGATAAATTTTCTTATTCGGTATGCATTCGATTAAGTGGATATTGATGGTCGTAGAAAATGATGGTATTTTAAGGTTATAAAGATTTTTAGGTATTGAAGGATTAAAATAGGTTATTTTAGAAGTTTAGGATTAAATATCGAAATGTGTGATTAATTGGAAATTTACGAGAATTACGTGATTATTTTATAGGTGACGATTAATTATTATTCGACCTTTTGAGGAAAATACCGAAAAAAGCTAAGAAGTCCAGGTAAGCGGGATTCCAATGCTAGACTTTGCAAAAAATAAAATGAGCTGAGGTCCTTTTTGGAAAATGTGCATGTTTTGTTATGAAAATAAATCTGAAAACAACCTCGGATATTTGTTCTGCATTACTCATGAGATTCTGTTTAAGAAGAAATTTTTTTCTGTCATGACTGGTATGACATGAGCTTATTTTTGACTTTCTGTTTCTGAACTTTGAAAAGAGAGCGAATATGAAATTTGTGCATAAATATTGTAAATATGGTTTGGATATGTTTTGATTACGAAGATAATATGATTTTGTTCAATACTCTGTTTGGATAAGATGTGATCTCTGAAAACATTTGGCATGACTCTTTGATTCTGAATTTGATTCTGTTTCCGTTCTGTTCAGTACAGCCCTGCCACGGGTTATAATAGTGGATACGGCTCAACCACGGGTAATAATAGTGGATGCGGCCCAACCATGGGTTACAATAGTGGATACGGCCCAATCACGGGTTACAATAGTGGATACGGCCCAACCACGGGTTAATAATAGTGGATACGACCCTGCCACGGGGTTAATAGTAGGTGCCAGTAGTAGTGTCTTTGTTTTGAGTGCACACCTTGGTGACAGAGTGATTTATGTTCTGCTTGGTTATCCGCAGATTGCACAACCCTACCACGGGAGTTATACAGGGCTTCTGTTCTGATATGATGTTCTGATGATGATGATGATCATTTATGCTGTGCCAAAAGGATATTTTTGAATGAAATTATTTCTAAATCTTCGCTCTGATATTTTGATAACATGTTTTGTTTTCGCACTCTGAGAATGAAAATGTTTTGTTATGCATTCTGATTTCTGTAAATGCTCATGTTTACACACTAGTATATGTCCTCTGCTTACTGAGTTGTTGATCACTCACCCCTTATCTCCATATATTTTTCAGATAATTTTGATGGTTCAGTTGGAGAACAAGAGTAGGAAGTTTTAGCAAGTTGTGATGATCGAAGTGGAATAAGTACCTGAGGGTACAAGTGCTTATTTGAGAGTCGTAGTTAGTAAACTGATTTTATTTTTCGGGTATTTTGATTTGATGAGTTAAGGATAATTTCGCGTTTTGGAGAATTTTTAAGTTATGTTATTGAGATTCTCTTTATTGTCCCCATGGAGGAATTTAGATATTTGGATTGATTAAATGAATTAGCATTGTTTCGGATTTTTTGGATTTTTAGTCGTGTTATTTAAGTTGATTTTAGATATTAAGAGTTAACTCTCCGGACCTCCGGGATCGGAGCGTTACATACAGAATTTATGACTTGAGGTGAGCTACAATGCTCTGCCATTAGGCAAGCAAGGTGTCCGCAGGCTGCTTGCTCGCGACCCAGGTTTATTGCTCACCCGAAGTCTCTTTGTTGCTTCAGGGTAGGTGCCTGTATGTCCATCCATACGTTCCTTTAAAAGCCTCATAGAAACTAGAGCACCTTATGGGGAAAACATGCAAAATTCAAACTTGTTAGAAAAGTGAAAGCTAAATCTTGTTCTTGGGGCGAGCAAATTCAAACGAGCTTCATTGCTTGAGTTACTTAGAGTGTTTTTTAGTTGGGCGAGTTTCATTGCTTTCCTTGCTTGGGTGAGCTTGATTGCTTGACTTTTCCGTTCAATACTCAGGCAGGCTACATGAAGGCCCGACTTCTTGGCTCAGGAGAAAACCTCGGGCGAGCTTCAATCCTAGCTTTTTCGTAGCTCAGGTAAGTCATGTATGATTGGGGCAAACTTCATTGGTCACCTTGATCGTTGCTTGGGCAAGCTCATTGCTAGCACAAAACTCTCCATGTGCGGGTCTTGTTGATTGCTTGCCTTACTGGCCTTGACCAATCCTTGCGAGGGTGGGCTAAGCATTTAAAGCCCAAGTGAATTGATGGTTACTCGCCTTGAGCTTTGCTCGAATGGGCTCATTGCTCGAGAGACTCTCTATGTGCAGGTGGGTTAAGTGGCCTCCTTGCTTGTCTTTTGGGCCAGCTACATTGCTCCTCTGGGACTTTCTGAGCATAGGCAGGTTAGTGCTCATTTCCTAGGCGAGATGTGTTGCTCGCCCAGGTGTTATGAGTGATGGTGAGTTATGTGGCAGCTAGGCTTGTTTCCTGAGTGAGCAATGGAGCTTGAACATGATGTTTGAGTGCTATCATGGTCAGTGCTTGCTAGGCTCTTGTCCTGGGTGAGCTGCTTTGCTTACATGGGGATTTCCAGGCACACACTTAGGTGTTCCAAGCAATGACCCTCGATTCTACAAGACTCCCAATGAATGAATAAACAGAAATGTAGAAAAAAGATAAAGAGAAAAAATAGTGAAACTTATCATTTTTTGCTATGTAAAATAGGGTTGCTATGCGACTAGGTTTGTAGTGCTCAGTGTGGCAGTGCAAGGAGCTTCCTGGGCGGAGGTGCTTGGTGTGGACCAAGCTACATCCACAGTGGAGGACTGGGTCGCATCCACGGTGGAGGATATGCGAGACTACTTTTCCAATGGTCTTGACTTGCTCTATTTCAATGTTTAAAATAGGGGCTGATGCGGCTTTCGCCGATGGTCATGAAGGAGCTCTTGGGCGATGAATGGAATTTGTTCACGATGGCCCTGGCTCTTCGCTGCTTGTGGAGCAAACTCAGTGGACAAGCTAGGAAACGGCTAGGACTCTTTTCCTCCTCTTCCTCTAGGGCTGAGCAAAAATACAAAAACCCAACTCCAAATTTGACTCCACTCTTGCTCCACTTCGAATCCGACAAAACAGAGTCAGAGTTAGATTTTTATATTAATTTTTCAGTCAAAGTCGGAGGTATCATTGGACCGACTCCGACTCTGGCTTTATGCTTCGACTCCAACTTTGACTTTGCCCTCTGAATCCAACTTTGACTCTGAATCCAATATCGTACCTATGTTACAAAAATATGTATTTATTTATATATTTATCATATATACTAGTATAGTTAAATAGTTATATAACTAGAATTTATATAGTTAAATTCAATAATATACTAGTTTATAAAATAATATACTTAGATTGTAATATAAATAGACTAATAATTGTTTAGTATATGTAAACATCATAGTATTACTACCTTATATAATCATGTATAGAAATAAGTTAGACACTATTATTGAAATAAGCCTAGAGTAATAAGTTAATAACACTTCATACAAATTTTACTAAAATATAATAACATGCTATTAGACACTAGAAAGTCTAGTATATGATTAAGTTAGACATCAGTATAATAATATGTAATACTAATATATAACAACATGTAATCAGACACTATAGTATAAGTCTTGTATAGAAATAAATTAGATACTACTAAAGATATAACTAATAAGTCTAGTATAATAAGTTAATAATATATAATAATAATTTACTAAAGTATAATAACATGTAATTAGAGACTAGAAATAAGTCTAGTGTAGAAATAAGTTATAAATAAGTTTTTTTTCTTTTTTAAACAAAAAGGGTTTATCTCATTAATTTCATGAAAACAAAGGGAGAATACATGGAGGGACAACCTCCAGTTGAATGACCTCTTCAGTGAGGAGAAGAGCATTTTTAGCTAATACATGAGCTAATATTTTTAAGTTCCTAGGTACGTACATAATCGACCAGTGAAGCACTTTCCCTAGAATGACCTCTTCAGTTGAATGACCTCTCCAGTTGAATGACCTCTTCAGTGAGGACCAATTCTCTTGATTGCTTTTAACAGCATTGACCACTGCTAGAGCATCCCCTTCAAGTTGCACATTAGACAACCACATCTCAATACATAGTAGTGTAGCCTTAAGGATAGCATGTGATTCACCTAGTTGAGGATTTGGGAAGAGGGCACGGACTGATCTAAGAGTAACCATTACTTTGCCTTCCCAGTTCCTAACTACAACACCAATTCCAACCTTGCAATGGATTTTATCAATGGCAGCATCCCAATTGATTTAAAGGTACCCTGTGGAGGTGTTGTCCACTGCTAAATAGTGAGGATACCATTCCTTGGCAGACTTTGAGCTATCTGATTTGAGGCTTTGAACTCATAAATTGATTGGTGAGCTTGTGAAACCAGAGTGAGAGGAGGGGTAAACACCTCTTCAAAGACAAAAAAGTTCCTTCTTCTCCATAGATGGTGGGCTATCACAGCAAACTCTTCTAGGTCCTCCCATTGCAGGGATGAGGAAAATTGGCTTAGGAGTCCCAAGAAGGAGATTTCCTCAACAGAGCATTTTTTGCAGTTTCCTTGAGCAATTGATTCAGGCTCCACACAATAAATGGGGCAATTAGGAAGATCTACTACTTTCCACTTGAACAGGTTCAGTTTGGTAGGGAGGGCCTCGTGACTAGCTTTCCATAGGAATACCTTAACTGCATTGGGAATCTTTAGCTTCCATAGTTTGGACCAGAGGTCACCAAGAGCAGTGCTATTCGAGTATTGACCCTTAGTGCTATCCATAAGATCCACTTGTAGGTGATAGGCACTCCTAATAGAGAATTTACCATCAACAGTGCATCTCCAAGCTAGCTTATCTGAGTTCTTGATTAGGCTAAGGGGCATTCTACTGATAAGCTCACACTCAGATTCAGAAAAGAGGTTGTTCAATAGAGAGGTTTCAATGTTGTGAGTTGGGAACGATTAGTTCCTTAACCAAGGCATCTTCGTCCAGTAGACTCACTAGAGTTTAGATTCTGAAAGAAGAAGCCTTAGGAATCCACTTGTGTTTCCAGATCTTGACTAACTCACCATTGCCTATTTTCTAGATCAAACCTTCATTTAAGAGTTGCTTTGCTGCCAAGAAACTTTTCCATAAGTAGGAGTCATTATACCCAGCTTTAGCATTTAGAAAATCAGACTGAGGGAAATATTTGGCCCTCAAGATCCTTGCTACTAGAGATTGGGGATGCTGAATTAATCTCCATCCTTGTTTGGCTAGTAAAGCCATATTGAAATTCTCAAATTCCCTAAAGCCCAAACCCCCTACACTCTTAGCTTTCCTAGCTACTACCACCTAAGCCCGTGTATTTTGGATCTGTCATCTGTTAGTCCTCACCAGAAATTTCGCTTGACTCTGTTGATCTCCTTTACCAATGTTTTTGGACTTTAAACAAGCCCATGTTGTAGGTAGGGATTGCTTGGATGACTGATTTTAGGAGAATCTCTTTTTCTACTTGGGACAGGAACTTCATTTTCCAATTGCTGACCTTGCCTATAATCTTGTCAAGAATGGAGTTAAAGGCCTTTGACTTGTGTCTACCAACATAAGATGGTAATCCCAGGTATTTCTCATAAGAGTTTGATGCCCTCACTCCAGTGGTAGCCAAGAGTATGTCTTTCACTTCTGGTCTGGTGTTGTTGCTAAAGAAAATAAAGGTTTTCTCACTATTTAGCCTCTGACCTGAAGCTTGCTCATAGGTGTCAAGGAACGTGTATAGCCTGCTCCATTCTAGTGAGTTGGCTTTGCAGAAAATGAGATTGTGATCTGTAAAAAATAAATGGTTAATACTAAGGGATCCACGAGCCATTGGGATGCTTGAGATATGGCCAATGGATTCAGCATGATTAAGGATAGACTTCTGCACAAAGAATGAAGAGGTAAGGGGAGAGGGGATCCTTTCGTCTGATTCCTCTAGAGGGGTTGAACCTTTTTTGAGGGATTCCATTTACGAGAAAGGCATAATTGACTGTGGAAACACACTGCATAATCAAAGAAATCCATCTACTGTCAAATCCCATCTATTGCATGACAGCTTCCAAAACATTCCACTCAACTCGATCATATGCCTTGCTCATGTCCAGTTTCAAAGCCATATAGCCTTCCTTCCTACCTTGCATTCTAGTCTTCATGGTGTGTAAAGCCTCATATGCCACTATGATATTATCCGAGATAAGTCTGCCTTGTATGAAGGCACTTTGTGTTGGGGAAATAATCGCAGGAAGGATCAGCTGCAATCTATTAGCAAGGACTTTTGCATTGAGTTTGTAAGACACATTACAAAGGCTTATGGCGCGAAATTCAATGACCAGCTTAAGGTTCTATTTCTTGGGAATGAGGGTTATATATATTTCATTCAGCACTGCAAGACCAGTCCTAGAATTCAACACATCCTTCACTACAGAAACTAGGTCTTATCCAACAGTGTCCCAATGGTCCTGGTAGAAAGCTCTAGGGAAGCCATTAGGACCTGGGGAACTAAGGGGGATCATTTCAAAGATTGCCTTTTTTTATCTCTTTAGAGGTGAATTCATTAAGCAGTTGAGAGCTCATCTTAGCAGTAACTGTTTCCCTTGGTGAGCTATGTTATCTTTGATCCCTTGAGGCTGTGAGGTGGTGAAGAGGTCCATGTAGAAAGCCATAAAAAGGTCACTAACTTCCTTTGGTTGTTTTGCATGCACATCACCCTCATTAGAGATATTGAGAATGGAATTGAACTTCTTTCTTTGGTTTGCACAGGAGTGAATGAATTTTGTGTTTCTGTCTCCATCTTTCAACCACCTTTGATTTGTTCTTTGGCACCATTTGAGATCCTCAGCTTCAAGAAAATTATCTACTTCCTTTTGCACCTCTTTAATTGACTCTGAGAGTTTCCCTTTGATTCAACCTTTGCAGCTCCTTAATCTTCACCCTCTTCTCAGCAATAACCTTTGTTATGTCGCTAAGGAGATATTTACTCCATTTGACCAAATGCTCCTGGCATTTTACCAAACCTTTTTTAATGAACTCAGTGCTACTAGGATAGTTGGGGGGATAGGTCTAAGCTTTCTTAATGATGTGTGAACATTCTCCCTGCCTTGACCAATTAGCCTCATATCTGAATACTCTCTTTTTGGGTCTGTAAGCATTGAGAGGATTGGCAAAAGAGATCAGCAAGGAGAGATTTACTCCATTTGACCAAGTTGTCTCGTTTCTCATGCTAAAATAATAGAGTACAACAATCTATACTACTCCACTTCCTTCAAAGTTAAACCTTACGAATTTATAGTATCCTCCTAATCTTATAAATGCTGCTAATGTGTTGATGTTTGGTGAGTGACGAAGCAAACGAGGATACATTTCATGAAGAAACAAATAATAATTACGAAATTGAAGACTTGAAGTAGATCCATTAAAAACATATTGATATATAGTTATAAATAGTAAAAAAAATATAAGGCCAACTGAACTAAATCTAAATGACTCGAACATAAATACATATTTAGTTACTCAAATAGGATTAGGGTTAATTTATTCTGGGCATGAAGTAGTTGACAAACCCAAAGAAATCTTGAATGAGCCGAAACCAAATGTCAATCCTAATTTTTCCAATAATCTTTTCTAGAAATGACAATACATGATGGGTAGTATGGTTAGTGTTAACTTAGAGCATTGTCATTGGTTTATCAATTTACAAATGCAAACACATATTTGCATAACTAGACCAATAAATTGACTACATTGGATTATGCATATTTAAATATTTTCATAGATATGAACAATGCCAATACATCTTTACAGATGCATTGTTCACTCTACAAATGCTATTTTATTAATTGTTTCACCCTACTCCCCACACACACACACACACACACACTCTCTCTCTCTCTCCATCAACGGGATTATTTTTCCTGAGAGCTCTCCTTCACTTTCCTCTTCTCCCTTCCTCGACTCGAATAGAAGCCTTTCTCTCTCAAAAACCCAAGTAGCTCTCTCTCACGATAGCTCTTGATGGATCTTACGATGGCTGTGAACGAATCTCCTTCTGAGCTTTCACATCAAGAGATTCTGCTTCATTCCTATATCTCTCTTCTTCCTCTTCCAGATCTCTACTAGTGTGGGGCTTCTGATTTTACATAAGTGATTTAATCGGCCCTCTTTTTACTCAAAGATCAACAATGTTTTGTTTCATTAATGCTAGGTTTTGCTTCAAGTTTCTCTACAATTTTTGCTTTCTCGTACCTCCATTAACCATTGATTTTTCTAGTGTTTTATTGTTTCGAGTCTAAATATCAGTTTTTGATGTTAAGAACACTTGGATTTTGATTTTCTATTAGCTTCATAATTCTTTTGTAAGCTGGATCGATAAAATTTGGATGGAAAGGATGTAGAACTTTGTCCTGTGAGACTCGACTTGGACTTAATAACAAACCCATTTGATAGTAGATTGAGATAATTAGATGAGTCTTGCAAAATATTTGTTGTGTACCCTTGGGATGTTTTTCATTTTTCTAGAAATTTCTGTTCCATTTTTGGGCATGAAACTTATATCTTCTTTGAAATGATTTTTTTTTTTTTTTTTACTTTGAGTTTTAAGCTTTAACCATCATGACTCGTGATATTTTAATTTGGTTCAATTGCTACTTTGGCTTTTTTATTAAATCCTTCGTTAATCACTCATAAAAAACAATGCTTATAATGTGCAATTAAATGTATTATCTATAATATTTTATGCTCTGAGGTTTAGTTAATTGGCCTATTTTAATTGGCTTGGACTTGCTGTTAGGAGACTATTTTTAATCTTTTGTTTTAATTGATCCTCTGTTTTGAATTGAGGTTTTTTAGTTGTTGTTTTGAAGATGTGTGATTGTAATTTTCTGTTTGTTTTGCTAATCCTCTGTTATAATGTATTGTTTTAATTGGCAATGTGACTATGAGTAATACAATGGTACTGTTGAAGGATGAACACTGTGTACTTTAATAAAATGGTACTGTTTAATGTGATGTCTAAGTAACATTTTGTCCATCAATATTTTGTTGAAGGAGGAACACTTTAATTGATGAGGATTCATTCTTCACCACACTGTTGAAAAGTGGTGATGGTGGTATTAACAACCCACTTATAGATAGTGCAAATGTTGATGTCCAAGTGACAATCCCAACAGGAAATAAGGGCACCAAATAAAAAATCCCAGTGGGGTGTGTCATTTACTGCAGGGGAAGATACTCTCCTCATTCCAGCTTGACTTAACATTAGTATAGACTCCATACGGGGGACTAACCAAACCTCCACACAATTCTGGTGTAGAATTTATGATTACGATAATACCTATAAAAAACCTAACAGTCCAGAATGGTCTGTACCCTCTTTAACCAATCGGTGGTCAAGCATGCAAAAATGCATCAATAAATTTTGTGGTTCCATAGCCCAAGTTGAAAGAATGCATCCAAGCAGTGCAACTGAGCTAGACAAGGTATACTGGTTTTTTCAATGTTTTATTGTTGTAATTGTTAAGTATTTACAATGATACAGCGTATTGATTGTGAAACTATTTTGTAGATTGATAAGATACAAATTTTGTACCGAGAGACCCAAAAGACCAACTTCAACATGGAACATTGTTGGAATCTTTTGAGGCACCAACCGAAATGGCAAATACACATTGAACTCATAAGAATAAAAGACAATGTGTCATATTTAGGTATTACTCCAAACTGAATATGATTAGGGGAAGACATGAAAAATGTGCTTGTGGATTGTGAGAGACCTCCAGACAAGAAGACTAAAAAAGAAAGAGAGAAATAAAGAAAGTGTAAGGAAAGACAAGTTATGAGTTTAATGAGGTCTTAAGGCACATGAATGATGATAGGAAGACTTATATGATAAAGAGAAAAGAAGCAATAATGAAGTCTAACAATGATAGATTTGAGTTACTACATCTTAGGAAGAGAAAACTTGATATGTAAATTAAGATTGAGAATGATAAATATGACTTAATAACTCTTAAGAATAGGAGAACTGATATGGAAATTATGAAATTGGATATGGATTCCATGAATTCTATGCAGCAAGAGTATTTCCATAATCTTCAAATAAGGTCATATCTTGTACATAGTTGTATGCTTGGTTTTGAGTGATTTTGTAATTGTTTTCTACTGTGTGGTAACATATATTTTGTTGTGCTTGTATGTCAATTAGGTATTCTTTTTGTACTGCTAGTTGCTGGTGATTTTGTTGGTGGTTGGTTGTTGTGGGCCAGAATGTTTGCTTCAAGTGTGGACAGCCAAACCACATGGCTCGGGACTTCCCAAAAAGGAATGCACCCAGCTCCAGTCACAAGGACTGATCAGAGGGCTACAACACTAGCTAGAGTGTTTGCTCTTACTACTAATGATGTGATTGCAGGTATGAAATTTGTGAGAATGGAGCTACAGGACAGGACTCGAATCGAGGATACAAGACAGAGGCCTAGGCAATTTATGACATGCTTGTTTTATGAGCTATTTTATTTTTATAAGCTATTTATTAAGCACGTGAGACTTGGTTAATTTTAATAAGTGCTTATGTAGTAGGCTCTCATTTGGATTTTCTTAGTATTTTTTTTTTCATAAATAATGATGTTAATTATGGAATCTTTTGTATCTAGCATTTCACTTGAGATGAAATTTGGTTAAGGTTAGTAGCACACCAGTTTCTCTAGAATTACTAAAGTATTCCTGAAGGTGGCATCGGTGAAGAGAATCAGGAGGTCGGAAAGAAAGGCTAGTAGAGTCTATAATATTTAGGACCTTCTGACGTGTTGAAAGGGATTTGCATACACATTACATCTCGAGGGCGAGATTTCTTTTAAGGGGAGTAGATTGTAACATATAGGTCCTAAATTAGGGATTAGAATTATTACTTTTAAGTAATATCACTATTATTATTATTATTATTAGTATTATTTTTATTATTAAGATATGTTTTGAGATAGTAATTTGATTTGAATACGATTCCTCGATTGTACGCCCTTTATCTCTATTTTCTAATTGGAATAGTTTCCTAATTGAAACCAACTCTAACCTCAAAAACCCTCCCATAAATCCTCTCTTTTTCCTAAAGCTTTTTCCTCCATCAAACTTGCAGCTCTCCTTGCTGCCAAAACCTTCCCATTAGCCACTGCCCATACTCACAACGAAACTCGTTCTCACAACAAGCCCCACGTCAAAAACAGAAGCCACTGTAGCATCCATACCAGACCATCACCTCGTCGGGAACTACCACAGAAGACGCTAACGGTAAGTCTCCCCTCCACCACGACGTGCATCAACCCCTTAAACCCCCCTTGTTGCTCTCTCTCTCTCTCTCCACTGTCAATAACCAAACTGCCCCTGTGTGCTTTTGCTCAGTCCTCCTCGACCACTAGAAAAGTCAGGACACCTCTCAAGCAACTCAGAAATTGTCTTCGCTACCCATTGAACTCACACCTTCCCGTGAAACCCACGCCAGAATCTTCCCCCTCTTTCTCCTTTACGTCGTGGTTCTCGGTCTAACAAACCACAAAACTTACTTTTCCTCTCTCAGCAGCTTGTGCCACCAATCACTTCTAGCCACCCAGACCCACGTCGCAGTTGGTTCTTCTTCTCTTGGTGAGTCCCTTGTTATCGCCTGATTTCCTAGTTTTTCCATTGTTTTGTGAATACAAGCAGATTTCTTTTCTTGTTTTTGGTCTTACTATAATCTACCCATAAGTTTACAGCATTACAAAAAGTACCCTTCCAACCATGCACGTGGCAACCCACGTTTAATTGTTTAATTCTGAATCTGTTGCACGCACCCTTTATTTTCAAATTCTTTTAATTTCCAGATTGTTCTTACATCTTTAAATTAGAGATGGGCCATTGAGCCTTTACCCTTTGAGGCTTAATGAGCAGACCATCACCTTGATGCCCTTTAATGTTTAAGTGGCTGAGTTTCTTGTAGGATTTAACTTTTAATTGGGTTGACCTCTTGGTCAGTGATTTTTTATGTTGAGCTGGACTTAGTTTTTAAATTAAATAAAGATATTAGCCTAGAAACTGTATTTTTACAGAATATATGTTATAAGTATTAAATTAAGATTTGATTATAGTAATGGCCAACAAAAATTTTAATATTAAGTATTATTAAGTCTATTTTATAACTCGAACATTTTCACTGTTATTTTATAGAATAGATAAAATATATTCTATACTAAATTATATTTGAAGGACTAGATATGACATTATTATTTTACTAATTATATGATATTAGTAATTATTGAATTCAGTATATAGCTGAAGATCTTATTAGATTGAAGTTCATGATATGTGTTCAATGGGGTAGAATGCTACGACACATTTTCTTGAAGTTTAGTAATGTCTAGTACCTTGTATAGGTTACGAGCTACGAAGTGAGATTGTGGAAGCAATGCTAAGAGGTAAGTAGTATGATCATACATTTATGTGTGCTATAAATATTTTGATTTTGCATGAAAATGTGATGTTTACGCTACGCTACGAACCAAGTCAAGGTTAGGCCCTTTTTCATGAATCTCGATGATATACTTATGATGCTATGTTGATATGGATTGTTAGATGGATGAGATATTATGAAAATCACATGTATGCCATGTAATGTTCATGTAATGTTTAGATCACGTTATGCCATGCCTATGTTATACTATGTGGTATAAAACTCATATTAATATGCCATGTATAATGTCATGCAAAGTAAATTCATAAAGTCAAACCATGTTCTCATGTCTTATGAACGTTAGTACAAGGGCACACGAATGACGAGGGAACTTTAAAATTAGTCTTACGTTATGGGTGGATGTGCAAGCCACAGACTCAAGCATGGTCCACCACATGAAAGATATGATATTTTGAGGTGACATGGACCCAAGCGTGCTTCACCATAGGTTATGTTATGCAGTGCCATGGACTCAAGTGTGGTTCACAAGATGTTAAGTGATAACATAGACCCAAGCGTGTTTCACTACATGTTATTATACGTTGAGGGGTGCCACGGATTCAAGCGTGGTTCGCCATATGACATGTAACAACACAGACTCAAGTGTGTTTCACTATGTATTATGATATGTTATTCGGTGCCACAGACTCAAGCGTGGTTTACCAGATATTAAGTGATAACACAGACCTAAGCGTGTTTCACCACATGTTATTATATGTTATATATGGTCAATGGCAATTAGACCGATGTACACATGTAATCATTTCCACTAATTAAGTGAAAGACAAGATGAACAAGTCATGTATGATTGTTAGGAAATGCATGAAGTCAGTCATTCATGCATCTACGTTACATGTATTGTCATGATTCTGCTTATGTTACTAATGAATGATATATATGTTATGTCAATGTGTGATGATATATGTAAGTTTTCAAAATTAAGCCTAATGTTAAACTAAGTTAAGTTTATAGTATGATGTGCTATTATTGAGTCTTCGACTCATTTGTTTGTTTCTTTGTTTTTATATTTTTATGTCCTAGATGATGATTTTGTGGATACAGAGTAGGAGTGCCAGGACTAGGATGAATTTCCAGAGATTTATTAGACATTTAATTAGTGTTGGTTTCACGCAGAACTAGCTTATGTCATTTCTTTTATTTTTCAGCTTTTATATTATGAAAGACTGTCATAAAAGAAAATTTGCAAAATATCTAAAAGAAAAATCAATGTCAATGCTCTTAGCAGGTGTGGATCACATACAAGATGGGTGCTAATTGCAAAATATATATAAAAGAAAAATTAATTTTAGGAAAAAAATTAATAATGATAAAAAAAATAATATTTTATTATTATTTTAGCTCAAAGATGCATAATCTAATGTGGGAGTTTTTCTTGAATGGCAGAGGCAATCTCCAAAACATGTAATTTTGCATTTGCATATAAATAAATCAATGCCAGTGCTCTTAGCGGGTGTGGATCACAAGCAATCAACCCTAACCTAATGTAAATATCTAAATAACTAAGGCATTATTTTAAATATTGAGATGAGATGAGAAATTCGTAAATAATAGTAAAATAGTATGTGAATAGTAATGAAATAGTTTAAACTAAGATATTTGAGTTTTGGAAAATGAAAAGGAAAAAGTTAAATAAAAAAATTATAAAGTCAAAATGCTGTTAGAATATTATTTTTTAATATTATTTTTGTTTTGGGATTTGAAAATGTTGAATTGTTTTTTTTTTTATTTGGAAGTTTAGAAAAGTTGTAATAATTAGATGAAAAAATTAAAAATTTGAAATTTAAAAGTGTTTGTATTTAAGTAGTGTTTGGGTGTTGAGATAAGATGAGATGAAGTGGAATGAGATGAGATGGGTTGAGACCATCTCAACCTCCAAACGGGGCCTAAATGTGTCGGTAGAGTTCGGATCATTTAGATTTATGGTGAATTATTTGACTTTGACTAATACTAAATACAATCTTAAGGTGTGCAAGACTCATGTACTTACTTTAAAAAAGAGTATGGTTACAATTAAAAAATTAGTTTTTTCAAGTGGGTCCCATACATACACAATTTCTTTTAAATAATACATGAGACTTGCACACCCTAAGACTCCAAATATCATTTCTTATTAAACTCAAGGTTTCAACTATCATATATTTTATATATCTACATATGAATTTGATGATAACAAAGAAGTCCAAGTATAAAGGAGTTTCAAACTCAAGTTATCCACATAATGGAGCCAAGCACTACAACAAATCAAGCATGAGCAAGAAAGGAAATAAGCTTACAAAACTCTTAGAGTAATTTTGTACATCTCTTTCAGAACTCAAAAAATGATTAAGGTTCAAAAAGAATCTTTTCTCATAAAGCACCAATTTGCATTTTTACATGTGCATGATATATTTGAAAATTAAAATTTTGAATTTTGAATTTTAAAAGATGATTGATTGTCATCTCTCACATGTGAATGATATGTTTAAATATTTGCAAGAGTGATGATGCTCTTTTCGATATATGTAAAAGTTAATTGTTTTTATTTGAAAATTTTGGAAAGTGATTGAGAGAGATATATTTGCACTATATTGTTTTCATTTTCCTCATTAAGGAGTGTACTCTAATAACCTACCTACTATAGTTCTTCTATAAATAGTAAAAGGGTGTGTATAACTCTCGTGAGTGTAGTAGGAGTTCTACACGGGGAATAGTTGAATCATTATTGGTAAGGTGATTGTAAGCATAGAATGTATTCTATACGGATTCTTTGAAGCGGTATTGCTCAAATGTATAATAGGTTTCTATCTCCATGTCAGCCACTATATTAAAAAAAAAAAAAAGATGGATCCTTCGGTGTGTGACTTGTGAAATTAGGGACACTTCCCCAAATCTGAGAGCCCAAAGACTGTTGAAATTCAGAAACTTAAAACCCACCAACAATGACTTCCTCCAAACAATCCGCAGCCGAGAAAAAAGACCAAAGCAACCAAACCCACAAAATCACCTAAGAAGCAAAATGCGGTTTTAGCCACAAACCCACCTGCTATTTTCCCTGCAAAATCTGATAATCACAAAACCTAATGGAAAGACTCAGCAACAAAGAGCCAGAATCCCAAATATCTTATTATACTAAAACCTTTACAATGGTACGAAATATATTCAACACCAGAACCCATTACGTAGAAGCTAATATGAGGTACTTACCAGGGAGAAAGAAGACCTAGTAGCTTTTGGGTCTATATTTGCTGCTTCAATCCCAGTTTCTGACTTCCTTTTTTTCTTTTTCTCTTGCTTCACTTTTCTGGGTCCTTTTTTTTGGTCTTTGAGCGTGTTTGTCTTTGTGGTTTACCTGTTTAAGTATGGGTCGTTGGAGAAAATAACATGGTGGAGTTCAGATGGCTTCAATGTGGAGAAGACGAAGGGGGCTTCCTTGGGTTTGTGGAGAAGACAAAGGGGAGAGTGGTTGTGGCTCTGAGTGTAGATGATAAAGTGGTCTTCAATGGTGTTTCATGGGTTCGTGGAGACAACCGGGAGTGGAGAAGACAAAGGTATCTGCTTGGCATGAGTGGAGAAGACGAAAGGAAGGGGAGGGGTTGGCCTCTTGGGGAAGCCCAACGGTGCATGCATTTTGAGTCATCAAATGAAACGAAACTTTTCATATCCACGTGGGCAATGGATCCCCAGGGCGGTTGTCTATAGCATTTTTCTTTTATTTACTATTGTTTAGTACTTTATTCACATTTTACATTGTATAGTTGATTTATAATTGTTAATTTATAAAACAACTAAATTCTCCCCTGGCTCTTTGGTTAGTCATCTAGGTAAATATGGTATTAGTGCAAGGGTTTTTTTTTTTAAATTAATTATATTTTGAGTTAAAGATCTTATGGCCAACATTTTAGCTACCTTTGCTGAAGGTCAATCCAGTGCTCTAATATTAGATGCAATTACTACAAATTTGTTATATTGTGCTCTTGATGGGAATGAGTCTAATAAAATAATGACTTGCAAGTCGGCAAAGGAAATTTGGGATAAGTTGAAAGTAACTTATGAAGAACTTCGCAAATCAAAGAATAAAAAATTTACATTATTGTTCATGAATATGAAATGTTTAGAATGACTGATATTAATGAATCAAGTTCCACTATGTACACTCGTTTTTTTAATATTATAAACAGTTTAGCAGCCTTCGGCAAGGTCTATTCCAACATGGAGATGGTAAGAAAAATTATCATCTCTATGCTAAACGCTAAGAACTAAAAGAGACGATAATTCTTAAAGCTAGAGACCTTACTAAACTCGAGATAAATAAACTGATCGGGTCACTTATCACCCACGAGTACATATTGAAAATGTGAGAAGAAGAAGGAAAGCGAAATAAGAGCTTGGCACATAAAGTTATTTCTTGTGAAAGATAAAATGATGAAGATGAGAAAACTGATGACAAAGACGAAAAACTTGCTATGTTAACAAGAAGATTTCAGAAACTCTTAAAGAAAAATAATGTTCTTTCAAGGAAACCCCTCAAAAAGTTTTTCGAAAAGAGATAGAAGTAAAAATGATTCTCCAACTTGTTATAAATGCATTAAGTCCGGATAGGTCAAGGCAAAATGTCCCCTACTAAAGAAAGATTGAAACAAGAACAATGAAAGTCACATTGGATAATGACTCAAGTAGCTCAGACAGCGAAACAAATAACGAAGAAATGACAAATCTTTGTCCTTTAGCTAAAGATGACCTTGAGGTAACACTTATCAACAACATTTCAATTGAAAATCCTTCATATGAGGAATTGCATAATTCTTTTGAAGAGTTGTATGAGGAATTTGAGAAATTGGATATCAAATATATTTATTTGAAAAATAAAAATTCTTCTTTAACAAACGAAATTGATAGTTTAAGAAAAGAAAACATCATTTCAAAAAAAGAAAAATCATGAGTTAAAAAAGAAAGTAACAGGTTGATAAAAGGTTGTTGAGAATTTTACTAATGGAAAAAAGCAATTTTGAAAACTTCTTGGTAGTCAAAAATGTGTTTTGACAAGGCAGGTTTGTGATATATGGTAAAAGATTTGTTAAAGATGAATTTTTCTTTTTCAAAGAAATATATTTGATACCCAATTTCTCAAGTTTATCATATAACTCTTCAAAAGAATTTTGTAATTCCTCATATGAAGAATTTTCAATTGAAATGTTATCAAGAGTTGTTACCTCAAGGTCATTTCTTCATTACTTGTTTCACTTCCTAAGCTACGTAAGTCATCATCTCATGTGGCTTTCATTGTTTTCTTTTCCTTGTTTCAATCTTTATTTAATAGAGGATATTCCGCCTTGATATGTCCGGGCTTATTTCATTTGTAACAAGTTAGAGAGTCATTTTTACCTGTATATTTCTTAGAAATATTTTTGAAGGGTTTTCCTGAAAGAGCTTTATTTTTCTTATGTTTCTCAAACGTCCTTGTTAATATAGCAGTTTCTTCATCTTCATCACTTTCGTTTTCATGAGGAACAACTTTAAGTGTCAAGTTCTTCTTTACCTTTTCTTCTTCTCCTCCTATTTTTAATGTATACTCGTGGGTGATAAGTGACCCGATGAGTTCATTATCTTGAGTTTCGTAAGGTCTCTGGCTTCAAGAGTTGCCGTCACTTTGTGTTCCCATTGTTTTGGCAGAGTTGAGAATTTTTCTTGCTGTCCTCCAAGTTAGAATAAACATTTCTAAGATATGCTAAGTTGTTTATAATATTAGTAAAATGAGCATACATAGTGGAAATAGATTTGTCATCATTCATTCTAAACATTTGATATTCATGAACAAGAATGTAAATTTTTTATTCATTGATTTGCAAAATTCCTTCATAAGTTTACTTCCAACTTATTCCAAATTTCTTTTACTGACTTGCAAGTCATTATTCTATTGAATTCATTCCCATCGAGAGCACAATATAACAAATTCTTAGTTGTGCAGTCAAGGTTAGAGATTTCTCGACTTCATGATCCAAATCTTCTTTTTTTTTTTTTACCTTTACTCCATCAACAATTTTTGTTGAGATATAAGGTCATTTTACTACACTTTTTCAAATTCCTAGACCTTGTACCTAAAGGAATATTCTCATTCTCGCTGTTTAGAACGTGTAATTATCTCCACAAAATAGTGGAGGCCAACCACTGGATTGACCTTCACTGAAAATAGATGAAATGTAACATAATTAATCTAACAAAAGAGACCTTAGTCTAATACCAATTGTTGCCCAGATGACTAACCCAAGAGGGGGGTGAATTGGGTTGTTTTAAAATATTAACAATTATGAATCAATTACACAATATAAAATGTGAATAAAATAACAAGTATAAGTAAATATAACAAGTATAAGTAAATAAAACAAGTAAGGGTAGAGAGAAACAAACGCATTATTTTTACAAGATTTAGCCCTACTGCCTACGTCTTCACCTTAAGTTACCCCTTTAAGATTCCCAAATTCGTTATTCAACCTCCTTCAGGTGGAGATAGAAATCTATTACACATTTGAGCAATATCGCTTCAAAGATTCCATGTAAAACACATTCTACACTTATAATCACCTTACGAGTGATGATTTAACTATTTCCCGCTTAGAGCTACTCCTACACTCATAAGGGTTAAACACACAATCTTACTGTTTATACAATAGCTGACAATGGGTAGGTTATCAGAATACACTCTTTATTGAATGAAATGAAAATAATACCGCGCAAACTATATCTCTCTCAAAATGAATAAGTATTAAGACTCAATGCTTAGAGAAGAGAGATTGAAATCCTTTTATGAATGGATGTTGTTAAGCTTGGATGTGTTGTGTTGTAATTTTGAAGATTTCAAATAAGCTATTTATAGACATATGAGATTTCCTTTTCAATTTTCAAAATATTTAACTGTCAAAAAGGAGTAACACTCATTTTTCAATTTCAAATAAAAGTTTCGCTTTTTTTTTTTTTTTTTTGTAATTTTCAAAGAAAACATCATTTACTTTTCAAAATTTTCAAATCAAATCTTCTATTTTTTGTATATGTCAAAAAGAGTATCAATCACTTTTCAAAAATTTCAAACAAAAGCAACTACCTTTTACATATGTCAAAAAGAGTATCAATCACTTTTCAAAATTTTCAAACTTATCATGCATATGTGAGAGATAACAATCAATTATCTTTCAAAAATTCAAATTTCAAATTTTTACTTTTTAAATATGTCATGCACATGTGGAAAATGTAACTTGATACATTATGAGAAAATATTCTTTTTTAGCCTTAATCCTTTTTTGAATTTTGAAAAAGATGTACAAGATTTACTCTAAGGGTTTTATTTGTAAGTTTGTTCCATTTCTTGCTCGCTTAATACATTGTTGTGCTTGACTACATTATGTATACAACTTGAGTTTGAGACTCATTTATGCTTGAACTTATTTACTATCATCAAAATTCATATATAGATATATAATTATATGATACTTGAAATCTTGAATTCAACGTAATTATTACTATGAGATCAGTGTGACGCCCCGGTCCCGAATGGAGTCGGAGTGTTACTAACTATCACCTAAATCTGTTTTCACAATGCAAATAAATATTCCAAAGGCTCCATAAACATATCCTCATCCATTTTCAAAAACTCCATAACCATAAATACGACAACTCAAGACTTAATATAATTTTCAACATCCCAATAAATCTAGTCAATACAATCGATCAATTTACAAAATAATAACCTTTCAATAATCTCTGTATCTATTCCCTACACTTAGCAATCTTGTACCTGTTTCTATTCTCGATCCTCAATCTAAGCATTCACTTCATCTGAAAAATATTTGAGAAAATAAGGGATGAGTTATCAACAACTTACTAAGTAGACAACATACACTACTATGTAAACATGAGCATTTTCACAGAGTTCATAATGTAGAAACAAAAAATGTCAATTTCAAAATGCAAATCTCAAAAATACATATTATCATAAAATCAAAGCGACCCTTCAAACTGTTCATATTCAAAAACTAACTTTTCATATTCAAAGACCCATTTGGCATAACATGACTGAACATCTTCATCTTATCATATCATATCCGAGCATCATATCATAACAGAGGCCATGTTTAACCCCCGAGATAGGGTTGTGCATTATGCGAAAAGTCAAGCAGAACATAAATTACCATGTTATCAAAGTAATTGCACTTAGAGCAGAGACCACTATTATATCCCGTGGTAGGGCCAGAGGTCACTATTATATCTCGTGATAAGGTCAGAAGTCACTATTATATCCCGTTATAGGGCCAGAGGTCACCATTATATCACGTGGCAGGGCCAGAGGTTACTATTATATCCCGTAACAGGGTCAGATATCAGAGCAAAACAGAATCAAAATCACCATATCAGAACCAAAATCCAAGTCAGAACAGAATCAGAAAGTCATGCCAAAGGTTTTTCAAATGCCACATCATATCAAAATAGACTACTGAAATTCAAATCGTTTAACATTTTCTAAAACAGATTCAGAACATCTTCATGTCACATGCAAAAATTATCAAATTTTCATATTCACTCATTTTTCTCAGTTCAATAACAAAATGCCAAAATTAAGATCATGTCTACACCAGTCATACCAAAAAATATTTTATTCTTATACAAAATTTTATGAGTAATGCAAAACAAATAACTGAGGTCGTTTCAAATTTATTTTCATAACAAAATATGCATATTTTCAAAAAATCAACCTCAGCCCATTTTATTTTTATGAAAAGTCTAGCATAGGAATCCTTGTTTACTTGAATTTCTTACCTTCTCAGAATTTCCTCACAACATTGCTAAGGGAATATCAATCGTTACCTAATAACAAAAAAAAAAAAATCATGTAGCTTGAGTAAATCTCTAATTGAACAGTCACCTCATATTTACATCTGAAACACCTATTTTAAATCCTCAAAAACCTAAAAATTCTCTTAACCCTAAAATATCATCGCTTTCTAAATTCATCAATGTTCAATATAAAACTAAGCTCATGATAAAACAAATCTAACTTAAAAGTTAAGCCCAAAACACCTTGAAACATTAACAAGCTTTTGAAATAAACCAAGCCTTAACCAAAAATATGCCCAACACGAGCTAAGCCTATGGGCTTTAAAGGTAGACTTATAAATATCGAAGATACGAATGTGTATTCTGAAAAAGGAGGACCTAAATGATTCGAAGCAACAAAAGCTTCAGCTAGCAGTGCTGTGCAGTTGTACCTATCCAAGCAAGAAACCAAAACCAAGGCTCTGTGCAGCTGAGCACTCCGTCAAAGTTGACTATGGGCATGGAGCAGAGAGATGCAATGGAAGCTGGCTGAGGGTGGTGCGGCGAAGATGTCGTCGAGCTGAGATGCTGAGCACGAGAGAGAAAGAGAGAGTGATGAACGAGAGAGAGAGGGACAGAGCGAGAACTCGGCGTGAGAAAGAACAGAAACTCACCGTGAGACAAAGAGGAGGCGTGCAACGGTTTGGGGTGGCTTGAGGTGCCCGACGTCCCTTTCCATGCAGGTGGTGACGACATGGAGGGGCTGGCGAGGTTCGGTGGTTTTCGGCTCACAGTGGGGTATAAAAACTTTGTTTTGAGTGTGTAAAAACAGAGGTGGTGCTGCATTTACTCGTTGGCTGGGCAGTGGGCTGGTGGATTTCGTTGTGTAGGAGTGAACTCGGCAGCGTTGGGTGGTCTAGGCGGAGGTTTAAGCTGTGTTGCGTGATGGAGACTAGGTGTGTTTACGTGACCAAGGCCTGGAGTAACAACCTTGTGGAGGCAACAGCTGGACTGAGGTTGACGGTTTGCCAACGAGCTGGGCGGTGAGGCTATCACATAGTGGTTTTTGAGTGGAAGAAAATGGCAATGATGTGAAGGAGGTGATTTATTGAAAAAAAAATAGGTTGCGGAAACTTCTTTTGCAAGAGAGAAATGCATGTATTTATAGAGTTGATTGAAAAAACCCTGGATGAGAATAAAAAGGAGGGTAACCGTGCATGAGAGACGTGCATGGCATGAAACAAGGAATGTGCCTGGTGTGGAAACTGGTTCCTGGCTTCATGGCCTTGGGTTTTGAGCGTTGATTGGGCTTTTTTTCCCAAGTTTTGGGCTCCCGATTCAATCTCTAAAATAATCTAACTTATTTCCCTTGGCCCATAAAAAGATTTCACCTAATCCAAAAAAATATTTAATGATTCTAACCTAATTAGCAAGTCTAATAAAAATATATTCGGCATTCGTCAAAATAAAAATTTGGGCCCATTGTAATACCCCGCTCATTCCTTCTTACGTACGTTTCTTCTCTCTGACGTACGTTCCTTTTTTCTGACGTAAACAAATTTCAAGGATGGGATTATGCAACAGTATGTCCTTGCCCCTAACGACTACGAGCCTCGTCATGCGTGCCAAATCCCGATGGCATGTTTCAAAAGATATTATGTGACTTCTAAGGCACGCCCAATGTTTTAAATGTATTGGAAATATTTATAAGAATATTTCCATTGTTATTGAACTAAGTTTGATTTTAAATACGACAATTATAATATTCTTGAAGAGCTCCAAAAATATTATAATTATCGGAAATCATTTTAAAATTATTATTAAAATGATTTTAGTTTTTTAAAGATTATGGGATTTAAATTATATTGAAAGCTTTAATTAATTAAATGGTTTTATCCTTTTAAATATATTAAATAAGACTTCATCCATTATTAATGATGAAAAATATTATTTTATAAACTAAAGTTAGTTTAAATAATATTCTACCTTAATTTCTCTAAGTGCTTTTAATTAAGTTAATGTTTACGCATTTTCAAATCAGTGTTTTAAACTCCACCGTTAGATCGTTTTGAGGATCCCAAGACGAAGGGACTAGGTTAAATACCCAGACCCCTCTTCCTTCTCCCTCACTTTTCCTCAATCCTCTCTCTCTCCTCCCTCTCCCTCAAGCATATGTCGTACACAGCTCTCCCTAGCCAAACTACTCCACTGCTCAGCCCGACGCCGTCGTGCGCTGCCTGGCCTCATCGCCGCCACCACCACCAGCTCCACCTCACTCCGGCGAGTCCTCCCATGCCAGTCTCCCTCTCTCACGCTCTCTCTTCCTCTCTCTTGGCAGTACACAGCCCGAATGGGCTTGGTGCTCACTACACCGCCGTGTGCCGCCCAAAGGCGCCACCACCTCCACCGTAACTTCTCCTCCCACCGACCATCACCCTCGACTGAAGCTAGCCTCCACTGTGCAGCCCTCCCTCTCTTTTAAAGGTAAGTAGCCGAAATGGGTTTTTAACCCATTTCCCATCCTTGCGCCGCCGTGTGCGACCACCCACGGCCACCAAGGGCCTCCATGTGCTTCCCCATCCCTCCCCCTTCCTCCTCCACGTGACCCAAGGCCCTAGCCTCCCTTGGTCTAACCCTAAGCCCGAACCACCACTTTATGTGGTGGGTAGCCACTACACGTGATGGATAGCCACTGCGCGTGGCTGACCGCCACTTTACATGGCTAGATCCGCCGTGTTACGCTCCTTGCCACCATCACATGGCCACCACGAGCCCATCCAAGACCACACTTAGCTATCCAAATGCCCAAACAGCCACCGTACGTGGGTTAGCAGCCACGTACTACCCTTCCGACATCATCGACCGTGACGATCAGCGAGCAACGCACGGGTTATCCCGACGATGGTTTAACCCTCTATCCTTCGTTAATTATGTTAGATGTTGATTAGTTGATTAGGTTGTGGACTTTGCTGTTACTATTTGTGGAGTTCGTTGTGTTATGATGTGTTGTGTAGTGAAATGTTGGGCATTCTGTGTAGTGAAGTGTGGAACGTAGTTGGGAAGTGTGCTGTGAAGTGTTGTGGAATGTGTGCTGTATAGCGTGGTTGTGGAGTATGTGTTATATTGGTGATGCGGCATGTGGAATGGGAACAGTACACGCTGAGTGTACTCTGTGTGTGGCGTAGTGTGGGATAAAGAGAGTATATGTAAAAAATACCCTCCTGGCGTATGTGGAATGGGAACAGTACACGCTGAGTGTACTCTATGTGTGGCGTAGTATTGGATAAGGAGAGTATATATAAAATATATCTTCCTGACGTATGTGGAATGGGAACAGTACACGCTGAGTGTACTCTGTGTGTGGTGTAGTATGGGATAAGGAGAGTATATGTAAAATATACCCTCTTGGCATATGTGCAATGGGAATAGTACAAGCTGAGTGTACTATGTGTGTGGCGTAGTGTGGGATAAGGAGAGTATATGTAAAATATACCCTCCTGACGTATGTGGAATGTGAAGAATACAAGTGGAGTGTACTCCATGTGGTGGAGTGATGCACCATATGGCATATGGCTAGTATGCCATAATGGTGATGTGGCGTAGTGTGTATGAAGAGAGTACACGAGGAGTGTACTCCATGTGGTGGAGTGATGCACCGTATGGCAGGTATGCTATAGTGGTGATTTGGTGTAGTGTGTATGAAGGGAGTATACGTGAAGTGTACTCCATATAGTGGAGCAATGCACCATATGGCTGGTATGTCGTAGTGGTGATGTGGTGTAGTGTGTATAAAGGGAGTATACGTGGAGTATACTCCAGAAGGCAGCGACACTCTGTATGGCGTGTCGTAGAGATAAGGATGGTTGTGTAATTGATGGGTGTGAAATGTGATGAGTAGTATCGGGAACTGTGGAACAGTGTCCCGAACTAGTTATGACGTAGCCTATATTTTGAGGTGACAAGTGTCACCATGATGGACTTATAGCTAGGAGTATGCGTGAAGTAGCAGAACAAGTGTAAGAGTACGCAGCGGAAGCATGACTTGGCAACGTCACGAAGTGATGTGGTTATTAACAGTCATGTTTATGATGGGTGAGGAGTTAGTGTAAAAATGATGTAGTAGGAACGTGACGAGATGTCATGATGTAATAGGAGTATGTGAGGAACCATATTCGTGATGAGTTAAGCATTGATGTAAGAATGACGTAACGAGATGTCAGGTGACGTGACAAGGTCATAGTGTAGCTTGAGTGTAGTCTCGAGCTATATGACTTGACATAAGACGTAATGGTGAATGGAGTCTTGTCGTATTAAGTGTTGGGATGAACTGTCAAAATGGACAAATAGCATGAAGAGTCATGCTAGCCGGGTTAAGAGAAGGTTGGTATCGCAGTATGACCCTTGTCCCTACGAGTAGGTGATCAACGTGTTATATGTTGAACTTAGGTGATAAGGGAGTAAGGTACATGTGTAATATGGTTAGACACATGTGCCGAACGGATTCACCATATGTAATGGGTAATCTGTCCTAAGTACAATTACACAATGCTTAAGCTCTCAGAGTTGGCTTAGAGCCGTGTGGCTTGTATGGATGGGAATGGGGATTTAGTGTGGGCTAAGGTGCATGAAGGTAGTGATGGGTGTATTATTTAGAATTGGGATGCGTGATTCCATCGGTCAGAATCATGCGTCGAATGTGGTTAGTAAGAAGAGTAAGACGAAGGTCTTAGTGTCTTAATCCTAAGGTGAATCATGGGTTCACTTTAGTGGATGAGCACTCGAAACAAGACCTTGAGTTGGAAGATGTGGTGACCGTAAGCAGTCCCTGAAGGTGTTAACATAGTAAATGGTACGTAAGAGCATGGGATAGAAGGAGAGTATTACAAGTGATGTGTAGTTCTATTTCTAGTTTCAATTGCTTATGCATTAGATAGAGAATGACGTTAAGGTTATGTGTATACATGTAGGTTGCCATCTGACACGGACATTAATGGACTGCATGATATGCAAGTAGCATGGAGTCCAGGTAAGTGTTACTTTCATACTCTTCTAGAGTCTTCTAAAATATAAAGAAATGAAAACGAAACGCTTTTCCTCACGATGCTTTACGAAAAGACACGAAAGACGTTTTACGAAAGAAAATGCTAAGTGTTCAAAGGTATACGTATGTACAGCCCTCCTTGGTAGGCCCTTTTTACCCAACAAAAGTATTAATTGTACGCATGTGAATGGATGACTATACGTTGTATCTATTGTATGTATTTTCTAAGAAAATCCACGAACTGTATGAAAGGCATGAAAATGGACGCTTTTATGGATCTTACGAACCGACGCTTTCATGCGTGCCATGAGGTGATGCTCATGGATGTCGTGAAAGACGAAGTTTAAGGTGACACTTATAGATGCCATAAAAGCTTACGTTTAAGTTCACGTATGTTTTAAAATGATGTTTTCCATGAACAAACTGATTAAACGAAAGATAGAGGTTAAATGAACTGAAAAAGAAAAGACGATTTTCGGGCTTACGCCCCAAACGATGTTTTTCTCATGAAATGATGTTTTCTCATAAAAAGGAATGTCTTCTCATAAAATGACTGTTAAATTAAAGGAAAGAAAAGAATGAAAGCTCCAGCTCTTTAAAGCTAACATGAATGAATGAAAAGCAAAGAAAGACATGAAAGCATGAATTGTATGAAGATACGTAACGGCCACATGAATGAATGAAAATGGTACCAATGAATGGGCAGATTGCAATGTCGGGTAAGTAGTACTGGTAGTGCACCCAGTGTTGCCACCTGACTGAAAAGCGATTCTCAACCCGTGGCCACGGGGGGAGTCCGAGTCTAAAGGAAGACCGCTAACCCCAACACATGGGGCGTAATAGTGTGTACTGGCCTATGAAAGTGATAAGAAAGAATGTATGAATGCATGTATGCATGAACGCACGAATGCACGGACTTTTAAGAAATGAAGGCACTGATGGGGGACATGTTTTATTAAAAGAAAGCCCCTTTCAAAAAAATACCCCGTCCAGTGATATTTTCAAAAGAACGCACGTATGCACGCATGCATGTACATATAGTATGTATGAATGATGAATGCATGAATGAAAACCTATGTTGTTATATTTTAACCATATGAAGTAATGCTTACGAGTTATCGACTCATTTTAGTTTTTATGCATGTCCCTCCCCCTCATAGGAAGTGAATGATCAAGATGGACATGACCCATGGATAGAGCACGGAAGTCTAGGCACGGGTTTTAATCGTACGAGAGCCCCTTTTTATTGTAAGATTAATGTTTTCCACTGTAAATCTCTTTTATTCTAAAAGCACATTTTTATGTTATAAACATAGAGTTTTGCACCCTGGATATGCAAGTAAAAAATTTTAAATCGAACGGTAATTCTCGTCGTCCTTTATAAAAATATTTTATAAAAAGTCACACCACAAGGAACGGACGTTACACCTGTAGTCCATTCCAAAAATGCTCATTAATCTCAAGTGAGATTTTCATCCGTATAAACCCAAAAGTTTTAGAAAACAGCTTGGTGCTGGACCTGAGTGTTACAATCTGTCACAAAATGCTTAACTATCTTCACATTGTCACTCATCTACCTACATCGATGACACGAAATATAGGATAAATTCAAATGTTTAAATTTTTAGAATATAAGGTATAGATTGGGTATTCTCTCTAGATCTAAATCATGGATTGTATCAAAAGTTGACTCAATTATTATTTTTTTTTTTAGTAAAATTAGATAAACTCATGAGGTTATGCCTCATTTTAAAAAAAATATTATTAGGGTAATGATACGGTAATGACCTATTTACAACTTATAAACAACTTAAAATTAGTCTCCTTGTTACATCAAGCTGAGCAATCCAACAACATAAAAGGAATCAGAATATGTCAAGGTTCTCCTATAGTGAGTCATATGCTATTTGCAGATGACAGTATACTATTCTACAAGGCATCTCTCAATGAAAATAAAGCAGTGCAGAGAATATTGGAGACTTATGAGAAAGCATCAGGCCAGAAAACTAATAGAGACAAGACATCAATGGTATTTAGCAAAAATGTTAATCCATCTACTCAAGCAGAGATAATGTCCCACTGGAATATTCAAGAATATCAGCAATATGACAAGTATTTGGGGCTCCTACCAATGATTGGCATATCTAAAACCCAAGCATTCTCAGACATAAAGCATAGAGTGTGGAAGAATTTGCAATGTTGGAAGGAGAAGCTCTTGTCACAAGGTGGAAAAAGAAGTGGTTATTAAAGCAGTTGCCCTATCCATCCCTACTTACTCTATAGGTTGCTTTAAACTTTCAATTTCTTTATGTAATGAGCTGGAACAAATGATGGCAAACTTCTGGTGGGGTCATAAAAGAGAGGAGAAGAAAATACATTGGATTAGTTGGCAAAACATGTTCAAGCCTAAAGGTGCAGGTGGTATGGGGTTTAAAAAGCTGAGTTGTTTTAATGATGCACTTCTTGCTAAGCAAGGACAAAGACTCATGCAAATGGAAGACAGTCTATTGTATAAGGTGTTTAAGGCTAAATATTTTCCAAACAATAATTTCCTGGAAGTTAACATGGGTTATAATAGCTCTTATGCATGGAAAGGTATATGGATTGTGAAGTCAAAAAATGGCTCAAGGCTACATATGGAGAGTTGGGAATGGGGAAGAAATTAATACTTGGAATGATTATTGGATTCCAGGTTTTCCAAGATTTAAAGACACATAGGAGAGAAGGGTGTGAGAGAGAAGGGTGTGAAAGAGTAAATGAGTTGATTGATCCCCATAGCAGATGATGGGATGTTTGGGATGTTCAAAATGTAAGAAGAATGCTGCCTCCTACATCAGCAGATGCAATTTTAAAGTTGATCATAAGCCCCTCAAGTCATTGAGATAAAATGATATGGGACAGGGAGAAAAGTGGAAAATTCAGTGTTAAAAGGGCTTATAAACTGTTTAAGAGTATGGAAGAGCACACATAAGGAGAGGCCTCAAATGCCAACAGACGAAGGTAGTTCTGGAAGAGCCTATGGAGCTTGAAAGTACCTAACAAAGTTAAAATATTTGCTTGGAGGGCTTGCAGGGATAGTCTGCCAACAAAATTAAATCTGAGCAAGAAAAAGGTTGTGATGAATGACATATGCCAACTATGTTCTAATTCAGTTGAAGACACAATTCATGCTCTATATAAATGCCCCTAGTTGTTAACAGATTGGATGAAGTTCTTTCCAAATTTATAATTCAATGATATAGGTCTAACTTTTGAAGACAGAGCAAAACAGGTGCAAGATAGCAAGATAATGAGCATTAGAAAGATTTTTCTTGTTAGCATGGGGTAACTGGTATAGAAGAAATCAATGGCTATTTGAAGACAAAAAGCTCTCTACATAGGAAATATTCAACCAAGCTTTGAGTTTGCAGCAAAGTTTTGAGGTAGCAAAGGACAGATCTTGGGGGAGTTTGAATACCAACCTCCACCACAAGGTGTTTTTTAACTTAATATTGATGGAGCCATTTTTCATGAACAAGGATATGCTGGAATTGGTGTGATACTTAGGGACTGTGCAGGGGAGGTCATCATGATAGCAACAAAAAAAGAGGTAGTAGTTCAAGGATCTTTTGACATAGAATTGTTGGCTATCTTTAGAGGCTTACAATTATGTTTACCATTTGGAATACAACACTTGATCATTGAAAGTGATTCTCTCTTAGTGGTGCAAGAAGTTCAAGACTTACAATAATCTGATACATTGTTGGGAAATCTGATTTTAGATATACGATAGATGATGCAAAGATTTCAGAATTGCACTATAGAACATGTTTACAAATTTTCAAATGTTGCAGCTTACACACTTGCTACATATGCAAGAAATGTTATGATTTAATGGTTTGGTGGGAGTTTGTTCTCCCTTATATTCAGCAGCTCATTCGGATTGAAAAGTCTATATAATTTTCTAGTTTATGATGAAATAAAATTATGTCTTCTCTATCAAATAAAAAAATATATATGATATTACTTTTTATTATATTTAGAAACATAAAATAAAAAACAAAAATCAAAATAAAATTTAAAGTAATATTATTTTATTACATAATTGTATACGAGTTGTTAATTAGTAGTAAGTCATTTCCCTTCCATCTGTGATTGCTTTTTTTGTCGGCCCAAAGCCCCGTGCCCAGATTTCCCACTGCCAAGCTGGAGCAAGCCAAGTTCCAACCCCTTGCCCCGTTGCTGTAAAACCCCGTAGCATCCTCTCGACATTCTATCCCCTCCTCGGGGCTCCAATTTTGCTTTATGGAGAGGGGAACCAAGGACTCCGACTCGGGCTCGGATAAGACGAAGGGTGCTATGAACATCGAAGGGTACCCGGTGAAGGGTCTGTCAATTGCAGGCCACGAAACCTGCGTAATGTTCCCCACTCTCAAATTGGCCTTCGATATCGGCCGTTTCCCCCAGCAAGCTATAAGCCACGACTTCCTCTGCATCTCCCACGCCCACATGGACCACATTGTGAGTCCCTTTTGTGCTTTCTTTACTGTTTCTAGTTTTTATTTTTTATTTTTTATTTTTATTTTATTGCTCTTGAAATTGGAATCGTATCGTTTACGTTTTAGTTTGTTGTCTATACTTTTAATTTGGGGTTTGCTATCTACCTGATGTTATTATTTATCTTGATGTTTTTGGAGCTTTTTATTTTATGGTATGGACCTCTGATAATTTAGAGTGGTCAGATAGTAAATACTATGTACGTATTGACGTTATTTGTGTTTTTAACTTGGTTATTCTAAGTCCCCATTGTAAATAAGGAATAGCGAACCAAAGAGTGTAATGGTATGGAATGTTGGGTTGGATTGTTGAGCTTAAGCATTGTTTTGGTACTGTCTTTTAAATGAATTGGGAATTAAGATTTTGAGGATTATTCTATATTTGAGGTTTAACTGCAAGATTTCTAAGAGCTGAGGATCTTTTATCTTATTATAAGGCCTACGCTTTTTTTTTTTTCCATTCCACGCTCTGTGATTCAGCCATATGTTCTATTTCATCCTAGAGGTTGAGGCAGGGCGAAAGTAAACAAGTGGTAGACTGATCGTTCCCCTCCATATATCTCTGTTGAAGAGATCATGTTAATAATTTCTTACAAGAGATCATGTTAAAGTTTTCATACATATTGAAAACTTTCTTCTGTAGAGTTTGTTCTTTAATCTAATGATACTCTGTTAAAGTCAGATTTGCAGTAAAATTTATCTCTATCTAATATTTTGTTCCAATCCTCAGCTAGTGTCTAAATGGTTTTAGTTGGAATTCAACTGAAGCATCAATTTTCAGACGTTTGTAGAAGTCTGTTTTTTTTTTTTTTTTTTTGGGTGAAGTGCATCTTTGATGAACCTTTCAAGCATAATTTGATGTTAGGGCATGGTATTTATGTGTCCACCAATGCAAACAATTATCAATTCTTTAGGACAACTATCAAATTCTCGATGTTACAGCTAAAATATCAAACGATGCAAACCTCCTTTCTTCCATTCAGACAGAAAGAAAATCCAGGAAAATGGTGTTTGTTATCTTCTTGGTATTTTATTGAACTTTCCATGTTAGAAATTGCAGTTTTTATTTCTCTTGGTTAGTTTGGATCGCACATGGATATTATTGATCTGTATAATTGCCTTTATTGATATTACTTAGAGTTCTACTCATGATTTCATAAATTTACAGGGAGGGCTTCCCATGTATGTTGCAACTCGTGGCTTATTCAGCATGAAGCCACCTACAATCATTGTACCAAAATGTATAAAGAAAGATGTCGAACAACTCTTTGAAGTACACAGAAGAATGGACCAATCAGAGTTGAAGCATAATCTGATTGGCTTGGATGTTGGTAATAGTTGATCTTCAAATAAATTATCTCTCCAACTGAGATTTTGGAATTGTCTGCTCTCTTCTCCTTGAATAATTGTAAGTCATGCTCATAATGTTTTCGCAGGAGAAGAGTTTTACTTGAGAAAAGACCTCAAAGTAAGAGCTTTTCAGACTTACCATGCCATACCTAGCCAGGTATCCTAATTACTTATAATTTTTTTCTGTAGATGCTAACTTGTTGGTATATACTTGAGCTATCCTAATTTAATGACTTTGAATGCTCATGGTAGGGTTATGTAGTTTACTCTATAAAACAGAAACTTAAGCAGGAGTACGTTGGCCTCTCTGGGAATGAGATTAAAAATTTGAAGTCATCAGGTGTGGAGGTCTGTCTTGGCAGTTGCCTTCATAAACTCTTATCAATAATATCTGATTGGTAATTTGCTGCCTTTACTTTTTGATAATTTTTATATTGCAATTTTATATTACTTTTCCAGCACTTCTTTATTGCAATATTGTTCTTTTCTGCTGTTAGTTCGATGAGGAGAGAACTAGAAGCAGGATGTGGGAAACCGATCATGGCAGGAATGTAACGCCCCAATGGAAGGCCCAAACCACATGGCCTATACTTTAAAGGCCTAATCAATGATACAATTGGAGCCCCATTGAGACCTTATAAAGAGCAAGAACTTCTCCTTCCCAAGCCATATGGGATCTCATACACCACTTACCATTATCTATATTATATGGGGTATCACAATCTACCCCCCTTAAATTCCCGACGTCCTCGTCGAGCCTGTCTATTATAGGTGGCACGGCTCAAGTCCCACATTGATTAGTCCTTTTATAGTATAGGCCATGTGGTTTGGGCCTTTCATTGGGGCATTATAAGGAAAATCTTCCCTGTTATGGATGAACACTTTTCTTGTTAAAATTATTTGATATGAAAATAAGCTTAGATTTTATTTTATTTATTGTGTTAAGTACAATTAGCGCAGAGTTTTACGAGCCATAATTTGAGTAGGTGGAGATATGTTGCTTGCTTTTGCGACATTGAGGAGAAATATTGTTGGGAAAAAGTTCTTGCAAATATATTGAAACTTTATGACATGGCTGATAGATGCTTGCATTAGAGCCTTTGCAAATATATTGAAACTTTATGACATGGCTGATAGATGCTTGCATTAGAAGGCTCTACTTTTTACCCAAGATCTTGTTTGGTGCCTGTTGTTCTCTTTAATTCTCTAATCCTCGGAAGGTTTTTACATTTGGTTTTCTGGAAACATAGCCTTCTTTGAATTTCAAATCTAAATCTCCCTTTCTTCCCACTTTTGTAACATATATATATATATATATATATATTTATGAATCCTGGGATTGCTTTTTCAGATTACATACACTATAACAGCACCAGAAATTGCGTTCACTGGAGATACCACGTCTGACTTCATAATTGACCAAAATAACACTGATGTTCTGAGATCAAGGATTCTTGTTATGGAGGTGAACCACTTTGTTTGTTAAAATTCTCTTGTATTTTTAGTGACTTATTTATTTATTTTTTGCCCATGGCCTTCTGGCAGAATGGCACTACCCATGGTCTTTAGAAACCATTGGGTCTATGGTTGGGGTTTCAACACAACCACCAACCCCCCCCATTATGGCTGATGTCCCTCAAAAACTTGCATAGCAAAAAAAAAAAAAAAGAAACAAAACAAAGACTTATTTTGCTGGATGAATTTTGTATCTAATGCACTCTCTCTCTCCCTATCTCTCTCTCTCACATGCGTGCCACACAGCAATCACATGCACACACAAACAACCACCCACCCACAGCCATTCCTGCACACACGTGCATGAATGAGTAATTATATAGATGAACTTACAGCAATCAAAGGACACATGGTAAATATTGAAGACTGTTTGTGATTTGGCTTTTTGGCCTTTGTCCTCATGGTTATACAGAAGATGGGTTTTCTTTGACATTTTAGTAAATGAAGCTGGCTTAATCAGAATATTTTTCATTTATTGCTCCACTTGAACTTTACACTCAAAAGTAATTCCAGTAACACTTGTCATGGAGGGAAAAACCAGAGAGAAGTCTGTCACAATCTTGCTATTTGTTTATGTAGTGTGGAGTGATGTGAAATGTGGTCTCTGTGTGTGTGTGTGTGTTAAGCTAAGGGAACCTTCAATAATTGTTTTGTGGTGGCTTGCAATTTAATCTACTGCAGTACAATTATAGTTCATTAACGAGTGGTCAAACTGTAATTGATCACTGTTCTCTGTTATGCATGCTTGTGTTAGATCATGTGGATCAAGTACAAGGAAGTTTCATACTCAAAATCATCTCTCTTTTTTTCTCCCATTTCTTTGGTCTTAAATGTTGACGGTTCATGCAATTTGGCTACATGTGTTCTTCAGATGGCTATGCTTTCCTTCAGACACTTTCCTATTTGTTGTATATCGCTTGGACATGCATTCATGTGCGCATACCCACAATTGCCTTACTGTCTACATGGGTTGTATGGCTCAAAGTCGTCATAGTATCTATGATGGTTTGTGCTGTCGGTTCGGATTTTATGTATTATCAATATATTATACTTGCCACGCGTTGTTTACTGCAGAGCACCTTTCTTGATAACTCTGTTTCAGTGGAGGATGCGAGAGTCTATGGACACACTCATCTATCTGAGGTTGAGTGTCCAAACTTTTGTAATTTGAAACTACCACGATCCATGTCTCAATGACCTCTTGATTGTATGATGCATCTTTCTGAGTCTCTTACTCTTTGTTTAATTTTGTGGGGGAGCTTCTACCAGATAATAAGTCGTGCTGAGAGGTTTGAGAACAAGGCAATCCTTCTCATACACTTTTCAGCTCGCTACAGACTTGAGGTATTTTTGTACAAACTGCCATCGTGACTTATCATTGCTGTTTGCAAGATATTATGACTGCTCGTGATTTATTATTTCTGTTACCAAGATATTATGCCTTCTCTCTGATAAATTCTCCACTACCAAACAATGAATAGAAAGTTCACTTGTAGGTTGCTGCTATGCATATCATACCAAATTGGCTCAAAAGAATTGTCATCCTTATTTATTCTGCTATTGACTCATCACAAATTTAAAAATTTTGTAAGAGCAGGATGAGAGGCAAATTATATATAATGGTTTATTGTCTAATGCCGTCTTCTCCTTTTGTACTATGTTAATTTCTACTTTGATTTATCAGGAAATTCAACAAGCTGTTTCTGCATTGCCTCCGCCTTTAGCAGGTCGAGTATTTGCACTTACAGAAGGATTCTGATGACGTCGAGAGGAGATTTATTTCCAATAGTTTATTGGGCTTTTTTTTTTTTTTTTTTTTTTTTTTCGCGGCGGGGGGGGGGCGTGTTGGGGGAGGTTGTTAAATCTGATAGCAAGATCTGCTTTCTGAACACAATGTCTAATGCAGTGACTTAATGGAGTTATAGATGGACGAATCAGAGAACTAACCTATTTAGTTGGGCAAACCTTACCAATTATCCAGGTATTGTGAAGTTCACTTACTTTGTATTTTATAATACATTTATGTATGCTAAAAGATGGTTGTCCCAATCTAGTGCTATGTGATAATTTCAACTGGTTTAAAATGTGGTAGCTTGATGCTTTCCTTGTCAGGTTTATACTGCTGCCTCTTGCATTCCCGAGTCTGTCTTCACCCTCCATAGATTTCGGCTCTTTACAAAACTCCGGAATGAAATATCAGCTAAGAAAACTTTTCTTTTTCACTTATCAAAAAGAAAACTTTTCATCCTTGACACAGTTGATGATACCTTCAAGCTGAAGTTCCCAACTGCAGGACTTTAAACCTAACTTTGATGATGCGGAAGAACACAACTGTTTGAGTGAAACCTCTCAATTCCCAAATACATCAAATCAATAATCTCTTTAGCAACCGATAAAGGATGCTTAACAAGCCCATCAACAATTCCCAAGTCTCCAAAACCAAAGAACCTGGTTTCTCAATCAAAGCTCCCCGGTATGCCCATTTTCAGACGAATCAAATCCCAATGGAAACTCCAGCTTTGTCCCTGAATTTCCAAAATCTGAATAATCTATCCTCAAAAGTTGTTCTCATTCCAAGAAGGGATTGTCTTTTCACGTGAACATGTCGAATAATAACCACCTCCCCCGAAGTTCAAAATTGCCAACCCCAGAAATCTTGGATGGAATTGAAGAATGCATGGACCTACATATGGTCTCATTAGAAGTGATGTGAACAAGATCCCTTGATCTTTGATTGATAATCGTTTCTCACGACTAAATATCAGGTTGCAACAAAAGCTCGCAGTTCAAAAGAGCACACCAACTTACCAAGCATACGATGTGATTTGGTATGGGGGCAAGTTAAAATTGATGCCCCACCCTCGAACTATCCGAAAGGGGGGTGTCCAAATGTGGAAAGCTTCCTGCAGCGTAGGGGCTCCCTGATTTCTGCACCGACCGGCGTTGTGTGCGCAAGAGGAGGATGACGGTATTTACAAACATTTTAGACTCAAGAATAGCAATGAAATGGGATTGGAGAAAAAGATTCAAGAGAGCTCTTGAAAAATTTCGAGGGAAAGAAGCTTACTTTGCCTTCAAGTTGGGGAGAAGTGAATGGAACAAAAGGGTCTCTTTATGAATAAGATTACCAAGCCTAATGTATCCACAATCTATCTGTTATCTATATAATTTCTGGAGTTTTGCTACACAACCTCCACCACACTCCACACTGCACATTTTTTAAAATTTTAAAATTTTTTAATATTATTTTTTAAAAATTTTTTTGAGTTTATTTTTTTAAATTATTTCAAATTTTCTATTTATTATTCATATAATAAATATTTGATAAAAGAAAAAAATAATAAAAATTAAAAAAAATATAGTGTAGAATATGATGAGGTCGCGAAGATTTATTCATATCGCTATTGCTTACTAAGTAATCCCCACTTTCCTTGAGATAATAGTCAATTTTTATCAAATTAATGATATCGCTCTCTAAAATGTAGCTCTCATGCCAACTAAATAGCAGATTGATAAAACTTCTAAAACATATATAGTTTTTTTTTTTTCATTTAAGTTTCCTTTGTCTCGACCCCACCAAAGGATTATTGGGTGCATATACTTACGCTGCATAGAAGGACATGATAATCTGCTTTCCCTTGCAACCTTTCTCCTCTTAATACGTATGTGAGATTCTATGAGGGTCAAAAGTGTGTTCTTCCTTTTCTTCTTCTTCGCTGCTAGCCTGTGTTGGCGTGAGTTGTATATTAAAATGAAAGTGGAGTAATTTTAGAGAGTGGGATGGAAAGAAATTCTTTTCCTTCACATGTTAGCTTAATTATAGGAGCAAAATCTGTATAGCTTAGAATAGAAAATATATTTTGATATGTACTCGTAGAGGAGATTGTAACAGAGTAAGAATGATTGAATATACACAAAGAACTTTTTGACATGGTATCACAGCCTAACCCTGGTACCCACCCACCCTAAACATTGCGTCCCTCACCTCGCCCACCATGTCGTCGGACTCCGATGGGTAAGATGACCAAAGCTCTTACCAAAGTCCAACCACTGACCCTGACCACTGAACCCTCCATTGCTCCGATTAGCATCAAGTTGGATGGAATCAACTATGCTCTTTGGTCCCAAGTTGTCTAGATGTATATCTCTGGCAAAGACAAGCTGGGATATATCAATGGTGATATACCACAACCACCTTCAATGGATCCAACCTTTCGGAAATGGCACACCGACAACTCCATTGTCAAAGGTTGGTTGATCAACTCCATGGACCCATCCTTGATAGGGAATTTCATTTGGTTTCCTACAGCAAAGTTGGTGTGGGATTCCATTGCTACCACTTACTTCGATGGTAGTGACACGTCTCAGGTCTATGATCTTCGACGTCGCGTGACACAACTTAAACAGGTTGGAGACTCCCTGGAGAAATACTACAACGACCTTCAAGGGTTATGGCGTGAGATTGACTTCCGACGTCCTAATCCTATGGAGTGTGTAGTTGATATTCACAACTATAATCTTCTCCTTCAGGAAGACAGAGTGTATGTTTTCTTGGATGGGCTGGATGATCGCCTAGATAAGACTTAGGGCGACGTGCTGCAGCTTCATCCGTTTCGTACCATGGAGCAAGCGTACACCCATGTCTGCCGCGAAGCCCTCCGTTAATCTGTTATGATCACTAGCAGTGCAGATATGATTTATAGCGCTGTTCTCACCACCAAAGGGCTCAAACTTGGTTCCCTTTGCCCAACCTCCTACCGTGCACAATGGCAGGCATAAGTCTCGAACATCTTCAGAGGGCTTGAAGTGCTCTCATTGCGGCAAATCGAAGCACACTCGTGACACTTGTTTTAAACTGCACGGGTATCCTGATTGGTGGAATGATCTCCAGGCTAAGAAGGGTTGTGACCTGGGCACTAAGGATGAAGGCTCTGGTAAAGTAGTTGTGGCTACGGCCAAACCTCAACTCTCCTTCACACCATTGATAGCACTGGTTCCAGACTCTTGTAGCTGTGGTTGTGCTTACTATACTTCGACTAATGATGATAACCATGGTGCATGGCTACTGGACTCCAGCGCCACTGACCATATGACGTTTGCTGCTACGGAATTTCACCACAACTTCCCTATCGCGACGTACCAATATCGCCAATGCTAATGGCGTTACCTCCCTTGTCACTGGCGCGGGCACTGTGACTTATCCCCTACATTACAGCTACATAATACTTTGTTTGTTCCATCCTTATCTCATAAGCTTCTCTCTATGAGCCAAGTGACCTTTGATCTTAATTGCATTGTGCTAATGTATCCTACTTTCTGTCTTCTCCAGGACATTCTAATGAAGGAGATCATTGGGCGTGGTACTAAGAGGGGGGAACTCTACCATATGGATGACTTGAGCTTGGGTCGAGCACATCATACGCAACATACTATTGGTGTCAAAGAAAGGAACTCTGGCTTTAGCACCATCGGTTAGGACATCCGTCCTTCACCTATATGAAACATTTGCTTCTGGATTTATTTTCTCAATTGAAAACTTTTGATTTTCAATGTGAAACTTGCATTTTGGCAAAAAGTCATAGGGCTTCTTTTCCTTTAAGTTTGAATAAAAAGGATACTCCATTTACTTTGATCCACTCAATGTGTGGGGACCTTCCCCAATTACTACTGTCTCCGGCTTCAAATGGTTTGTGTTGTTTGTTGATGACTGTACCCTCATGACTTGGCTTTATTTGCTCAAACATAAAGACGAAGTACTAGGCGTATTTAAATCATTTCATGCAATGGTGCAAACACAATTTTCCGCTAAGGTTCAGGTCCTTTGATCGAATAATGGTGGTGAATATGTCAATCACCAATTTCGTGAGTATTTTCAACAACACGGCATTATTCATGAAACTTCATGCCCCCAAACGCCTCAACAAAACGACATTGTTGAGCGAAAAAACTGACATGTTCTTGAAACAGCTCGCGCTCTCTTAGTTGGTGCCCATGCTCCTAATCGATTTTGGGCTGACGCTGTTACCACTATAGTTCATCTGCTCAACCGAATGCCATCTAAGGTGTTGGACTTCTGAACCCCATTACAAGCCCTCTCGGGCTATACTCATGTGCCTGCAGTCTTGATGCTTCCCAAACGTGTATTTGGGTGCGTTGCGTATGTCCATCTCCATAAAAACCAGCGGACTAAGCTAGACCCCTGTGCTCGTCGGTGCTTATTTTTGTGCTATGTTTTTCATCAAAAAGGATATAGATGCTATGATCCCACTACTAGCCGCACCTATATTACTATGGATGTCACCTTCATGGAAACTGAAACATATTTTTCACCCACTTCTCCTCCTCAGGGGGAGACTAGACAGGAAGAGCAGAATTGGATGGAATTAAATTGGCCGAATGTATCTGAAACACAAGTGGAACCGAGGCCACCAGAACATGTCTCTCTGGCAACTGAACACCATGAAAATGAACACGAAGCGCATGTTACTTCCCCCTCTGTAGTACCCGAAGACCCAACTCCTGAGAATGATCCTAAGGTAAGCTTGTAACATACTAGTTTTGGATTTAGGATATAAGAGTAAATTTCTTAGTAAAAATTTTTCTATTATTATTATGATTATAGTTTTATCAGATTTTATATTTATTTTATTTTAAGAATTACTATTATAATTTTATTTGAAAATTTTTAGAGTTTGTTTTAATAATGATTACTAAATTGTATCAGACTACGTTCACTAGAGTTGGTTTGAAATTTAAAGTTTATATTTTTCTCTACCTCCACCAAACCTTATCTCTTGTTTTTAGCCTCTATTTTACACGCTTTAAACCACCAATCCGTAAGTTTCATCCCACTTTCTGTCGAATTTAAAATTCGAACCTTATATTCAGCCTCATCCCTAGCTTAGTAAATTCAAATTCTAGTAGAAACCGACTCTGTTAGTGAGTAACGATTTCCACTCCGCACGTCTCTACCCTTCTAGATTTTCCTTGTATTTTTTCCCCATCATCTACCATTATAAAGTTGGCTTACCTCGTATACGAGAAGAGAAACTCGGAGAAAAAAAAAACCGTGAGCCACCACTTCTTTTCGCAGCAACTCCACGCTGTTCAGAGGCGCCGAACCCCCTCTCCGGCGTCACAGAAGGTGCCGACCAGCCCAGCCCCAGCTTAGCCACTCCTTTTCGGTAAGCCGACCGCCGCCAACCTCCTCTTTTTCCCTCTCTTTTGTTTTGGTCCTACAGTTTCTCTCTCTAAACTCTCTCTCTCTCTCCCTCACTCAGTGCCGCACCACCATAGGAACTCCCAGTCGCGTCGTTAGTCACTCCCAACCACCCAAAGCCGCTGTCGCACTCAGCCCTCTCTTGGTGAGATCCCCTTGCCCGAACTCTCTCTCTCTCTGTTTCCCTCTTAAGCCCGTGTGTTTCGGGTTTTGGCAGAAACCCGTGAGTTTATTTTGATGGGCCCTTGGGCCTTAGGCCCTTGTATGCGTGGCATGGACTATTTCTGTCGTTGGGCTCATGTAGTAATATTATGTTATGGGCTAGATTGTAGTATTTTACAGAAACTATTATAATTATTTGAAATGGACTTGTACTTTATTTTGTATTTGATTTTATTTTATTTCAAGAGTAGTTTACTAACTTATTGGGCTTAACATCTTAAAAGTCAGTTTTTCTTAAATAAATATATTAATCAAAGACTATTTTTATAAGGATGTTTTGCAAATATTTTGTTAATATGCCTTTGTCTATTTAGTAGAATTTATTAAAATTATTATATTAAGAATTTAATAAAATTATGATGTTAAGATTATTTCATAAAGTTTATTAGGTTTCTTATAAGATTTAATAATTATGTTAAGAACTGAAACTTAGTTTAAGAATTTAAGTTTTATGAATTATTTTAAAATAGTTCGAGTATTCTTCTAAATTATAAATTAGTATTTAAGTAATTTAAATGCCGGGATTTATTGATTATGGTGTTAAACAAAAGATTTATTTAACTATCTTTTAGATTGTGAATTTAATTTAGTAGGATATTTAGTTCATATTATTCCCAAACAAATTTAGTGATAGTTATTATTTCATATAGGTCTCAAGTTACAAAGTGTTATTCAAGAAGAAATGCAGCGGGGTAAGTAATTTGATCACAAGTTTAAGATCATCACAGTTCAGTTTATAGATAATTGGTATTCAAGTCAGTTCATTTCCAGCCAATTATTTATGCACCACTCATGTCATATGCAAACATGTCATCCGTCATAGCATACTATTTTTTCATTCCGCATCATGTTTAAATTTAGAAATTATGATTATGTATGTAGTATGTCATGCATCTCATGTGTAGAAGACACGTAAGCCATCTTAAATTCAAGTGAAAGATAACATAAGATCAGTTATTAAGATGGCCATTCAGATGCATGGTACCAATGCAGTTCAGTTTCAGGGTGGATGTGCAAGCCAGGAACTCAGTCGTGGTCCACCATAGTATGCCAGAATACTATCAGCGGCTCCCTTTGCGGCTGCGGGATGTGGGGCCAGTGCACAACCTCGCATACAGGGTTAAGTGTGTTGGCCAGTCAGATAAATCAGTCAGTGAAAACCTTATGTTTAGTATGTTTACGTTGTGATGGATTCCATTTTGATTTTTCGACTCATTTTTGTTTATTTTCATGTTTTTTAACCACCCAGGTGATGATGATGAATACGAGCAGGCATGCCAAGAGTAGAAGGAGCATTAAATTTTTGTTCAGACTTTCTAAAATAAAACATGCTTTTATGATATGAGTTTTGTTCAGTTTATTTCATTTAAATGTTTGGAAGACATTTTATTAGACATTTTCTACAAAATAAATTTTCTAAATTCATTTATGCAATTTGTGGTCTCTTGTCAGATTTATTTTTATGAAAAGTACGTGACACTCCTAGCCTTTGGGAAAGGGGTGTTACAATTTGGTATCAGAGCCGGTCGAGACCAGTAAACTTTTTGAAAAAAAAAAAAAATTATAAATTTTCTAAAGAAAGGTTAAGTTACCTAGGATGCTCCTAGCCTGCTCATGAGTAATCAAGGTTTGTTTTATTTAGGTTTGAATATTTTATAGTTTTTATTAGTTAAAACCATCATTGTAGTTGTTTTATTGTCATTATTTTTGCATTCTTATCAAATACTAGATAATTGTTACTATGACATCTTGACGTAGATCATGGCCCTCGGCACTAGAAATCACCCAAATCGAGAGGAATCTTCTGGATCTAATCAGAATGATAACCCGGACCCTCTTGTCGCAGCTGCTACCCAATTCTTCCGATCAATGGTTAGCGGCCAATTTATGGCACCTAGAGTTCCACAGGCCGGTTGTACCTTGGAACAATTTTCCAGCCAGCATCCACCTTTTTTCGATGGCAGACTGAATTCCTTAGATGTGGAAAGCTGGATTGAATGTATGGAGCTGATTTTCGAAGCGCTCTACTGCACGGATGATTAGATGGTGAAATATGCCATTTACCATTTGACTGACATGGCAAACAAGTGGTGGAAGTCGACTCGGGCTTTGATTCAGTTGAAATTAGGGGAAGCAGTCCCCATTACTTGGGAACATTTCAAGAGAATCTTTCTAGATCACTTTTTCCCACGGACCCTTTGGGAGTCGAGAGCTCGCCAATTTATAGACCTCACTCAAGGATCAATTACAAGAGTTACTAGAAAAAGGTTTCATATGCCCCAATGTTTCTCCATGGGGTGCTCCAGTACTTTTGTGAAGAAGAAGGATGGGTCTATGCGTTTATGTATTGACTACAGGGCGTTGAATAAAGTAACTATCAAGAACAGATACCCTCTACCACAGATAAACGACTTATTTGATCAACTTCAGGGAGCCCAAGTCTTTTCTAAGATAGATTTGCGATCCGGATACCACCAGTTGAAGGTTAAGGAGACAGATGTGCAGAAGACGGCCTTCCAGACACGGTATGGACACTATGAATTCCTTGTTATGCAGTTTGGTCTAACTAATGCCCCCGCAGCTTTCATGGATCTTATGAATAGGGTATTTAAGGATTATCTGGACAAGTTCGTGATAGTTTTTATTGACGATATTCTCATTTATTCTCGGAGTAGCAGAGAGCATGAGGAGCATTTTAGGATTGCTCTTCAAACACTAAGAGAAAAGAAGTTGTATGCAAAATTTAAGAAATTCGAGTTTTGGTTACAAAATATTTCTTTTTTGGGACACGTGGTATCAGTAAAAGGAATTTCAGTGGACCCAGCGAAGGTTGAGGCAGTGGTAAAATTGGCCAAGCCTAGTAATGTCAATGAGGTACGAAGTTTCTTAGGCCTCGCTGGCTACTATAGAAGATTTATAGAAGGATTTTCAAGTATAGCAGCTCCGTTGACAAAGTTGACAAGAAAGGATGAGAATTTCCTATGGACAGATAAGTGTGAGGACAGCTTCTAAGAATTGAAGAAAAGATTAGTGACGGCACCAGTTCTTACAGTTCCTTCGGGAGATGGAGGATTTGTTATATACAGCGATGCTTTACTAAAGGGTTTAGGCTGTGTTTTAATGCAGAATGGGAAAGTTATTTCATACACTTCTCGACAACTAAAGAGTTACGAGCAGAATTACCCAACCCATGATCTGGAACTTGCAGCAGTGATTTTTGCCTTGAAGATATGGAGACATTATCTTTATGGTGAAAAGTACGAGATTTATATCGATCATAAGAGTCTGAAATATTTCTTCACACAGAAAGAATTGAATATGAGACAACGGAGATGGTTGGAACTTCTGAAGGACTATGACTGCAATATTAACTACCATCCTGGTAAAGCAAACATCGTAGCAGATGCACTTAGTCGGAAGTCATCCTCTAGCATCCTGGCTACGATGTTTACTCCTCAGAAGCATATTCTACTAGACATGGAGCGAGTTGGCATTGAGGTAAACCAGGACAGTCATGCTAAGATGAATAGTTTGACACTAGGTTCAACATTGATAGATCAAATTAAGTCACCCAAGCAAGTGATACAGAATTGATGAAGATTAAAGAAGTAGCAGCAGAGGGTAAGAGACCTGATTTTCTAGTGTCAGATGATGGCACCTTGAGATTTAGGGGAAGATTATGTGTACCCAATGATAGAGTAATCAAAGATTTGAACTTGAGAGACGCTCATCGTTCACTCTACACAGTTCATCCGGGAAGTACCAAGATGTATCGGGATCTAAAACAACACTATTGGTGGAGTGGGATGAAGCGAGAGATAGTGACATATGTAGCACAGTGTCTGACAAGCCAACAAGTCAAGGCAGAGCATCAGAGACCCTCAGGTACACTTTAGCCACTCCCTATACCAATGTGGACTTGGGATGAGATCGGGATGGACTTTGTTTCAGGATTCCCGAAAACGCTAGGAGGCCAAGATGCAGCATGGGTGATTGTTGATCGACTATCAAAATTAGCCCATTTTATTCCTATTCAGATGACGTACTCCGTGGATAGACTTGCGGAATTGTATGTTAGAGAGATTGTCAGATTACATGGGATACCATTTAAGATCATCTCTGACAGAGATACCTGTTTCACTTCAGTTTTCTGGAGGAAGGTATAGAAGGAGTTGGAACTCAACTGACTTATAGCACGGCATTTCATCCTCAAATAGATGGTCAATCAGAGAGGACAATTCAGATCCTAGAAGATATGCTTAGAGTGTGCGTGATGGAATTTAAGGGTAGTTGGATTAAGTATCTACCCCTTATTGAGTTCGCATATAATAACAGTTACGAGGAAAGTATTCAGGCAGCGCCGTATGAAGTTCTCTATGGACGTAAATGCAGGTCACCCCTCTACTGGGATGAAGTAGGAGAGCGGAGGATTTTGGGGCAAGAAATTATACAAGACATGTGTGAGAAAATATCAATTATTAGGAAGAAGCTCGCCATAGCACAAGAGCGATAGAAGAAATATGCGAACCAGCAACAACGAGAATTATAATTCGATATAGAAGATAAAGTACTCTTGAAGGTTGCAACGATGAAAGGGATAATGCGTTTTGGTAAAAAGGGGAAGCTAAGCCCGAGGTACATAGGCCCCTTTGAGATCTTAGAAAGAATTGGTGCTGCAGCGTACAGACTAGCACTTCCACCTCACTTGTCGGCAGTGCACAACGTGTTTCATGTCTCTATTCTACGGAAGTATGCCCTGGATCCTACACATGTTTTAGAGTATGAGCCTCTTCAGATTCGAGACGACCTCAACTTTGAAGAATTTCCAGTGAGAATATTAGCATAGAAGGCCCAAGTGTTACGACACAGAACTATTCAAATGGTCAAAGTACTTTGGAGTCACCACAGCGAGAGAGAAGCCACTTGGGAACACGAAGAAGCCATGAGAGAGAAATACCCCGACTTATTTAAAACGAGGTACGTTCCATCTCGATGATGAGATTTTCTTTTAGGGGGGGAGAATTGTAACATACTAGTTTTGGATTTAGGGCATAAGAGTAAATTTCTTAGTAAAAATTTTTCTACTATTATTATGATTATAGTTTTATCAGATTTTATATTTATTTTATTTTAAGAATTACTATTATAATTTTATTTGAAAATTTTTAGAGTTTGTTTTAATAATGATTACTAAATTGTATCAGACTACGTTCACTAGAGTTGGTTTGAAATTTAAAGTTTATATTTTTCTCTACCTCCACCGAACCTTATCTCTTGTTTGTAGCCTCTATTTTACACACTTTAAACCACCAATCTGTAAGTTTCATCTCACTTTCTGTCGAATTTGAAATTCTAACCTTATATTCAGCCTCATCCCTAGATTCGTAAATTCAAATTCTAGTGGAAACCGACTCTGTTAGTGAGTAACGATTTCCACTCCGCACGTCTACACTCTCATTCACGTGCACGTCTCTACCCTTCTAGATTTTCCTTGTATTTTTTCCCTATCATCTACCATTATAAAGCTGGCTTACCTCGTATACGAGAAGAGAAACTCGGAGAAAAAAAAAACTGTGAGCCACCAACTTCTTTTCGCAACAACTCCACGATGTTCAGAGGCGCCGAACCCCCTCTCCGGCGTCACAAAAGGTTCCGACCAGCCCAGCCCCAGCTCAGCCACTCTTTTTCGGTAAGCCGACCGCCGCCGACCTCCTCTTTTTCCCTCTCTTTTGTTTTGGTCCTACAGTTTCTCTCTCTAAACTCTCTCTCTCTCTCGCCCTCACTCGGTGCCGCACCACCATAGGAACTCCCAGTCGCGTCGCCGGTCACTCCCAACCACCCAGAGCTGCCGTCTCACTCAGCCCTCTCTTGGTGAGATCCCCTTGCGTAGAACTCTCTCTCTCTCTCTCTCTCTCTCTCAAACTCTCTGTTTCCCTCTTAAGCCCGTGTGTTTCGGGTTTTGGCAGAAACCCGTGAATTTATTTTGATAGGCCCTTGGGCATTAGGCCCTTGTATGCGTGGGATGGACTATTTCTGTCGTTCGGCTCATGTAGTAATATTATGTTATGGGCCAGATTGTAGTATTTTACAGGAACTATTATAATTATTTTAAATGGACTTGTACTTTAATTTGTATTTGATTTTATTTTATTTCAACAACAATTTACCAACTTATTGGGCTTAACATCTTAAAAGTCAGTTTTTCTTAAATAAATATATTAATCAAAGACTATTTTTATAAGGATGTTTTGCAAATATTTTGTTAATATTCCTTTGTCTATTTAGTAGAATTTAATAAAATTATTATATTAAGAATTTAATAAAATTATGATGTTATGATTATTTAATAAAGTTTATTAGGTTTCTTATAAGATTTAATAATTATGTTAAGAACTGAAACTTAGTCTAAGAATTTAAGTTTTATGAATTATTTTAAAATAGTTCGAGTATTCTTCTAAATTATAAATTAGTATTTAAGTAATTTAAATGCCAGGATTTATTGATTATGGTTTTAAACAAAAGATTTACTTGACTATCTTTTAGATTATGAATTTAATTTAGTAGGATATTTAGTTCATATTGTTCCCAAACAGATTTAGTGATAATTATTATTTCATATAGGTCTCAAGTTACAAAGTGTTATTCAAGAATAAACGTAGCGAGGTAAGTAATTTGATCACAAGTTTAGGATCATCACAGTTCAGTTTATAGATAATTGGTATTCAAGATAGTTCATTTCCAGCCAATTATTTATGCACCACTCATGTCATATGCAAACATGTCATCCGGCATAGCATACTATTTTTTCACTCCGCATTATGTTTAAATTCAGAAATTATGATTATGTATGTAGTATGTCATGCATCTCATGTGTGTAAGATACATAAGTCATCTTAAATTCAAATGAAAGATAAGATCAGATCAGTTATTAAGATGACCATTCAGATGCATGGTACCAATGCAGTTCAGTTTCAAGGTGGATGTGCAAGCCACAAACTCAATCGTGGTCCACCATAGTATGCCAGAATACTATCAGCGGCTCCCCTTGCAGCCGCGGGATGTGGGGCCGGTGCACAACCTCGCACACAGGGTTAAGTGTGTTGTCCAGTCAGATAATTCAGATCAGTCAGATAAATCAGTCAGATCAGTCAGTTAATTCAGTCAAAACAGTCATGCATAGCACAAGCATCCATATGAATAATCATGATTTTAAACTCTCAGCATGAGAGTTTTTATGAAAACCTTATGTTTAGTATGTTTACGTTGTGATGGATTCCTTGCTGAGTTTTCGACTCTTTTTTGTTTATTTTCATGTTTTTTAACCACCCAGGTGATGATGATGAATACGAGCAGGCAGGCCATGAGTAGAAGGAACATTAAATTTTTGTTTAGACTTTCTAAAATAAAACATGCTTTTATGACATGAGTTTTGTTCAGTTTATTTCATTTAAATTTTTGGAAGACATTTTATTAGACCTTTTCTACAAAATAAATTTTCTAAATTCATTTATGAAATTTGAGGTCTCTTGCCGGATTTATTTTTATGAAAAGTACGTGACGCTCCTAGCCTTTGGGAAGGGGGTGTTACAAAGCTTCTTTAACACAAACATCTTAGCACCCCCTGTTGGTTATGTGTTACCTAACATGCACAATCGTGGCAAGCCTCCATGCCGCTACTTACCAGACATTAAGGAAAGAAGATCAAGATATCCTATTGCTAATTATGTGTCTACAAAGGAGCTTAATTAACCTCTCAAGACATTTGTGCATAACATTTCCGTGTGTCATGTTCCAACAAGGGTGGAGGAAGCCTTGGAAGACCCGAAGTGGACTCAGGCAATCAAAGATGAAATGGAGGCACTAATGAAGAACAAGACATGGAATCTAGTGTTGTTACGGGAAGGGGAAAAAAAAAACAATGGGGTGCAAATGGGTGTTTTCCATTAAACACAAAGCTGATGGATCTATAGAAAGATAAAAGGCAAGACTAGTGGCAAAAGGATATACTCAAACATATGGTATAGACTATCAAGAAAATTTCTCACCAGTAGCTAAATTAAATACTGTTAGAGTGTTGATATCTCTTGTAGCAAATTTAAATTGGCCACTACAACAGTTTGATGTGAAAAATGTCTTTTTTCATGGCGAGCTTGAAGAAGAAGTTTATATGGACATCCCTCCAGGCTACTTAGCGACAATGAGAACTATTGAGGTGTGTAAGTTGCAAGGAGGCTTGTATGGGTTAAAACAATCACTGCGGGCATGCTTCGGGTGATTCAGCTTGGCAATGAAGAAGTATGGCTTCCAACAGAGCAATGCAGACCACACTTTGTTTCTAAAAAAACAGCAAGGAAAAGTCACGGCTCTGATTGTCTATGTTGATGATATGATCATTACAGGAGTTGATGTTGAAGAGATCTCACGACTCCAAGGGCAATTGGCTAGTGAATTTGAAATGAAGAATCTAGGGTGGGCTCAAGTATTTCCTTGGGATAGAGGTCGCCAGATCAACCCAAGGCATATTTTTATCTCAAAGAAAATATGTCCTAGATTTATTATCTGAAGTTGGACTGTTGGAGTGCAAACCAGTGGATACCCCAATTGTCCAAAATCACAAACTTGGGGTATATCCGAACCAAAATCCAACTGACAAGGGCAGATATCAACGGTTAGTTAGCAAACTGATTTATCTCTCTCATACTCATCCAGATATTGCATATGTTGTGAGTGTAGTGAGTTAATTTATGCATTGTCCAAGTGAAGAACACATGGAGGCTGTAATTCAGATACTAAAGTACTTGAAGTCTTCTCCAGAAAAGGGCTCATGATTTTTAAAAATGATCATGTAAGGGTTGATGGCTATACAGACGCAGATTGGGCTGGGAACATCTCTGATAGGAAGTCGACGTCAGGGTATTTCACATTTGTAGGTGGAAACCTTGTGACATGGAGAAGTAAGAAACAAAAGGTGGTGGCACTCTCTAGTGCAGAGGCAGAATTTCGTGGGATGGCCAAGGGGTTGTGTGAGTTTTTCTGCTTGAAAAGACTACTAGTCGAGATCGGTTTTGCTCCCGAGTCTGAAATGAACCTCTTATGTGACAATAAAGCGGCTATAGATATTTCACACAATCCGGTCCAACATGAAGGAACCAAGCACGTAGAGGTTGATCGAGACTTCATCAAACATAATCTAGAGACTAATACAATCTCGTTCCCATTTGTCAAATATGAGGACCATCTTGCAGATATACTTACCAAAGCCGTGTCAAGCAAAGACTTCCACAACTCATTAATCAAGTTGCGCATGAAGGATCCGTATGCATCAACTTGAGAGGGAGTGTTGGCGTGAGTTGTATATTAAAAGGAAAGTAGAGTAATTTTAGAGAGTGGGATGGAAATAAATTTTTTCCTTCACACATTAGCTTAATTATAGGAGCAAAATCTGTATAGCTTAGAATAAAAAATATATTTTGATATGTACTCGTGGAGGAGATTGTAACATAGTAGGAATGATTGAATATACACAAAGAACTTTTTGACAGCCTGCTATACCACCACCCATCAAAACTAATATTCTGCGAAGATGAGCTAAAGGTGAGCAAGAAGAAGACGCAGAGGCAAGCTTCAAAACCCATCCCTCTCTTTCACTATCTCTCTCTCTCTCTCTCTCTCTCTCTCTAGCCGGAACTGTGTGAAACTGTTCACCCAAGTTTTACAATGAATGCAGCTGTGCTCCCTTTATTAAGGCCCTCGCTCTCTAACCAAATCAGTCCTCCCATTCGATTTACGAACCTGATTCAATTGTTTGAAAAGTAAGGCATTTGAGTTTCAATATATAGATTTTTTTTTTCCCATTTAAGTTTCTTTCTCCTCTTAATACGTATGTGAGATTCTATACTAGAGGGTCAAAGTGTGTTCTTTCTCCTTGACTTATTTATAAATGTGTGTGCGTGTGTAATTTGTTTGAGAAACGAAACTTTATCTTCTAGGAGTAGTGTCGCTGGTGCTGAAGATCGGAAATGTGAATTAGAGCATGTCATTTTATAGGTGTCTCCAAGTGAGCAGGCCATCGCAGGTTACACTGAGGTTAGATTCAGCAGGACGTGCAGTTCCTCCGAGAACACTAGAGCAAACGGATTCAACGTCTCCCACCAGTCATATCAAAAGAACGTTGGTGTGGGCAGCACCCAATTGCTGGCACGGTAATTATGCCGAATTTTGTTGCCCCAAGATCTAGAAGACTCTGTAAATCAAAGCAAAATTTCAGGATGATGAATAAAACTACAGAAAACAGAAAGGAAAGAAAAAAAAAAGAGGAAGTGCTCCAATTAATCAATTGCAATCTCTCCCCCTTTAACTTATGGCATATATGCAGGTACCATAATTCAGTGTTCTTTCGAGAAAATATATGAGGAGTCACATATCTGCTGGTGACCTTTGACACACTGAATAGAGAATATTCTCTTGTCTGACTAAATTGGATGATCTAATTTTTTAGAGAGTGGAGAGGATATTCCAATTGGTTAGTCCCACATGGGCCTAGGCCCTTACTCAAGCTTGAAGCCTACCTCACTACCTAAAGCCCAGCTCGATATCAAGAGGATCCAGCCCACAACCAAAACTGACTAGATAACTATCCAACGGTAGCAAGAGATAAAAACGGTTATCATTTAAATTTACTAAGAAATGAACTCTCATCTCCGTGTTTGAATTTGAATAATAGATATATCCATTATCATTTAACAACAGAACGGTTTAAAGGCTCTATATAAGAGAAAAATCCAGCTATGTAAAAATTAGCTAATTCATTAGTATTAAAGAGTTATTTTCAGTCACTGACTTAGGTATCGGAGGAGTTCCCTTGAACCTTCCAAGCCGTTTTACTCTTTGGTTACAGATGATCGTAAGGCGATGGCGGTAAAACACGTCCATAAGAGAGAGATATACGCATCATGTCGGTTCCAACATTTAATGCCGCCCATATAGAATCACATTTAATATTGCATCTCTCTCTTTTTGTATTGAACGAGGAGCAAGCAGTAATTATCCATTAAAGTGGCGATAAACCCTTCCAGGGCTTGTGTCCTGTTGAGAACAAAATATTCAAAGATGTCTTTGCTTCCCACGCTGATGACAAAGAAAGACTTGCTAATGATGTTCTCCAGAGATCCACCCATTGCTTCTGAGAGATTGCCGTGAACTTCTTGGACCTGTTCCCTCATGGGAATAACCTCTGACTGTATATATCATGTTATAGAACGACTGAAATGCGTGATCAGTAAAATGTTGTTCAATTAATTAATCATGGTCCAAATTAAATCACAAGTTGCCCAAAAGTTATTGTGGGTGGGTGTGTGCGTTACTAGAGGAACCCTTTCTTTTATCATGATGCAGGTTACATTAAGATCAAACGGCGCTAGCACCTATTTTTTTGTAATTCGCTTGCATGCATGCATACCTGTCAAGTTGTTTGACCTGGAGAATTAGAATATTGTTTAAAATACTTCGAATCTCAATTGGATTACTTGATCGTGCCTACATGATCAGGACGCATATGCATGCAGTGGTCAGACATGCTCTGCACTATCAATGTTATTCATGCATGAGGTTAGTAGCCTATAATCTACAGAGTATTTATTGTCAGTCATCCGAAGATAACCATGAGTGTTTCTACCTTGGATGACTGCCTTTTATACATGTCATCAATATTGATTTTCACATTGTCGTAATATTGCAATTGGGCTATGTAGCCAGTCACCAATTTTTCCCTTTCATTAATCTTGGCAATTCTACTGCCATCCTTGTGTAGAACTGGTCTCTAACTTCACTTGTATCCAAGATAAAAGATCTTGCTGAGAGAAGGAAGTTGGAAGATTTAACAATTGGCCCAGTCCTTACTGTAACTAATAAGTGTAAGAGAGTTTTATTTCCCATCACCTTGTATAGCAAGCCCACGAGGGACCACTGGAGAAGTAAGCTAGAGAGCCCAGTCAAGCCCAATGACCCTCCCCCAAAAGGAGTCAGTGGACCTTTGTAGAGTACACAGCCCATGAACAAAACTCATTCACGAAGCAACCCATGCGTGGGGAAAGCAGACGGTAGGGGCAAATGAAACTCACCGCCCTGATACCTCCCCGATGACACCCTACCCCAAGAACATGCACAGGTAGATGGGTAGGAAATATGGGGAACCCTTGATCTTCTGACAGCAGTCAAGGAGATGCTTAACAAGGAACGTCTGCAGGGTAAAGTGAGTCAGGGTGCCACGCCGCATTAATGGCGCCACTCTCCGAACTCTACGCCCCATTAATGATGTCGTCCCAGAAGCCACGCCGTATTAAATGATTATGACTAAATGAACAGTTGAAGGGACATGGGCTCCCCGAAGTCAAGTATGAGTTGTCCTCACCCAGAAACCTAGTATAAAAGCCGACCCCTAGGTACAAAAAACTCTCTCTTTGATTCATCTAAATTCACATACAAACTACTAAGGAGATATACTAACTTTAGCATCAGAAAATCCCCGGCCTCCACCAAGGCCCCCCACACTCCATGTTTTCTTAAATATGCAGGTGAAAGACTCAAGACCTGAGTTGCTAGAACTCGGCCCAAAGGCATACAAAACACGATGTTAACAGTGGTACCGTCTGTGAGATATCTATAGACTTCACGCGTCCTTTGTATGCCTGCGACAACCCAGGGAAAAGAAGAAGCAACGTCAATAAACATGGAAGCAAGGCTCGCCAAGATGGTACAACTGGTAGGAAAGCTAACGACCAAAGTGGAGACCCTCCAAAAAGAGAACGAGACACCTAGAGTAGCCACCAATGGACCAGAAAATGAAGCAGGACCAAACAACAATGAGCACGTAGAGTCCAGAAATGCAGGAAGGGGAGGTTATGCAAAGAAAGAAAGAAAAAACATGTAGGACAATCTGTGTAATCTCAAGGAGAAATACAAAGAAATGGTGAGGAAGATGGGCACATCGTGTCACAACCCCACCCCAGGAAGGTCGGGATCGCGACGTACGTGCCTGTCCTTTTCTTTCTTTTTCTCTTTTCATTTTTTTTTCTTTCTCTTTTCTCTCTCTAGTAACATGTGATCGGCATGTTCATGACACACGTGCACTCTAAATTTGTAATTTAATAAAGGGAACACCTAATAAATATTCTATTCGAACATTCATCCATAAAAAACTCTCAAAATCCATACGTTCATAAAAACATAACCCATCATCCGTAACATAACTGTTCTAGTTAGGGAAGGTCCTACGAGCACTGGCAATGGACTAGCCATTGCCAAGTCCAAGTCTAATTTACATCTGATTTTGGGATAAAATCTCTGGCATTGGAATCGGCAAAGGCATAATTTTCTAATTTATGCTATAGTAAATCTCCTTCTCTCGTCATTGTTGGCGAGCTCCTGTAGTAGAATCAATGGATATTTTATCACTATCCGTCCAACTGGCCCTCTCTTTTTCCCTCCTATTTTCCATTTCCCTCGTGTTTTCCTCGTCTCCCGTCTCTAGTCTCTCCCTCTTTCTCTAGCCATTTTTTTTTTCTGAAACCCTTCTTCCTCTTCTTTCCCTCGCTCCGTCGCTCATCTTTCCCTCTTCTCTCAGTCCACCATTTTTTTTTCTGAAACCCTTCTTCCTCTTCTTTCCCTCGTCTCCCTCGCTCGTCTCTCCCTTTTCTCTCCATCCACCATTTTTCTTTTCTGAAACCCTTCTCCATCTTCTCTCCCTCGCTCCGTCCCTCTTCTCTATTTCTCAATCGATTTTATCTTCGTTCCTTGGTCGATCTTCACGGTTGTGCAATTTCCTCTCTCCCTGTCGGCTCGGCTCAACAACGCAGCACTCTCTCTTGGTTTGGGTTGGTAAAACTACGGAAACTTTATTTCGGTAAGCTTTGTATTGAATAATTTGAGTATGAATTTGTGAATTTCTGAAATGGGTATGAATTTGTTTGGGTAAGCTAGTTATTATCGTTGTTGATTTTTTTACAGTTGGTGTTGTTGATTTTTTTGAAGTTTGTGTTGCTGATTTTTCTTTAGTTGTTTCTTATCGCGTCTAGCCAACCAACACCCCATGAGCTTTTTATCTTGATGAGTTTCTTTCGGTTCTTTATTTTCTGTTTGCTATACAATACTTGGTTTTGTATTGTTTGCTGTTATTGTTTTTGTATTAATTTAGGGTCTTGATTTGGACCTATTGGCTCAAGTTTAATTAGCAATTAGGAAGTCAAAACATGACTAAATCATAAAGAGGTTTAAAGGAACACAATGAACAGGGTATACAAATTCCCTCTGTTTTATATTTTCCAGAAAATAAATGGATGGCAAACTCTTGACATATGTTTTCAGGATTTGAAGGAAAAGAAAATATTAAAGCATCTAAATTTAACTTGGAGGCAAACACAATGTTTATTAATCTACAGCAGAAATTTTGAATATTAAATCCTGCACTACAAGAAGTTGAATACGACTTCACAAAGTAACACAATTAAATGTCTATAACTTCATAGCAATCTCCTACAAATTAATAGTAATGTGAGGATGCACAAAAAAAGTGAGTGAAGCCTCTACAGGAAAATAATACAAAGATGATACTGCCAAAACACAAACATTTCTACTTTTTCAGGAACAACAGCATAGAAAAGATGTTGGCTTAAGGATATATTAAGCCTAAACACAAACATTCATTAATGATCTGCTCTAGACTAAAGGATATATTAAGCCTTTGTTAACTCCTCTAGTCCATTGAATGATTCAAGTTTTTGACTTGGTATTCATGTGTCTCATACAATGCTGGCTTAAACTTGGGAAGGGTAAAGAAATCTGGAACTGAGGGTAGTATTATCAAATTCAATACTAAAAGGGCACAAAGAAACAAAATCTGTCAATCAACCCTGCTGGAAATAAAAGAAGTGCTGGGTTTACAGATGAAGAAAGGCAATCATTTGGGACAAACTTCTTGTCAAGGGGATTTGTGGATGGTAGTGATCATTGTCCTGTTGGCCTTACACTCAAGCTTTAATTTTTCCTTTATGGCGCAAAAGCCACTCTTTTGGGGGCCTTAGGATTTCCCTTTTAATGGAAGTTTGGATTAATCTAAATTCATTGTAAGTACACTGTATAGCCTCTATTGCTACTCTGCTAAGAGCCTGGCAAAAAAAAAAAAAAAAAAAAAAAATGACCTAATCTGTGAACTTATAAAAATATAAAAAAAAAAAAAAGAGAATTAGGTAACCCTAACAAAAAACAATAAACAAAAAAAGGCCCTAAACTCAATATAGTCAATATAAAAAAGTGTTATTCTACTTATGAGCTGGTCTAGAAGATATATTCTCTACTCTATTAATATAACAAAAGTTGATATGCAAAGCCTTTTTTCTGTTTGCTATATAATACTTGGTTTTCTATCACTTTGCTGGTCTAGAAGATATATTCTCTACTCCACTTGTGTGTGTAGACCAGTGTGTATGTGGCAGCCTGCTCATTGTCCAAAACTACAAAGCCTTTTTTCTGTTTGCTATACAATACTTGGTTTTCTATCACTTTGTTGTTCTTGTTTGCTCTCTTCTTTCATGTAAGCATGCTTTAGGGTGTATTTATGTGTGTATGTAATAGTATATGTATGTGGGTAATGGCTTGGATGCTACATATAACGTTTGTGGCTATCCCGATTGATGGTTTCTTTAAATCCCATTTGATCCCGGAAACACCACATATATTATTTGTTATTATCGGTAAGACACTTGTCTGACTCCACAACCAAAAACAGAGTTTACTTTGCTGTTCTTTGCAAAACAGATGAGGAATAAAATGTGTTTGTTGTTCTTCTTTGCAAAACAGAACAAGAAGTTTATTTTTGTTGCTGTTTTGCAAAGTTGCTGTTTTTCTTTGCAAAACAGAACAAGAAGTTGATTTCTTTGCTATTTTTCTGCATATTTTTGTATATATTTCTTTGCATACCAGCTTATCCAAACAAATTGATGATGTAATATTTGTTGTTTTGTGGGGCTTGAAAATTTCTAAACTTTTCTAACTCCTTCAAAATGTAATATTTTTCAAGGATGGGCACACAAATTGATGATGATCCCTTCTTCACCACTCTATTACAAAGTGGAGGAGAGGGTTGTAATAGCACCCCAACGCAACATTCTAATGTTGTGCTCCAAGCAACATTCAATGACGGTGAAAAGAGGCATCCTCCAAAAAAAAGTTCAAAGGGATACATCTTTCACTGCAGAGGAGGATAACCTCCTCGTCTCAGCTTGGCTCAACATTAGTATCGATGCAATAAAGGGTACTGATCCAAAGTCCACTCAAATTTGGGAAAGAATTTCAGAACTTTATCATGAATATAAAAAACAGAACAATGTGAATCGTTCTGTAGTTTCTTTGATGAATCGGTCGTCCTCGATTCAGAAATGCACAAATAAGTTTTGTGCATTTTTAGCACGAGTAAAGTCATTGCATCCGAGTGGTGCAACGGAGCAAGACAAGGTATGTAACATTTTCCCTTTAATTTTCACAAACATGTAGGACTGATTTATGAACTAACAATATTCCTATGTATTTGTAGATTGAAAAGGCAAAAATTTTGTATAAAGAGATGGAGAAGAGTAACTTTACAATGGAGCATTGTTGGTGTCTTCTGAGACACCAACCAAAATGGCAACAACACATCTCCACCCTTGGGACGAGGAGAAGGCCACAAGGTGAAGCTGCTATTGACACGGTGGAGGAGAACATGGAAGTTTTTGCTGAGAGACCTCTAGGCAAAAAAGCTGAGAAAGAAAGGGAGAGGAAGCAGAAGTCGATGGAAGGCAAAGAGTCTGAGATCAGTATTTCTTTAGCTAAAATGACCGAGGATAGAGCCACGACCATGGAAGAGCGGAGAAATGCTGCGTTGAAGGCAGACCAAAAAAGTGAGAATATTTGAACTAAAAAAGAAAAAGTTTGAACTAGAGAAGAAGAAATTTGAAGGCAAGATGATGATGCTAGATCTACGTGGCATGAATGCCATGCAACAAGAATATTTTCATAATATTCAACTAGCAATTTTTGAGGATTCGAAGTCCCATTCCGGAGGTAGATCTAACTCTCCTTCAACACCTTATTATGTAGATATCTAACTTGTAATATTTATAGAACTAATTTTTTTGAGAATTTAGTGGCTGCCCAGCCACATGTGGACTGGATAAATATGTGGCTGGGTAGCAACTAAATTCATGGATTGTGGATATTATCTTTGTTGGTAATTTGTGGACTGTTTTGGTAACTGTTCTGTTGGACTTGGTATATAATTTGTGGACTATTGGTAATTTCTAACTTGAATGGGACTGTGTTGTTGGACTTCAATGGAACTGTGGGACTCTTTTGTATGGGCCTATTTTGTATTTGCACTAACCCATTGGTTAAGAGTCAAAGACATTATGAGGAACTTTGATTTCATCTGTAATTAATTATGTATCACTGCTTTTTTAGCTACTACACTTCTGGGAAGGTTCAATTGTCTCTTGACCAATTATCAGGATTTGAAATTCTCAGTAGCTAGGGAGCTGGTAATTGCAAGTCATAAGAAAGGCCTAGACATGGTTGTGGTGGTAAAAGGGAAGGATGATCATACTGCTTACTGTTCAGCAACAAACATTTTTTTCAATATATATATATATATATATATAGATATTGATATATTACATTTACTTAAAATGTGTTGCATCTACAAGCATAATTGAGATGACAAACTGTTTTTAAACTTCTATTCATCATTTGGATTAATACCCACCGACAATTTTTGTTCTATTATTTTGGGTTCTTGTTTAGTTTTCGTTTTTTGGGTTCTTGTTTAGTTCATTGTGAGATCTAATTATACTAGTAATTTTATTGGAAGTGATATTATAATGGATGTGCTTAAATATCTCGGTTAATATTAGTATGAAATGTTAATATTAGGTTTAAGAAATAAATAGTTGGGAATAGTTAAGTAAAATGTAAATTATTAATTAATATATGAAGTGTATTTGTAAAATATATATATAAAAAAAATTGTAAAATATTATTAAAATATATAATATAATATTATTATTTTAACTTAAAGATGGCTAGTCCAATGTGGATTCACCTAGTCAAAATTTAAAACTATAGTCAAAACTTGAACTTCTAGCTAAAATTTAGACTTGGCAATGGCTAGTCCATTGCCAATGCTTTAAGCGTTTGCCTCTCCCTCTGCAGTAATGCCTTGCTCCCTAGCCTTTTCGTCATTACCTGGACGTTTAAAACATTTAAAACATTTAAAACAAAAATGAGTCGAATACACAGTAAGTAGTACATCATGCAATGAACATATTAGGCATCTATTCTTTCTTTTGAAAACATGCATATATAAACATTTTAACTAATTCTTGACAATGCTTTCATGCATAACAGTTTAAGAATAAGTCATACTTTCATGCATAAACATTCTAAGAAATAACTATGCTTTCATGCATAAACATTTTAAAAAATAATCATACTTTCATGTTTCACTTTCTTTGGTCGGTACACACTATTACGCCCCGGGTGTAGGGGTTAGCGGTCTTCCTTTGGACCTGGATTCCGCCCTTGGCCACAGGTTGAGAATCTCTTTTCAGTCAAAGGGCAGCACTGGGTGCACTACTAGTACTACTTACCTAGCATTGCAATCTGCCCATTCCTTTGGTACCATTTTCATTCATATGGCCGTTACGTATTTTCATACATTAAAGCATTCATTCATTCAGTCAGTCATTTCTTTCATTCATTCATTTCAGTCCTTTCAGTCATTTTCATCATTTAACAATTCATTCATGGAAAATGTAATTTAAAAGCATGAACTTAAACAACATATCTTCATTTAATTGTGCATTCATGAAAAAAGTATCATTTTAAAAGCATGAGCTTAAACATCATTTTTCATGGCATCCATAAAGCGTCAATTCATAGAAACAATTTAACATTACTTCATAGGGACAATTTAACATCAGTTCATAGGGACATCTTAAAACATTCATTCGCGTCATTTAAAGCATCAGTTCATAGGGGCATTTTAAAACACTTTCTTCGCGTCATTTAAAGTATCAGTTCATACGGACATTTTAAAACTCATATAAAGCATCACTTGAAGCATAAGGTATGAGACATTCATTTTCTTTCCTTTGCAACCAAAACATTTTCATCATCTTTCTTACTTCGATGCACATGCATTTTTATGAAAAAGATACATTTTCATGCTATACAACATATAGGAATAATCAATAAGTTTATTGAGAGAGCATATATGGAAACCTCATGACTTAGAGCCAAAGTGCATGCATTACCTTATACACATACACACAATTATAATCGATAGGGTGCTTAACAAGGGCTATCAAGAAAGAGCTTGTACATACTATATACATTTACTCTTTTCTTTAGAAGAACATTTGCAATAAGAGAGAGAGAGAGAGAGAAAGACATTCTTTCATAAAGAGAACTTGGTGTAAGAAGCATGGTCATAGCTACTTACCTCTATGCTCCTCGATACTTCCATCATGAATATTCCTATTCCAATCAATAACATAAGCGTGTTAATACTCATAAAATATTCTTTAGCCCTCCCTTTAAAAGAGAAAGCCACAATATTACAATCTAACGTCCCTTCTATGCTTAGCATTAACCCAAATGACTACTCCTCACCTCAACTTATAAGAGAATTAACTTAAGTATTAAGACATGCTAGATGTCCATGGAAAGGCTATTTTAAAAGTTTACATGAAAAGTAGTTAAGAATTTATAGGCTTTAAGCAAAGGTTTTTTTGGTTCAAGCTCACTTTGGGTTATAGACATTTGGAGATAAATCTGGAATTCTCGACAATGGGCTTTAAAATAGATTTAGGCATTTCAAGTAGGCTAGACAAGCTTAGGAAACATGCCTTTTAAATCAACTTGTGGTCCCTCATTACAAAAGGGTTAGGTTATCAATATTTTGGACTCTCGGGTTAGGTAGAATTTAACCAACGAGGGACAACATAAGTGGGCTACTTTTACATCAAGACATGGCATGACATGGGCTTAGAGGTACTTGGATAGCTTTACATATCATAATACATCAAGCACAATTAATCTATTATATCTAAACTAAGCTATAACTTATTCACATAAGCAATATATTAATTAGTTTAGATAAAACCTCTCATTAAAATTAAAGTAGCAAAAAGTATAGCAAAGTTGCCCATTAAGAAACTTGAAAATTATAGAACCAAGCAAAACCTCTAAACCAAACCTCTAGCATCCTAAAAATAGATTACCAACCAAATCTCAATACAAGGCACATGATACCAACATATATAATTTAAAATCATTTTAATCATCACTTATGATTAAATCAAGTTTAATAACAATATGGTATTTTCAAAATATAGGAAAATACATAGTAAAACAACTATAATACCATTCGATTTGGGCCAAAAATAGGGCATACATATTTCTTTGCAATATAGGAAATTAAACACATCAAGGCACGAGCTAAAACAACTTAATGGGCTTCCAAAATCACATTAAAAAATAAATAAGTCAAATTAGAATTTTTACCTTAAACTCTTAACTCCTTTAAAAACACAAGTGGAAGACCAAATAGAGATATAGTCGTGTGGAAGAAGAGCAACACGATATCACTATTTTAAACCCAAAAACTGAAACATAAAAAATCATCAAAAGAAAACCCACTTGATTAAACCATGGCTAATATTTCGAAATACACAAGGGAGAAGATTGAGGGTATTCTTACCTTTTTATTTTCCTATTGAGGGGAAGGAAAATTGATGCTTGGCTTGAGATTGGAAAAGAAATGGAATGGGAGGGTAGTGGGTTGGTCGCATGGTAAGAGCTGGAAGAGTTTTCTTCCTTTCCTTGCTCTAGACGTTGGTGGGTGCTAAAGAGAAGAAAGAATTTATTCCTTCTCTTGTAAGCCGATGTATAAAGGAGAAAAAGAAATTTAATTGGCTTATTGAGGAAGCTACGGGTGAAAAGGGGAAGAAAAGGAATTGATTTTGCCTTTTTGTATAGCTTTGACCGACGGGTGCAAAGATGGGATGCCTTAGAATAGTTTTTATATTTCTTCTTCTCCTTTTGTGTTGCTTTGGACGATGGGTAAAATGAAAAGTGAAGTCAATGGCTTCCTTAGGAAGCTGATGGGCAAAGGAGCTCAATGGCTTGATTTGGAAGCCTATGGGTGCAAAGAGCTTAATGGCTTGTCTTGGGAATCCTATGGGTGAAAGGGATAAAGGGCTTTAGTTGCTTGGTCAAATCTTATCACATAAGCTTGAAAGATGGATGGTGGAGATCTATCCACCTCAAGAATGTTTTTCACCTACCAATCCAATGGTAGAGATTAATTGGGTCATTTTCTATAAATAAAATTAAAGGATTTAAGGAAAAATATTTCAAAGTCTTAAAAATAACACCCTTGATTTATTTTAATAAACCATATTTTAAAATAAAACATACTCATCTTAAAATAAAATAATTGGAAGTAATAAAAATATATTTATCTCAAAATATTTAACTTAAATAATTGATAAAATGACGTAAGGACCTACATAGTAGGACTCGGGTATTACACATCATCATTAGTAGACCAACTGCTAACCAACACGGGCCTACCCTACAACAAGGAGGTGATGGTTGTGCCCCTACCATCGAAGTTCTGGGTTTTGCTCATGGACTTGTATGATGGGGCCAAAGCCCTCTCAAACACCTGGAAACCTTCATAGCTCACATGACCCTGTATGGCTTCCCAAAAGAAATGGCCTGTAGGGCTTTTCCGCTAACCTTGAAGGGGCTGGTGAGAGTATGGTTTGGGTCCTTGGCACCCGGGTCCATAGACAGTTTTGGGAAGCTGGCCCGCCTGTTCCTCATATAGTTTATGGCGAGCAAGAGAAAAATATGCCCCATAACATTTTAAGTCCTTATGGAATTATCCATTTCATCCTGTTTTTGTATCAAGCTTTCTTCTTATCTGAGAAAGCTCATGGGAGTAATCAGCCTGTTATCCTCGACATACATTTGTTCTTGTTGAGCAAGAGCCCCTTCCACACGGGACTCTCGAATCACTATGGCCAACTTTCATCTATGTTTGATCAGTTGATCTCACAGTCAAACAGGCTTATACCATTATGCTAGCAAACAAAATCTTAGCTTGATGAGTGAACTGCTTCAGATACCTGGTTCAAAGTTACTCTTTGCGGTGATCCTTTGAAGGATCATTCCATTCCAACCAAATGTGGTGCTTGTTAGGGATGTGTTTCGTAATGCAAATCATTGTCCTCCTGCAGCCTGCAATCAAAAAGAAAAAGGGGGATGAGAGTCCTCCAGAATATCTTTGATGCCTAAGTTAGTATATTTTTTTAGGAAGTTAAAGCTAAACTCTTGAGCTAGAGCTTGTTGTTTTACCTGCATTTCAGCCTTATATACTCCCCTTGCGATAGAGCCCCTATCGCTCTTCTGTGCCAGGGGTGCACCCCCACTCCCCCCACATATGTGGAGCCATGTTGGCGCATTTAATTTGGCTTCTCCCACTAGTACCTCGAGTCATATCCCTTGGGGCAGGTGGTGAGTTGTGGCTTCTCTCTGGACACCCTGTTAGGGATACGATCTATCCCTGGGTTTCCAAGTCCATGATCTTGTATCAAGTTAAGACTGGGCCCTCACTGTTGTCCCGATCAGTCATGTACCTGCCGCACTAACCCCTAACTTGATCATTTAATGCAACATGATTCCCCATGGATTTTCTGAGCAGGGGCATGTCTGTTGGTGCATTGTCCCGAATTCCCACGCTGATCCAGATCTCTGATGCATCTGCTTTGTTGGACACAAATTGTAGCCTTCCCCTTTTCGGAATTACAGTATTAGCCTTAATTGTCCCTATTAAAGATCATGTTAAATTAAGTTACAAGTGTTATAGTACATGGGAGAAATTTTGTTGGTTATATAATAGAGGACCATCATAACTCGCATTGATAGCTGATCTAACATTGATACTACGAAACTCATGTAATGTATTTGAAGTTAGGAAAGTTTTCTAAAAATAAACTTGCATAGTATGATTAATTTCTTATGATAAACCCATGAACGAAAAATGTTATTTTATGGGCATATGAATCAAGTGGGAGAATATCAATGTTTTACTAAAACTCAATATTCCACATACCCATATCTCTATAGATTTATGCTACTTCAGATATATCTCTTAATTAATGAGTAATAGTGGGACACAAATACCTCTAGATTTTATGATGACCAAACGTCTATTTAAGCACCAAGAGGGTTAATGGTTCTCATCTACAACATTATTATGCCTCTAACTATCAGGATACACTTAGAGACAAAGTTGTTAGGGTGATCATTCTCTCATAATCAGGTCAGATTCTTTATTCAAGTGTAAATAGAAAGATATGTATTTTAATTATTCTTATTTAATTTCATGAATCATAAAAAATGGAAAATCTAAATATTAACTTTTGATGTTAAAATGCTTAAGAAAGCCCCTCTCTCTCTCTCTCTCTCCCTTACATGTCGTGCTAATTGCTATGATTTGCACTGTTTTTTTTATGGGAAATAATCGTTTTCTTTTTGTCTTTTGCGGAATATTTCCTCGCATTCAATTCTCTCATCGTTGCACACCAACCCTTGTTTTATCTTTGTTCGGCCCCTATTTCTCCCTTCATTGTCAGCATGGATATCTTGATCGCTCAGATAACATTAGTCCAAAATGCGGAGCAAATGATTTCCTCCTATATGAAAATGGTAGGTGATGCGTATGATGGGAGAAGAAGTTTCTCTCCCTTCACATCAAGTGCTATAATTTGAACAAATTTTGATGGGGAATAATCGTTTTCTTTGTCTTAATTTGTGGAATATATATCTGTTAGTATCCAATAAGCACATATTTCAACTACGCACTGTGAATATGTTCTTTGCCCCAAATTATATATTTCATCATTCGCATTACAAGGATATTTTGGCATGTTTAATTTTATGCCTAGTTAAATGGGAAGCTGATCCCCTTCCTAGTTCCTAGTCCCATATTTACTATCCGTGTGCTTGACATTATCATTTATGAAAGCCATAAAAGGTCAGGTTTAGTGGATGGCACAACAGATTGCAATCTGTACATTCATTGCCTCTGAGCTCTGTAATCCAAACTGGATCCATGTCTTCTTCTAATATTTCAAACTCAAAGATATGCTATCCACCACTTCTTCACTTTTCTCTATTTTTACAAAAGACACATGTTTTTTCTGGAGGTAGAACTCAACATGTCACCATCTCTTTCATTACTATAAAGAGAGCACTTCACTTTGGATGCACAGAGTAATTGAGTGCACTTCACCCTTAGGCTGCTTTGAACATCCAAACACATGTGGGTCGTCAAATGAGTGCAGTTCAAATTTGAACCAATTGGTTGAGCCCTACAACTGACAAATCTACTTTTACTTTCAAGTAATGATATACACACAATTTATTATATAATAATATTATATAAATGATAATATTTTTGTAAAATAATGTTATTTTTATTAGATATTTTATAAAAATATTTATCATTTAAAACATAATTATATAAAGTGTTGTAAAAAATATTATATATAAATCATTTTCCTTCTCTCAGCTCATGAATTATGAATAGCGCCGGCAACTCAAACCCAAATTCCTTGCGCCAGAACTGACAATTGACATTTGCTAGGCCCCACAAGTGAGTGCAGTTCAAGTTTACAAGTGCTGGCTGGGCCCACAACTTACATTTGTTCCTTGCCCTAGAATGAAGTGTAAGCTTGTAGAAACTTTTTTTTTCTTTAGTAGGTTCGGCACGCTTAAAGGGAGACAACGATGTTAGGTGATTCATGGTGGGACCCAACAAATTGTTATTTAAATGGGTGGTGATAGGGTTACTACTCTATTACTACCCATTTACCACTTACATGTATTTAAAATTTTTTTTTATCATTTTTTTTAACATCCTTAATCATTAAGAAAAAATTTAAAAAATATATAATTTTACTAATAGTTACTTTCTTAACCATTAAGTAAAATAAAAAAATTTTAAAAAATTTAAATATAAAAAGAGTAGTAAATGGATAGTAAAAGAGTAGTAATCCTATCATTTTCAAATAATTGGAGAAGTGTAAGAAGTGAAAAGTCACAAACGGGTGGAGTGAAAAGGTTGTTGTAATTAAGAAGAAATTAAATAGGAAAAAAACTAAGGTAATTAGGAAAATACTGAGGTGGCTTATGGGAGCAAAGAAAAAGTTTTAGAAATTAGAATAAATCTTCACAACCTCCTCACACTCCAAATTTTATATTTTTTTTAATTTTTTTTTTTTTTTCTTTTATCAAATATTTATTATATGAATAATAAATCGAAAATTTGAAATAATTTAAAAAGAATAAACTCAAAAAAAATTTAAAAAAAAAAATTAAAAAATTTAAAAATTTAAAAAAAAAGTAAAGTGTAGAGTGTAGTGGAGGTTGTATAGTAAAACTCTAACGGTATATACTCTTCGAGGCTCGAAAAAGGAAAGTGAGGAAAAAGGACAAAATATAAACAAAAGGACAAGTACTTCAACGACTTGATCATCTTGAACTTTGTTGAGGCTGCTCTATCTTTTATCCCTCTTTTTATGCGAATCTAAATTGATATGAGATATTTGAATCCAAATTTTATATTGATTATGCCGAATTATCTTATAAAAAGGGTTTATCTGTGCAAATATGGTAAAAAAAAAAAAACTTAAGTTTTATTGGATTGGGATATATAATATCACTTGTTTTTCTTCATTTTTGTCTTCTTTGAAAATGTTTCATTTTAAATTCTTAAAGTGGTTTTGATTTTGATTTTGGCCAAATTTTTTACAAGATTCTTATTTACATATGTATTTAATTTTCATACAATAATTTGGATTTTTCCTTTTTGAAAAAATTCATATAATTTCAATTTTTGAAGTTTAAGCTTGACTTGTGGGTTTCATAAACTAATTTTGAATTTTGTCATTAACATTAATGTTAAGAGTTTTTATTTTTGTTTGACATCTTTTCTAAATCTCAATCCCTAATTTATATTGATTAACTAGTCATTAACCATGATAATCCTTATTCTGTCCGGCTTTAAAGGAATGAAGTTTATTAATGTTATCTCAAATTTAAATATAAGACCTTTGCTCCTCAATGCCTTTTTTGCACGTTTGAGATTGTTGTGGGTAATATAGTTGTTAACTTTAGGTCTTATAGCTTATAATTAAGTTAAATAATAAATTCTACTATTAAAAAGTTATTTACTATATGGTAACTATACTTTTAAAACACTTTTAAATATGTTACATTTATTTGGAAATAAATTTAAAAAAATATTTTTGAACTAAATGACATAAAATATCATTTGATTTTTTTAAAATATTATGACCATATTTTTTAAAGTTTGAAAGTTGGTAATTATTTAAAAGTTGTATAGATATTTTCGCCGGCCCATTGTGTAACGTCTCATTCTCAGAGGTCTGGAGAGTTGGCTCCTAATACTCAAAAACATCTCCAATAATCAATAATAAACAAACAGAAACTCCACAAAATACTTAACTTATTTGTTCGATCCAAAATCCGTGTCCCTCTACAGAAATACTAAACAAAAACCTCAATAAAATAAATCACATATCCACAAAGACTCAAATTATTCATAACTTGACATACCAAAATAACCGCTAGAGATAAAACTACTAAATATGATCCTCCAAAATACTTGTACCCTTAGCACTCATTTATCTATAATCATCAGACTTTTCCAATACTTCCAACTATTTTTCTCCAGCTAAACCATAAAAGTATCTGAAAAATGTTATGGAGATAAGGGGTGAGTTATCAACAACTTAATTAGCAAAGGACATATGCTGGTATATAAACATGAGCATCTTCACAGAATTCAGAATGCAGAAATAAAACATTTCAGTTTCAATATGTAAATCTCAAAAATACAAGAGCGATATTTCAAACATTTTATATTCAGAAACCAACTTTTCATATTCAATGACTCCTTTGGCACAACATGACCGAATATCTTCATCTTATCATATCATATCAGAGTATCATACTAGAACAGAGACCATGTTTAACCTCCCGTGGTAGGGTTGTGCAGTCTACTGAAAGCCAAGCAGAACAATTACAATGTTATCAAAGCGATTGCACTCAGAGCAGAGATCACTATTATATCCCGTGGTAGGGTCAGAGGTCACTATTGTATCCCGTGGTAAGACCACATATCAGAGCAAAATAGAATCAGAATCACCATATCAGAATCAGAGTCAGAACAGAATCAGAAAGTCATGACAAAGGTTTTTCATATGCCACATCATATCGAAACAGAGTACTGAAATTTAAATCATTTCACATTTTCCAAAACAGATTCAGAACATCTTTACATCACATGCAAAGTTTATCAAATTTTCATATTTCGCTCATTTTTTATCAGTTTAATAACAGAATGCCAAAGATAGGCTCATGTCTACACCAGTCATGCCAGAAAATATTTTATTCTTATATAGAATTTCATGAGTAATGCAGAACAAATAACTGAAGTCGTTTCATATTTCTTTTCATAACAAAACATGCAAATTTTCCAAGAGGGGACCTCAAATCATTTTATTTTATGCAAAGTCTAGCACAGGAACCCCTCTTAACTGGACTTTTTAACTTCTCTGAATTTCCTCACAACAATGCCAAACAAAAATCAATCGTCACCTATAAGATAGTCATGTACTTCCGTAAATTTTCAATCGAACACGTAACCTACTTAAATATCTAATTAAAACATATTTTAATATCTAAATCTGAAAATACTAAACTAACATATTTTTCTTAAAAATCTAAAATTCTCAAAACCCTAAAAAAATATCTTCACTCCAAAATAATTGAGATCTATTAAAAATCTCCCGCTAACACCATGTTTGAATTGTTCTCCACCTTCAAATACCTAAATTATCCGGTTTTCATCACAATCACATCCTAAAAATATTAATCCCACGGTCAATACTTATTAGAGAGGTATTTACATAACATGCTATCTATGGGATTAAAATCACTAACGTGCAATGGAAAGGCAAGGTGGACTTACTAGATCGTCATGTGACGTGGTTTGTCGTTGTGGTTTCCGACAAGGAATTGGCGACTACTTTCCGAAACTGCAGAACACGAAAAGCAAGAGAGAGAGAGAGAGTGTGTGATGAGGGAGAGAGAACGAAGAGTGAGAGAGTGAATGGAGAGTGAGAGAGCAAGAGAAAGAGAGCAGCGTATGGGGGACTCACTGTGAGGGTAGTAAAAAAACGGCAACAAGGTGGCTGGGAGCGATGGCAGTGTTGTCTTTTACGGCTGAGGCAAACGGTGTGGGCGGTGGCTTAAGTGCAGTGGGTTGGTTGAGTCAAGACTAGTGCTCTGTTTCAGAGAGCAAAAACAAAGGTCCTTCGATAGTAGTGAAGCAGCGTCTCCCGTCATGCAGGGGGCCTTGTCGTGTGGGTTGCGGCATGGAAGAGCTTGGCATTGGAACTGCCCTTCGTGGTGGTTGTATGGTTTGGGAAGGGTGGTTCGATGCAGTGGACATACACGGGATTGGGCTTTCATGGAGTGGCTCCCGATGGGTGGGTCTGCTTGAGGAGGTACAGATGCAATTTAGGGTTGTTTCTACGGTGGAAAGAGGCATGAACTAGGAAGAAAATGGCAGTTATGTGAAGGAGGTGATTCACTGAAAAAAGATTAGGCTGCGTCAACTTCTTTTGCTGGAGAGAAAAACATGTATTTATAGAGTTGATTGGAAAAAACCCTAGATGAGAACAAAAAGGAGGGTAACCGTGCATGAGAGACGTGCATGGTATCAAGCATGGAACGCGCCTGGCGTGGAAACTAGTTCCTGGCTTCATGGGCTTGGGTTTTGAGAGTAGATTGGGTTTTTTTTCTTAGTTTTGGGCTCCCGATTCAACCTCTAAAATAAACTAACTTGTCCCACTAATTTTCTGCCCATAAAAGGATTTCACCTAATAAAAAAAAATATTTAATGATTCTAACCTAATTAGTAAACGAAAAGAAAATATATTCGACATCCGTCACAAATAAAATTTGGGCTCGAAGGGGTTTCAAAAAAATGCTTGCTAATCTCAAGTGAGCTTTTTATCCATATAAACCCAAAAAAAAGTTTAGAAAACAATTTGGTATTGGACCTGGGTGTTACACATTGACTGTTGTACGGAAACCCGCAAAAAGCACGTATGAGGAAACAATCATTTTCCTCAAACGTATTATTTAGAGATTAAATAGTATTTTAATATGTAACACCCAAATAACTTAAATTTATAATTAAAAAGCTTTTAAGGTTATTAATTAAGCACTTTTTAAGACGCCTCAGACAACCCCGAATAGGCCCTTTGTCATGTCTCATTTGGACGTAATGATGTACACTTTTTTCACGTGCCAATTAAGGAAAATGAATTAATTAAAACTACAATACATTCACAGGCGTTTGATATGAGATCAATATATATATATATATATGATGATATAGATTTATGGCCCTTATTGCTGGTAAGTTCAATTACTTATAATTATAAAAACAATTATGATAGCAATATTTTTTTTGAATTTGCTACTCGCAACTCGGGTGTGTCAACATATCATTTGTTGTGAGAGCCATTATAATTATAAAAAAAAATAAAACATAAATATTTTTTCATCACGTGGTCTGCTAGGTGTGTAAAAAAAAGGCTTATTGTACATCCAATTTTTTTCTATTTTTTTTTTTAAATACCTGCTGAGATGATATGCTTACATGACATTAGTGTTGTATTTTGTGTGTCAATTATAAACTACTTGCAAATTAATTTTTTCATTAATGATAGTAATTGCATGGGGGCGCCCGTTAGCTGCCTGTGTTATTTTCTATATTTGTTTTGAATTGTATTTAATTTGTATGTTTTAGAATGAATAATTAAAGAAGTGATTATTTGGGTAGAAGATGTAGCTTTCCTTTTTGTCAACTTAATAAGCAATATTAGAAGATGGAGCCATGATCATTGACATCAAAGGGCATCACACGAGAATTAATCTAACGGGCTAATAAATCACATCTTTTTCTGCCTAATAAATCAATCTTTTCTGCTCGTATGTGCTCTATACAGACTGGAACTTTGGACAATGAGCCCTTGGAGAATTAATACACAGTTCCTTCCAGATTCTTTCATTTTCTTTTTCGACATTTCCTACGTACATACTTACCTATAAATTAGCAATGATAAAGCATATAAGCGGATAGGCAAGCTTAGACTGGACACTACAACAAAATTGATTTTTAGGAAGAAATAAATTTCGTCCCTAAAAGTCATTTGTTGAGATGAAATTTATTTATGTTCTAAAAAATTGATGACTTTACAAAATCGTTCGACTGGATAAATATCCGTTCGAACAGTATTTTTTGTGACGAATTAAATCGTCTCAAAAAGATTTTTTCATTCGAACATAAAAATCTTAGCTGAGAAGTAATTTATTATGTCGGGAAAAGTTCAAAACTGTTCGAACGATTATTATTTTTGTTCGAACAGAAAATATTTGATGGCAAAACCTGACGGAAAGATTTCTAAATCGTTCAAATGGAATATATTTAGTTTGAACATATTCAAGCACCACATTTATACATTTGAACATATAATATTAATCTCGGTACGTAACTCAAAATATAAAAAATATATATCATATATACAAATTCATTAATTAATTTTATTAATTAATTAAAAAATATTTTAATGATTTCTTTTATGTTAATTAAGATTTTTAATTAAATAAATATTATCAGCCATACACCCCATAATATAAATCAATAATTATTCCAAAAAAGACAAAATATTTAATTTACAACTAAAGCAAATTATTAAAACACCATATATACTGTCCATAACTATAATAAAAAAATAAAAAATAAAAAATAGAAACTACTGTCATGCGAGGTCTCTGCACACATCCTCGACTGCAGTTAATTGTCTCTCTACTTGTGTCAGTCAAGTACTGAGTATGACCTGAGTTACATTATTGGCATTAATTTATATACGTAACTCATTAATCTCTATACGCAACTCAGACATGGCAGTATGCACTGCATTGATCAACGTTGATGTGTGTACACCAATCTCAACATGCAGTATGTCGGCCATCTCCTCGCGAGTAAATGTGCGTGATGCATCGGCCTGTGTAGATGTCTCACCAGTCTGATACTCCAGTATCTCCCGACTGTGCATCTCTCTAAATGAAATCTCGAGTGTCCCGTGCTCCGTGACATGGTGGTGTTGTTGACGGTCCTATCGGCTCCCGTGCACGCTCGGCAACTTCTGGCACGACCTCGAAATGTAGCAAAAATCGAGTGATCAGGATTCTAAACGGCAGTATATCTGCCGTAATGTACCGAGCCTCTGATCGGATCCTCTCAAATATATACCCCATGAGGTCGATCGGAATGCCATAAGCAACCCGTATCATAAATCTCGCTCGATCCATGCCAACCTCGGTCTTGTGCTATTGAGAGTCAATATTATTAGCGATGATCAAATTCTTGATCTTGAAGAAAGAAAATAAATTTGTTTGCCTAATGCTCTTCGTCCCATCGTACACTAGAGCATCTGGACCAACAATCAAGTCTCTGACCTCATGATCAGCAAGTGTATCGATCTCATATGTATAAATTGGTCCCTCTAACTGAGACATCTCTGCATCACCTGAAGGATCAGACTCTCTAGGCGGCAGGTTTGGATAGGCATCAACCAGCCTAGGAATACCGAGATATGCAGCGAGTAAGTATTTTGAAAATATAACAAGAGCTCTTCGAACATAGATTATGTATGCCCCTCCATCGTCTAGGCTGGCACGACCGAGCTCTTTATAAAACTCAAAAACGATATCAACGTAGGAAATGAGCTCCACTCCTTCTTCTCGCTGATCTAAGATTAGTGCCCAATCACGATCATTGAATATTGATGGGAGGGAATGACCCCCCCATATGAGAGTCACAAAATCAAACAATTTTACATGTCACTCAAGTAAAGCAATCCACTCTCGAACTATTTGGATGGAAGGTTCCCTTAATCTACCATGTTTATAGCCCCTATAAAACATTATTATGAACCTGAAATTTTAAAAATAAAATATATATTCAACATTAGTGATAAAATCTAATATGAGAAAAGATTTACAAAATTATATACTAATAGCAATTTAATAAATTAATTGATAAAACAATTTCATAAAATGATGAAAATAATTTAATAAGCTAATACAAACTATATGGTTCGAATGTAATATAAAGTGGTCGAACGACAATTTTTAAAACGTTAAAAAGTGGTCAAATGGAAAACAACTTGTTTGGTTCAAACCGTTTGAACGTTTAAGAAAGTGTCCGAACAACAGGTTAAACTCGTTTGAACGCGTTCGAACGGAAAACAAATCAAGCTCACCCATGGTTGAGTCAACTTAGCGGCCATGAAAATACTTAAAAATGCATCGATTTCGTGGGTTTCTTCAAAAAAACACATACTATTCTTCATTTTTAAACATCCTACGGTGGATTTGTAGTGTTCTACGGTAACTATTGATGAAAAAATATAATTTTTCTAGAGAAAACAAATAAAACCATAAAAATAAATTGTAAACTAACTTTTGTGCATACCTTCACTTGGGAGGAAGAGTATTTGACGTAGGTGGTGATTACGACGGCAGATGGCAACAATTCATGGGCGTTTAAACCTTTTCTCTCTTTTTCAAAACGGTGGGGACGGCGGTGTTCGAGAAAATTCTACCCGTGATAACTTTTATATGCAGAACCATTCAAATGTTATATTTAACCATTCGAAATTACGGTTTTAAATTACTGTTTGAAAAAATTTATATTATAGTTTATTATATTTATAATCCCATAATTTAATATAATATATATACTATTATAGTAGATTATATATACTGTAATATATATGTAATATTATAGCATATTATATAATATATTGTAATAGTATAATACTTTAAATAATAACTTATATATATTTTTAAATAATATATATTATAAAACTATAATATCAAATATTATATATGATATATATATTTTAGTGTAGTATAAATATGAGTTTATACTTAATTATATATATCATATAATACATTATACCTTTACTATCAAAGTATTATATATGATATATATCATCTTGTATTTCTATATATCATATTGTATTTGAGGATATACTAATATATATATAATTTTACATTTTCCTTTATACTTTAGTATAGTATATATATATGATACTATCATATTGTATAGATATATAATATATATATAATATAGATTACTATATATCATATTGTATATATTACTAATACACATGATCTTATATTTTCCTTTATAGTTTAGTATAGTATAATATATATGATACTATATATATGATATATAGTATATATTACTAATAGATATCATCTTACATTTTTATAGTATACTTTAGTATATTATAATACATATAATACTATATATATGATATTTAGTATAGATTACTATATATATGATAATATATCTTACTATATGTATGATAGTATATATTACTAATACATATGATCTTACAGTTTTCATATAATGATAAAAATAAATATATTTAAATATTAAGGTGATGTGTTCGAACGGTATCCATAAACCGTTCGAAGGCTTTATTTGAGTTTGAATTTATGAAAAAAACATTCGAACGGTTTATTGCAGTGGTGGGAAAATATCTTGCCAATTAATGAATCTGGATTACCATTCGAATGTCTTTTGTCATCGTTCGAACGGATTATTGCAGTGGTGAAAAAATATCCCGCCAATTAATGACTTTGGATGACCGTTCGAATGTCCTTTGTAATCATTCAAAAGGTTTCTTGTAGTGGTGGGAAAATATCCCACTAATTAATGCTCCCTTTGTAATCGTTCAAATATCATTTGTCTCCGTTCAATCATGTTAAAGAAATTTGTGCAGGAGGGAAAATTGGCGTGATGAAAACTTTTCGCTTTCGACCGCAATTTATTTACGTTTGAACGGTTAGTGAGAACTTATAATGTTTTTGCACGCCGTCAGTCACTCATTTTTCTCTCATCTTTTCCTCTCTTCTCTGTTTTCTCTCCAAAATCTTTCATTTTCTTTACACAATTTTGCATTCTATCATCTTACAAAGAGGATTGCACACTTATTTAGCTTAAAGGTGTGACTTTCATTTTCATTCTACTTCCAAATCTATTATTCATGCTATATATATATATATATTGTATAGGTGTTTATTAGAGAAATCTATACTTTAATATAATTGTTTATTGATTTTATAGTTTATATATATGTTGTGTAGGTGTTTATTAGGTTAAACACAAAATATGTTTGTTAGAGGGTTGCTATTCAAAGTATATATATTGTATGTTTGTAGTGTTTTCTGAATATGATTTGTGATGTTTTGTGAGATTGTGTTTCGTCTGAACTGATTGGTGTTTGGGTTCTGAGTTGAGACTGTTTGAACGCGGTAATATTCCATTCGAATTGATAAACGAGTTCAAATAGTCATTTAAGTATTCAAACGGTTGTGTTCATGAATTATAATATAAATAACTTAAAAATAATAAATATAAGACTCATTAATACTTAAACTCTTATTAATACTTAAAAGATAATAGTTGTAAAATCTATCTTCCAACTAACTTAAAAAAAAATAAAATTAAATTATAAATAATTTAAAAATAATAAATATAAGAATTAATAATACTTAAACTCATATTAATACTTAAAAGATAATAGTTGTAAAAACTATCTTACAACTAACTTAAAATGGGATAAAATTATATTATAAAAACAGAAGAATTATCAATACTTAAATTCATATTAATATTTAAAAGATAATTAATTAAAAACTATGAAGACTAACTTAACAAATAATAAAATTAATTTTAAATAATACTTAAAAATAACTATAATGTATAATTAATCTAATAAGTAATTAAGTAAAATTTAATATACTAAGGATACTGAAAATACACTTAATATTAAAAAACTAATATAATTAGGATACTTACAATACACGTAATATAATTTAGGATACTTAAAATACCCATGATATAAATAGATACTTAAAATAGTTTGATAATTAAAATACATAATTAAGATTTGGGGATTCTCGTATCTTTTATTCTCGTATCATCTTGTATTCTTGTATTTTTTATTATTGTAACACCCCATATTTTAGTGTATTTTTACTGAAGGATTATCTTTATTGTTCAAAAATTTATCCTCTTATTTTAAAATTGGTTGGATTTTTAGTAAGTTTATTTCTATGATTTTAATTTGGTGAAAATTATTTTTATGTACTTTCCAAATATTTATTTATTGTTATGTATTTAAATTGCTTTTAATATTTAAATTAATTACTGTGGGATTTAATTATTTCAATTTGACTTTACCATTGCGTTTAAATTATTTTATTTAACTTGTGGTTTTAAAATCGTTTCCGTTGGATCATTTTTGTGACCCAAGTTATGAGGATTGGACCTCATTTCTTTTCCCCTCTTTTTCTTTCCTCTCCTTTTCTTTTCCTCCCTTTTTTTTTTCTCCTTATTTTCCTTCGGTTTCTTCTCTCCCGCGCGATCTCTCTCTCTCCTCTCCTCCTCCCGTTTCTAACGTCCCTTCCCAGCGCCGCTGTCCGTCTGCGGTGGTCGACACCGCCCGGTCCCTTGCATTCCCCTGCCGCCGGCCGTCCTACCCCACCAATATCACCTCCGTTCGTGCCGCCGTTAGCCCCCACGAAGCCCACGAACCCGCGGCACTCTTTCCGCCGTTGCGCATCCGTCGCACCGCCATTGGCCACCATCTTCCTACCACTTCATCCCCGACCTCTTGGCAACCCAATGGACCCAACAGCGGCTCCGATCCGTCACCGGTGAAGCTCCACCATCTACATTTCCGATTTGGGCATTTTGGTCTTCTACCGCCCATTTCACCGCCACCCACGGCAAACCACCACCACCACTAGCTTCACCGACCTCCCTACGCCCTACCCTATCAATCTTGGGTCTTCGTTTGCCTCCGATTGAAAGTTGATATCTGTGACCCACGGCCACAGTGTATTTTACACTGTGGTGTTGCTCAAACGTCGCCCTTTTCAACTTCGTGATCCTTCAGAAATTGTTATATTGCACTGTAAGTATTTTCTCAAAGAACTTTCGTGATTTAAATATATTTTTGCACTAACACATATTATATGTGAATTGGTTTGTTTTGCCGGACTGAGTCCGAGGAGTTTCGGGGGTCGGATGGATTGTGGACGGAGTTGTTGTGTGTTTGTTTGCATTGTGAATTGTGGTTGTTGGTTGTTGGTTATGGCTTGTTCATGTACATCGCATATTGCATGCATGATCATGTTTGTAAAGAAAACTGAGTTTTCGCATGATTGCATACATGTTCATGTGTCTATTGGAATTGGATTCTCATGTGAGTAAAAGGAAAAGAGACTGTAGGGATGGTGGTAAGCAGGGACGGTGGTAGAGTCCCGCCTGCGATTCCCGCCTACGGTGCACTCGATAGGGATGGTGGTAAGCAGGGATGGTGGTTGTGTCCCGCCTGCGATTCCCGCCTACGGTGCACGCGGTAGGGATGGTGGTAAGTAGGGACGGTGGTAGAGTCCCGCCTGTGATTCCCGCCTACAGTGCTCTGTTAAGTATTCATTGTGTGTAAAGGAACTGTAGGGATGGTGGTAAGCAGGGATGGTGGTAGAGTCCCGCCTGCGATTCCCGCTTACAGTGTCCGATAAATGGGTTGTTGGTGTGAATCATTTTCTGGGAAAATGTTTTACGGATATTTTGGGCCAAAATGAGATTTTTGGCGTGTGTTGGAAATAATCATTTTTCTGGAAAAAAATGGTATTTTATGACCAAATGTATTTTATCATATAGTTGGTTGCATTAATGTATTTTTATCCCGAGAGTTGTTTGGTTTATACTTACCTGTGGTACCATTTTATGGTATCGCAGATTTTGATGCAGATGATGATGACAAGCCTTAGCTTGGCTCCGTTGGAGGAGTGATCTAGGATTGCTCCTGTTTAGTGAGTTATGTTTTTATCAATTACTGTATTTACCTTTTGTATTATATTTGGGATGACTGTATAATTTTTAAAGATAAATTGTGTTGAATATTTGTATTTAAATTTCTGGTACTTAATTGACTTATTTATATTATCTACTGCGACTTTTATTGTGCACCTTTGCATGTTGCACACACTTGAGCACATTTCGTTGGGATGCGTGACCGTGCTGTCACCATCCTGACGTCACGATTCCCTTGTTTTTGTACGTGGGAGTCGGGGCGTCACAGGTGGTATCAGAGCAGTTCGGCTCTGGGTAAAACCACATGTCCCATAGGTGTAGTACCAGAAAATTTTAAAATTTTGATTTTAAATTATTTTGGTGGGAGTATATTATTTTAATTTATTTTATTGTACGTTAATTGTTTGTTTAATTATCTTATTTTTGTCATTTTAGTTTATTTAGTTATTTTATTATATGGCAGGCAATTTTACTTGTTTTAATTATTTTCTTGTGTACTATTTCATTTGTTTTATTCCTTTTGTCTTATGATATTTTATTTTGTTGGTTTTATTTTATTTTATTTTATGTGATATTGTTGTATTTTAATTTATTTTACTATAATTATATTTTTAGTTTGTTTTAAGCTGATAGTGGGGTTAAGGGTTACGCTATGGCAGGAAAATGGTACGACCAAGAAGGCAAGCTAATGAGCCCGATGATGAATTACCGAGGGGTGATGGAAATTATGCCATGGCGAGGGCGTTGAATAGGATGACGGAGTTTCTTCAGCAGAATTTTCGTCCACAGCAAGGAGAGCAGTACAGGGCGATGCAGGCCGGGTGCACCTATGAGCGCTTCTTAGCGCATAGGACCCCTGCTTTTTTTGGTGAAGAGGATCCATTACGGGCTAGAAGGTGGATTCAAGATCTGGAAAGAACGTTTGAAGTTTGTGGATGCACTGAGGCCCAGAGGGTATTATATGGGAGCTATATGCTGCAAGGTGAAGCGGCAAATTGGTGGGAGACCAAGCGGTCACTTTTAGAGATGGAGTTGGGATCCTTGGCTGCTGTGTCTTGGCAGCGTTTTAAGAAAGAATTTGATGATCGATTCTTTCCTGTTTCGGTGAGACGGCAAATGGCTCGGGATTTCAATAATTTGGTTCAAGGAGACATGACTGTCGAGCAGTATGCAAGGAAATTTATGGAGCTTGGACGGTTCGCTCCTCACCTCATTGCTACTGAAGAGATGCGGGCTGAACGTTTCCAAGAAGGGTTGCGCCCTCAAATCCGCAGGCAGGTCGCATGCCTGGAAATCCAGAACTTTCAGAAGTTGGTCAATGTGGCCTCAATTGCTGAGTGAGAGCGAGGTGCTGTGGTAGGTTCCCCTCCAGGTAAGAAGCGACTGAACGTTGATGGTGAAGGGAGCAGCTCTGGGTCGCCACAGAAGTTTGTGCAAAGGATCGGGGCCAGAGCGCAGGCAGCTTCCGGTATACGTATTGGGGGCCGAGCTCCAGTTTGTGGTAGATGTAATAGAGCCCACGAGGGCTAGTGTCGTCAGGGTTGGAACCAATGCTTTGAGTGTGGTCAGACGGGGCACTTTGCTCGTGAGTGCCCTAATTGGACCCAAGGAAATCAGGGTGGTCATCGCGGTGGTAGGACTAATCAGAGGTAACTAGTTCAGGCTCGGGTGTATGCGGTGACTCCTGGTAGTGCTGGCGACGAGATTCCAGGGACTCAGGACGCTGGAGTTATGGCAGGTATGGGTCTAATCTTACCTTTCGTAATGGATGCCATGTGTGGTTTATTCTTGGGTTTTGGAAAGTTATGCAAGCTGTACCCATGCCCGTTGGGTGTTGGAGGTTGTGTGATTTTCTTAAGAGTGTTCTGGTTGTATTTGGTATCCTGCTTTGGAGTGATGTTTGGCACTACAAATTTCGAGGACGAAATTTTATTTTAAGGGGGGAGGATGTAACACCCCATATTTTAGTGTATTTTTACTGAAGGATTATTTTTGATTGTTCAAAAATTTATCCTCTTATTTTAAAATTGGTTGGATTTTTAGTAAGTTTATTTCTATGATTTTAATTTGGTGAAAATTATTTTTATGTGCTTTCCAAATATTTATTTATTGTTATGCATTTAAATTGCTTTTAATATTTAAATTAATTACTGTGGGATTTAATTATTTCAATTTGACTTTACCATTGCGTTTAAATTATTTTATTTAACTTGTGGTTTTAAAATCGTTTCCGTTGGATCATTTTTGTGACCCAAGTTATGAGGATTGGACCTCATTTCTTTTCCCCTCTTTTTCTTTCCTCTCCTTTTCTTTTCCTCCCTTTTTTCTTTTTCTCCTTATTTTCCTTCGGTTTCTTCTCTCCCGCGCGATCTCTCTCTCTCCTCTCCTCTCCTCTGCCCGTTTCTAACGTCCCCTCCCAGCGCCGCTGTCCGTCGGCAGTGGTCGACACCGCCCGGTCCCTTGCATTCCCCTGCCGCCGGCCGTCCTACCCCACCAATATCACCTCCGTTCGTGCCGCCGTTAGCCCCCAGAAGCCCACGAAGCCGCGGCACTCTTTCCGCCGTTGCGCATCCGTCGCACCGCCATTAGCCACCATCTTCCTACCACTTCATCCCCGACCTCTTGGCAACCCAATGGACCCAACCCCGGCTCCGATCCGTCACCGGTGAAGCTCCACCATCTACATTTCCGATTTGGGCATTTTGGTCTTCTACCGCCCATTTCGCCGCCACCCACGGCAAACCACCACCACCACTAGCTTCACCGACCTCCCTAGGCCCTACCCTATCAATTTTGGGTCTTCGTTTGCCTCCGTTTGAAAGTTGGTATTTGTGACCCACGGCCACAGTGTATTTTACAATGCGGTGTTGCTCAAACGTCGCCTTTTTCAACTTTGTGATCCTTCGGAAATTGTTATATTGCACTGTAAGTATTTTCTCAAAGAACTTTCGTGATTTAAATATATTTTTGCACTAACACATATTATCTGTGAATTGGTTTGTTTTGCCGGACTGAGTCCGAGGAGTTTCGGGGGTCGGATGGATTGTGGACGGAGTTGTTGTGTGTTTGTTTGCATTGTGAATTGTGGTTGTTGGTTGTTGGTTATGGTTTGTTCGTGTACATCGCATATTGCATGCATGATCATGTTTGTAAAGAAAACTGGGTTTTCGCATGATTGCATACATGTTCATGTGTTTATTGGAATTGGATTCTCATGTGAGTAAAAGGAAAAGAGACTGTAGGGATGGTGGTAAGCAGGGACGGTGGTAGAGTCCCGCCTGCGATTCCTGCCTACGGTGCACGCGATAGGGATGGTGGTAAGCAGGGATGGTGGTTGTGTCCCGCCTGCGATTCCCGCCTACGGTGCACGCGGTAGGGATGGTGGTAAGCAGGGACGGTGGTAGAGTCCCGCCTGTGATTCCCGCCTACAGTGCTCTGTTTAAGTATTCATTGTGTGTAAAGGAACTGTAGGGATGGTGGTAGAGTCCCGCCTGCGATTCCCGCCTACAGTGTCTGATAAATGGGTTGTTTGTGTGTATCATTTTCTGGGAAAATGTTTTACGGATATTTTGGGCCAAAATGAGATTTTTGGCGTGTGTTGGAAATAATCATTTTTCTGGAAAAAAATGGTATTTTATGACCAAATGTATTTTGTAATATTGTTGGTTGCATTAATGTATTTTTATCCCGAGAGTTGTTTGGTTTATACTTACCTGTGGTACCATTTTATGGTATCGCAGATTTTGATGCAGATGATGATGACGAGCCTTAGCTTGGCTCCGTTGGAGGAGTGATCTGGGATTACTCCTGTTTAGTGAGTTATGTTTTTATCAATTACTGTATTTACCTTTTGTATTATATTTGGGATGACTGCATAATTTTTAAAGATAAATTGTGTTGAATATTTGTATTTAAATTTCTGGTACTTAGTTGACTTATTTATATTATCCGCTGCGACTTTTATTGTGCACCTTTGCATGTTGCACACACTTGAGCACATTTCGTTAGGATGCGTGACCGTGTTGTCACCATCCTGACGTCACGATTCCCTTGTTTTTGTACGTGGGAGTCTGGGCGTCACAATTATTATTGTATTTTAATATCGTATCTTCTATTTGTCATTGAAATAAACCTTAGACCTGTTCAAGAGTTATCAATTATGTTGAACGGTTGATTGATAACTCTTGAATTGTCCAGAGCGGACAGTTTGGAATTGTAAGATCATTCTCGCAAACTATCAAACTATATCTGTTGCATTCGACATTATAATTTTATTAGAGTCATCCCTTATTGTTCTCTGGGTATGTAGTTTCGGTGATGGTGAATCGATATATTACTCGTCAGTGTGCACGACCAAACGAGCATATTTGGAGAACTATGAGGAGATGCTGCCAAAAGTTTGTTGGACGTGATAGATCATAATAGTTGGTAGGTTGACGATTGTGATCTTAAAATCCCAAATGGGATAGGACCAACTCATGATCAATCACCATGCACTTCTGTCGTTGATATATGTTCCACAACAGTCAAAAGTTATTTCCAAGAGGGAACAAGTCCAACAGTTTGCAACCGTTCATAGCAATCTCTCATAATTAATCTGCAATGGGTGGATCTCCGGAGAACGTCATTAGCTTGTCTTTTTCTCGACAGCGTGGGAAGCAATGACATCTATGAATATTTTGGCGCTACCAGTACTCAAAGCCAGCAAGACTTTATGAATTCTTTAATGGATATTAATGACCATACTCATTTAAAGGTACGTGGCCTTTTTTTTTAACAACAATATACTAGACAATAATGTCACATTGTGCAAAGGTCCCCAATAGATTTGTGATATTTTTAATCTTTTTAATTATAAGTAGGTCATGTGAAGAGCACATCTTATATTGCCGTACGTTATAAATTCTATTATATCAGTAATGTGAAAGGTACGTTATTTACATTGATTTGCAAATTAATATAATTTCTTGACTCTTTATATATATAAATATATATTTATTCTTAATGAGTAATACTACATACAGTCATGAAGTGTGTAAACATCGTGTAATTATTTTGAAAAAGAGTGAGACCTACAATTAAAAAATTAGTTTTTTTTTATGTGGATCTCGTATTTATTCACTTTTTTCAAAAAGATTGTGCGCGACACTTGTGCACTCCACAACCGCAAATATTATTTCTCATTATTAAAATGAGATCCACCCACTGGTATGACCACCGCTAGTTAGAGAGGGAGATCAGATTGTAATTGACTAATATTTGGAGCACCTTCCTCTCTTTCTATTCTCTTCTCTTTTCTTTTTCTCTGAAATTTTTATTCTTTTATCCTGACTTGAAGTGTTCCATTCATTTGTAGAGTCTTCTAGATCTTGGGGGCGAAAAAAATTGGAGTCAATTAGTGTGCCAGCAATTGGGTGCTGCCCATATACCAACGTACTTTCAATGAGAGTGGTGGGTGCAGGGAGGCGTTGAATGAGCATGCTCAAGTGTTCTATGAGGAACTCCAAGTCCTCCTCATGCAAAATCTAACCTCAGAGTATCTACTCACTTGGAAACGCACATAAAATGACAACTACCTCTACTTCACTTCACTTTGCTGATCATGATCATGATCAATCTCCACATAAGTTAATTTCATCCCATCTCAAACATATATATAGTACATATATATAAATTAGGAAAGAGTAGAATACAATATATATTCACCAGGCCCTACTTATCAGACATGCAAATGAATTAGAAAATTTTGGAGAGGTTTGGATAGTGAGTTAGGTTGAAATGAGACGAGAGTTGAAAGTTGAACAAAATATTATTGTTAGAATATTATTTTTGTTTTGAGATTAAAAAAAGTTCAATTGAAAAAGTTGTAATGATGAGATGAGATGAGTTAAAAGTGTTTTTGAATCCGAACATACAATATACTCTTTATATAATTTATAATGTATATGTGTTGTGGATTCAAATCTCTAATATTAAATAGTTATTTAATGTTGTTTAAAAAATTCATCCAGACAATGATAAATGGTGTGGAATTAATTACCTACTTCTAATTTCTCCCATGCATTCTACACCTTAAAATTCAGATAAAAATTCTAAGAGATAGATCAAAATCATTGTGTAGAATCTTGCATATGTAGGAGTTAGGAGAAGGTACGTACGTACTTATATTTGAGGAGATAACCATGTCCCGTAATGTAGTATATATATGCATCCATGCAATAAACCACATGCTGCAAGAAACTTCGATGGACTAAAAAATCTTATATATATCATGTATAGAAGTTCTAAAATATTACCAAAAACTGTATTAATGATTAAATGGAGATCAAGAGATAGACATTTAAATGAAGACCGATATATATATATATATATATATATTTCAAATAAATGAAGACTGATAGTAGCTAGCTAGATAGGGTTTCGCTTAATCCAAATAATTATTTGTAGGATTTGATGAGGTGATACGAGAAGCTTGTTGTCGAAATGGAACGCTGAAGGCAGAATATATCCATGCCGACCAAATTCCAAGTTATGTAGAAATAGATCTAGAGAGAATTTACTTTTTTCTGGGACCTGTACCATCCCACTCAAACTGCTTCTCAGATCTTAATTAGCTACTTTTCTTTACGTTGGTTCGCTGGATTACGTTGTGCCAATGAATTTCGGCGACACCAAGACGCCGCAAAAAGCCCTTTCTTTGCTGCAATTAAACTTTCCCGACCCCATTTTTTCGCTGCGCATTGGACGCCAACGTTTGGATGCAAATACGTTTAAGCGGCGAATTTTATAACTTGACGATAAAAAGTTTTATTTCCCGCGCTAGATTGTCACCGCAAATGAATAAATATTTCAATGGGAAAACGCATTCAAAAGCTGCCCACCCTGTTGCAAATAAATTTTCCTGGCAGCAAATATTCGCCGCAAATGTAATAAATCTCGCCGCAATTAGTTTTAATTTTGGCGATATCATGCCTTTGAGATTAAGCTTTACCGGCAACTTTAAAGCACTGCAAAAAGACATTTATTATGGCGCCGCAAAAAACACTTATGTTGTTTGTGTCAAATAATTATTTTGTCGGGATAGTTTATTGTGGCAATGCTTAGCCCTTTGGAACAAAGTATTTGTGGTGAAACACAATCGTTGCAAAAGGTTGTGTTTTGTTGGAAAAAATATTGCATTTTATTTATGTCGGTATACATTTGTTGCTGGAAATAAGCTTTTGCAGCGTTGATAGTGTTTGATTTTGTAACTTATTACGACAGGTTCATTGAAATGGTGAATTTTTGTTGAACCTGTCGTCATATTAATGCTATTCACGTCAAATATGGCCTCAGTCTAATTGTTTTTTTTAAAATGTATTTTTACATTTCCTATGGCTAGTGCCGCCGGCCTGCCTCCTAAGGCAGGGCTGGAGGCTGACAGAATCACTATCCAGGAGAGGACGTATGGAGGGCAACAACGCACTGAGCGTGCGTATGGAGTGGGTGTTTCATTTGTGGATATGGTGTCTACGAAGCCTCAGTTTCTGCCTGAGGTGTCTTTACCCATTCAGGAGCCTCGGTTTCAAGATGGAACTATGTTTTTCATGTTCTCGAAAACGGAGATCCAGCAATCTGTAGAGCCTTTTCAGTTCTCAGTAGTGTTGAAATTCCTTCATCGGTGACCTTCTCTAGATATTATTCGGGCATTTATCAAGAATCAGTGGGGTTTGAAATCAATGTCGGTAGTTGGGCAATTGCGGAATCCACGGAATGTGTTGGTCCGGATGTCCCAAGAGGAAGATTTTATTAGTGTGATGGCGAGAGGAAATTCCGAGATACAGGGAAGCCCGTTTCGGGTTTTTCATTGGACTACGTATTTTGTTGAAGATGAGGACTCCTCATGGGTTCCTGTTTGGATTTCTTTACTGGGTTTGCCCCCTAATTATTTTCAGGAATTGATGCTACGGAGTATGGGGAATGGTATAGGGAGATTTCTTAAGAGGGATAACACTACGGCATGTGTAACTCAGCCAGAGGCTGCAAGAATTTGTGTTGAAGTCGATGTATCACAGCCTCTGCGTAAATCTTTTTGGTTAGGACCCCCAGGTCTTGCGACGAGCCATTTTCAGGAGGTCATTTTCGAATCCAACCCAGTGTATTGTGTTTTATGCAGACGACAGGGACATGTTGAAAGTCACTGCTCCAAGCGTGCCTTTCATGCAGAAGGGAAGGAAATAACGTCTAACGGTTTAGTGACGGGGGACAGAAAAAAGAAGGCTGCGACTAATATGTGGAAGGTAGTGGGAAACAGGAACATATCTGATAAGGTGATAGGGGAAACTTCAAAATCCAGACGTGAAGTCATCCTTGAATCCATTCGGGCGCGAAAGGAGGGGAATAAGGGAGGGATCTCGAGTATTTGGTATGTTTCAACAGATGGGAACGTCTTTGAGGATTTGAATAGTAAAGAGTCGTCAACAACGTTAATCTTAGAGGAAGGGGAATTTAAGGCTCCTTCTGGTTTTTTATGTGGAGCGGGAGTTGATAATCATGATAGAGTGCAGGGAACGCCGGAAAAGTCTCAAAAAAACTGGTTTGAAATAACGGAGGAGGATTGTGAGGAAGAAGCTCAAGAAGTTCTACCAATTTTAGAACCCAGAAGTAATCTTTGATTAGTGGATGAGGCTTTGGAGTTTGAGTTAGGGGGGCTGGGTGAAAAGGAGTTCCTGGGTGGGGAAGATCTGGTGGATGTGGAGGTGCGGTCCCAGGCTGGGTCTGAGGGCGACTTTGAGGGAGAGTTGAATGAGTTAGCGGCAAAATCTTTCGAGTCTGATCCCAACATGCATGTTCCGCTAAGAAAAGTGAAAGGTATTCGAAAGGAAAAGTGGTTTGTGGCATTGGAGCATCGTACTCGTTCCAAAAAAATTATTTAATTTTTTTATGCAGATTCTTATATGGAATATTAGGGGAATTCTTTCGTCGAAGAGTAGACTTCGGTGTATTTGGAATAAAAGTCGGCCTTCTGTGGTGGCCATTTTAGAACCTTTCTTACATTCTAATAAGTGCAGTAAATGGGCACGATGGATGAAATTACCTTTTTGTTTGAATAATGTTGAGGTGGGCCCAAAAAATGAGTTCGAATTGATTTCTTTGTCGGATCAAGCTATTTGTGGGTGGTTTGTTTTGAGAACTGTGGTGTACTTGCAACTTTTGTTTATGCTAGTTGTTTTCAGATTAAAAGATTGGAGTTATGGGAGTTTCTTAAGGCTCAAAATTCGAATGGACTTCCGTGGTTCATTGGGGGTGATTTTAATATTATTCGAGATGATTCTGAAAAGGTGGGTGGTCTATTACAGGCTACTCGGGCAAAAAGGGAGTTTAATGATTGTATACATGAGTGTGGATTGGTGGATTTGCCTTGTGACGGTAATCGATTGTCGTGGTGTAATGGTAGGCGAGGGGGTAGAAGAATTTGGGCTCGATTGGATCGTATTTTGGTTAATTTGGCTTTCACTAATTATTTTGCCGATGTTATGTTCTCGTATCTGCCAAGGAATACTTCGGATCATGCGCCTTTGCTGGTGCAGCTAAATAAAGAACGGGTCTGCATTATACGGCCTTTTAAGTTTCTTCGTATGTGGGGCTCCCATGCTAGTTTCCTTCCGTTAGTACAAGAGGTATGGGCTGAAAGAATTGAAGGTTGTGCCATGGTGCGTATCAGTAAGAGAATGAAATGGCTGAAGCATGTTTTACGAAAGTGGAATAGGGAGGTTTTCGGTCGAGTGGAGGTGGAGTTGAAAAAAGTAGAGGACCGTATGTCAGAATTGGAGGGGCTGCTTTCTCATTCTTATTCGGTTCAGGTTGAAAATGAATGGTTGCAGTGTAAGAAGATGCATTTACAGTGGGTTCATAGAGAGGAAGTGATGGCTTGCCAAAAGTCACGTGTGAAGTGGTTGGCGGAAGGGGATGCAAACACAGGTTTTTTACATGCATCTATGAGGCTTAAGAAACAGAGTAAGCGTATTTCCAAAATGACGCTTGATGATGGTCAATTGTTGGAAACAGGGGACGCGGTACATGTAGAGGCAATTGATTTTTTCCAAAACTTATTGTCGGGTTTTGTGACTGAAAGTAGCGTGGAAGATTTGGAGCTAATTCAACCCGTTGTTACCATGGCAGATAACGAGGCCCTTGTGTTGCACCAACGATGGAGGAAGTGAGGAGATCTTTGGGGTCTATCCCGACTGATAGTAGCCTCGGGCCGGACGGTTTCTCGGCAGGTTTTTTTATGTTGGCTTAGGACATTGTGAAAGAGGATTTGTTGGAGATGGCTGGGGATTTTTTTGCAGGACAGCCATTTTCTACTTTCTTTGGGGTTACAAATTTAGTTCTCATTCCGAAGGTTGATGAGCCTATGGGATTTGGTCAGTTTCATCCGATAAGTTTGTGCTCGGTTGTTTGTAAAATCATGACAAAGATCATGGTTTTTCGACTTACGCCGATACTGGATAGAATTATCTCTCCTGAGTAGGCTGCATACATCCCAGGGAGAAGCATTTTTGAAAATATTTCATTGGCGCAGGAATTGGTCCGAGGTATGAATATAAAGGTAAGGGGGGCAATGTTTTGGTAAAAATTGATATGGCCAAAGCGTATGATAGGGTCAATTGGAATTTTCTTTTGGAGATTATTCGACTATTGGGATTCTCAGAAAATTGGCGAAATATTGTATTTAATGCTATTTCCTCCCCTTTTTATTCGGTGATGTTGCATGGTTGTACCAAAGGAATTTTTAAGTCATCTTGAGGACTACGTCAAGGAGATCCAGTATCTCCTTATTTATTTATTTTGATGCAGGAGATTCTCTCCCGAATGCTTCATAAAGAATTTATTCTGGGACGTATTAAGCCTTTTTATCTTGGTGGAGGAACTCTGATTTCTCCTCTTTTATACGTGAATGACATTCTGATTTTTGCTAATGGTGATAAGTCCTCTATTCGGATCTTATGGGAGTGTTGCGACGGTATGAAGGAATGACTGGCCAATTGATTAATCCGAGTAAGTCGTCTATGTATTTTTCATCCTCTATTGCGGCTGGCCGGAAAAATGACATGCTAAGTATTTCGGGTTTCAAGATGGGTAATTGGCCATGTACGTATTTGGGTGTTCCGTTAATTGTGGGAAGAATGACTGGCTATTGCTTGCCTTGGTGGGCAACTTTTTGTTTTGTCAGAGTTACTAGCCTCCCCAGCTCCTTGTTCTCGCCTTGATGGTAGGTGGCCCCTTCGTGCTCGCCTTTTGTAAGACAGCACACTTTCTTCACCTCTCTTTAGAAAATGTCAGTAGAGTGTATGTAAGGTGCTTGCATGCCCATATGCTGGACTGGCTACACTTTGCATGCCTGCTGCTAATTCCTTAGACCACTAGAGTGTTTCTCATCTTTTCCTTCTACTCAACTCTAGCAATGATCTCTATTTTCTTTTAATTAATAGTTTCCTCGTTGTTGGTCCTTTCCTTTTTTGGGTAAGGTGAGTGTCCTTTCTTTCTTAGAAGGGTGAGGCGGTGGAGTAGGGTTTTTGAAAAATTATCTATTGAAATCGAGAGACTGTAATAGATAGCCATGGAAGAAGAACTAACAAAGCTATGGGAAGGATTCAGGTTAACAAAAATTGAGAAAGAAGAGGTGAATTTTTTTGTGGAAGACACTAAGGGCAGGTTTGGGATGAGACACAAAATTCTCATATCATTTCATTTCATTATTACACATTTTTCAAATTTCCATACAAAATATAATAAACAATTCAACTTTTTCAAATCCCAATTCAACTTTTTCAAATCCCAATACAATCATAATACTAAAACATAATATTTTAAACTCTAAAACAAAACACTAAATTCTCATCTCACCCCCCAAACCTGCCCTAAACATGCTGATGCTAGAGCTCACAAATGCTTACTTCTTCTAGTTTTGATGGACAAGAGCTTAAACAAGGAAGCTTTTAAAGGAACTATGACCAAATTTTAGAATCATGAGGCTTCAGTATGGTTTAATGTGGTGGGACATCATAGATTCTTGGTTGAATTTCAAAAAGATGTAGATATTGAAAGAGTGCTTAATGGTAGACCATGGACCTTTGATAAACATATTGTATGCATACAACCTTTTGATAAAAGTACTCCTAATGAGATGGCTTTTAATCAAGAACCTTTTTGGATACAAGTGCATGGCTTACCTCTAGCAGCCATGACTGTGGATGGAGGAGAGAAAATCGGTTCCTCACTAGGGAAAGTGATTATTGTGGATGTGGATGGGAATGGAATTGGGTGGGGAAAATATCTCAGGATAAGAGTCAATATGGATATTACAATGCCTATACCTCGTGGGAAATTAATTAGACTAGAAGGCAAACAAAGATGGGTAGAGTTCAAGTATGAAAAATTGCCTTTATTCTATTTTCAATGTCGGATTATAAAACATGTTGGTCGAGTATGTGCTATGGAAAAAACAAGGTTTAATACTATAGATACATCTCAAAACCAATATGGTAAATGGTTGAGGGTCATAGCTTTGAACTTAAAGGGTAGTGGAGAAAAAAAGAACAGAGGGAAGGGGTTTTAAAAGTCTGAACAATGATTCAGGTTGTGGAGAGGGTCAAAGCAGTGGGGCTTAATCAATATTAGAGGAAATCAGGTAATACAGAATGTGAATTTTGATGAAGTTTGTAACGCCCCGATCCCGAAGGTCCGAAAAGTTAGCTCTTAATACCTAATATCAACTTAAATAACACAACTATAAAATCCAAAAAAACTCCATAAAATATTAATTCATTTACTCAACCCAAAAATCAATGTTCCTACATAGGGACAACAAAGAAGTTCTCAATAAAAAAAAATTAAAAACTCTCCAAAGACTCGAAAATATTCTTAATTCATCAAATCAAAATAACCGAAAATAAATCAATTTACTTACTACGACTCTCAAACAAGAACTTGTACCATCAAGCACTTATTCCACTACAATCATTACATCTTGCTAAAACTTTCTACTCTTGTTCTCCAGCTAAACCATCAAAATTATCTGAAAAATATATAGAGATAAGGGGTGAGTTATCAACAACTCAGTAAGCAGAGGATATATACTAGTATGTAAACATGAGCATTTATAGAGTTTAGAATGCAAAACAAAATATTTTTTTTCAAAATGTAGAATCAGAATATTTGTTTTCAAAATGTAGCGTCAGAATATGTTATCAAAAACATCAGAGCGAAAGTTCAAAAATATTCATAATCAAAATTCTTTTGGCATAGCATAAACTGAAACATCACATCTTATCTTATCATATCAGAATAGATATCATGTTTAACCCCCGCGGTAGGGTTATGCAAACCCCAGTAGCTAACCGAGCAGAAACAGAATGTGAATCTTCCCCTTATTCATTCTCAGAGCCACGAGTGTGCACATAGGAAAGACCACACAGAAAACCACTTTGTTTCCAAAGTGGGTGCACCAGAAGCAAAAAAGTTGGTACCAACCTGAACAGAGGCCACAGTTTTACACCCGTGATAAGGTTAGAACGAAACAGAAACAGAAACAGAATGTTATGCCTGAGGTTTTCAGAAATCACGTCATATCATATCAGAGTATAAAACATCTTTAGAACAGAACAAAATCAGATCACAAAAACATAATATATGCACCAAATTACATATTTGCTCTTTTATGCATAGTTCAGAAAACAGAATGTCAAAATAAGCTCATGTCTACATCAGTCATGCCAGAAAAATACTTTATTCTTAAACAGAATCTTATGAATATTGCAGGACAAATAACTAAGGTAGTTCAAATTTCTTTTCATAACAACAAATGCATATTTTCCAAAATTGACCTCAGTCCATTTTATTTTTATGCAAAGTTTAGTATAGGAACCCCGCTTACCTAGACTTCTTAGCTTTTCAAAAATTTCCTCAAAATGCTGAACAATTATTAATGGTCACCTATAACATAAGAAAAAATCTAATTGTAAGCAATTCTGCACACTAAAGTGCGCACCCATTCAATATGATTGGTCAGAAATAAAATTTTATTAAAAACAGTGCTAATTTGAATTTAGAATATGAAGGCAATAACATTAGTACACAGATTGGTACGTAAACTTGCTTGTAAATAGCAAAACTCATAACATAAAAACGTAATTTTCATAAATTTCCAATCGAACACATAATTCAATATTTAAGCCTAAAATGCTAAAATAACCTATTTTAATTCTTCAAAAACCTAACTTCACGTAATCCTAAAATATCGTCACATTTTCTAAATTCATCAATGTCCCAATAATCAGTCCGAACAAAACACAAAATCTAACTTCTTTACTAGTGAGATCAAATTATAAAATTGGGTAACATAATTATATCAAAAATCTATTAAGGTAGACAAAGCAAAAATACCATTTAATTAAAATAGACTTAATTAGTCTCTCCTTAAAGAGTTCAAAATAAAAGTCTTGCACTACATTTTACTTCTAAAAATATATTAAAAAATATAATAGTACTAATACCATATTACAAATCTTTATTATTATCATTATAAAAAAAAATCATGTATTTTCTTAAGTAAAATTAAACCAAGACCATTTATTAAAAACATAACCCATTTAAACCAAACCCAAAATAACTAGAACAATTTCTCTAAAAGTAAAATCTAGCCCATAGTATTTTTAAAACACAAAACCATCTGAAATAAGTCCAACACAAGTTAAGCCCTTGGGCCTTAATGGCAAACTTGTAATATTGAAACTCTTTTTTTTTTTTTTTTTCCTTCTTCTTCTTCTTCTTAAAGCAGTCTTATGTAACCCAGAATTCACCAAATTTATACTACGAATACTCACCGGAAGAAAGCAATTGCGACGGACGAAGAGCTGGGTGGTGGTGGGTGGTGATCGCGATGAAGCACTGAGAGAGAGAGAGAGCAACACAGAGAGCAACACAGTGAGGGAGAGACGGAGAAATAGAGAGTGGAAACTCACCATGAATGGAGGAGCTATGTGTGGTGCGGAGAAGAAGGTGTCTGTCCAGGCAGCGTCATACTTGCGAGAAAGAGTTGTGCAAAGAGTTGGGAGGTGGACAGTGGCAACGTCGGCGGCGGGGTGGTAAAGCCGCAGCTCATGGTGGGGCGAAAAGAAGTGCTGAAGAACAAAAACAGGGTCTTCGGTTCTCTATGCAGGTTGTTGCCAATCTCGTGTGGGTTGGGCAGGAGGTGAAGGCGGAGGTTTAAGCGGCTGATGGTTGAAGTGAGTAAAAGAGAAAGGGGGTATGGCTGGCTTTCGTGGAGTGACTCTTGGTATGGGGTGCAGGTTGCGGCTGCTGGGCTTCACACGGCATGCAACATGTGGTTGCCATCTCTATGGAAGTGCACGTTTCGCAGTGTAGGAAGGCAGAGGCTTCCTGTTAGGGGTTGTTTCTATGGTGGAAAGGAGTGTGAAGCAAGAGAGATAGGCCGTGACTTGTTAGGGAAAGAAAAGTGTAAGCGGCAACCCTAGTCTATCAAATTGATGAACTGCTAAATGTGAGTATATATATGTATATCTATTACACAACTGTTGTCGTGAATGTTGTGGGGATAAGAACGTTCATGCCATGTAGAAATGGACGTGAATAGCAAATCCTCGTTGAGGGAGTGGCATGCATGCAGTGACTAAACGGACGCAAACGTGCAGAATGTGGAGTCTGAAATTATTTTCACGGGCTAGGGCTCTTTAACCTGAAAATAATTGGCCCACAACTTGGATCTTGAATGGGGTTAATGTATGGCATTTTTCTCTAAGTTTTGGACCTCAACTCAACCTAAAAAAATTACACTTGTCCCATAAATTTTTCGGGTGAAAATCTACTTGGTCTATTAAAAGATTCAAAACCTAATTGTCAAACCTATTGAAAAATCATAATCAGCCATTAAAAAAAATTTGGTCTCGAGGTCCATAAAAAAAAAATACTTGTTAACTCGAAGTGGGCTTTTCTTACCTATAAACCCAAAAATTTTGTAAAGCGGGCATGGCTGGGCCTGGGTGTTACAAAGTTGCACATGACCAAAATTCTGGAAGTTACAACAAGGCTGCAATAGTTGAAGGAAAACAAAAATTTTATCTTGAGCAACAAAGGCAAGATGAGATTATACAAGAACAGACAAGAAGTCAACAAGAAGAGGGGTATAAGGAATTAAAGACACAGGAAGGAGTCCAAAGAATATTCGGCAATCCATAAGTGAGACTAAAAGAAAGCCTGCAAGATACAAACACTTCAGAGAGTAATATAGATGTGTCTAATAGTAATCCTATGCAGAATGAGCAGGTATTTTCTAAACCTTTGGGTTGGAAGAGAAGAGCAAGAGCATTAAATGTTTCAACAACAGAAGAGATGGAAACTGATAACAATAACAGAGTTATTACAAGAGGTAGAAAAAGGGAAAAAACAACAAATGACAGTCAGAATCTTCAAATGATTAACAAAAAATAGAAAGAGGAGCTCAATCTTGGAAGGAGCCAAACTCAGGAGCTATTGGTGATGGCTGCTGAGCAACCCCACCAGCCACAATGAAATGCATAACATGGAATTATCGAGGGCTTGAGAACCCTTGGACAGTTTGTGAGCTTCATTTTTTAGTGAAGCAAAAGAGCTCAGATATCCTCTTCCTCATTGAAACAAAGTGCTCGAGAGAGGGGATTAAAAAAATCAGGAATAATATTGGATTTGATAGAAGTTTTACTGTTAATGCAAAAGGGAATAGTGGAGGGTTAGCAATGATGTGGAATTCAACTATGGACATGGATATTTCAATGAAATTCTTTATCAACATGAAAAATGGGGAGGATCTCAAAGACCTTTTATTCAAATGCAAGGATTCAGGCAAGCTCTACAGGATTGTGACTTAAATGACATGGGTTATAATGGACTCAAACATACCTGGTCTAACAACAGAGAAGGATCGGAATTCACCAAGGAGAGGTTAGATAGAGTAATAGAGTGTGTGCTAACACCAACTTGTCTCACTGTGTACCCATCAATAGAGGTTACAACAATAGAAACAAGTTTTTCAGATCACTATCCCCTTTTAACAGTCATGAACACTCAGACACAACCTGCAAGAAGGAAAGAAAGATTGTTCAGATATAAATACAGTTGGGGCATCAATACTAACTGCAAGGATTTAATTTCAATAGCTTGGCATGTTCAAAACAGAAATGCAAACTACCTAAAAGATTTGAAATCAAGATGAACAATTGCAAAATACAGTTATTGAAATGGAGTAAGAACAAGGAGAAAGAAGCCTCTGAGATAATCAAGGTGCAACAAGGAAAGATTTTACAACTTCAAGCAAGGAACACAAGTTCTAATATTCAAGAAATCCAACAAATTCAAAGGCATATTAATTGGAGATTGGAACAAGAATAAGTGAAGTGGAAACAAAGGTCCAAACAAAGATGGCTTAAAGAGGGAGATAGAAACACAAGTTACTTTCACAAGTGTGCTTCTCAAAGGCGCAAGATTAATACAATTAACAGCATCTATGACGGAGTGGGGCAACTTCAAACTTCTTCACAAGTGATTAATCAGATTTTCCAGGATTTCTTCACAAATCTATTTCCTACTTCAAATCCAGAGGGTCAACAGCAATGTGTAGAGACAATGCCAATTCTGGACACAGAAGAGATGAACTAAATGCTCTTGAGAGATTTTGAATTTTCATAAGTCCAAGATGCAATTCTTAATATGAATCCTATGAGTTCCCCAGATCTAGATGGGTTTTCAGCTAGTTTCTATCAACAACATTGGGGTATAGTAGGTAAGGAATTTTTTGAGGCAGTTGCTACAGCTCTTAACACAAACAATTGGGACAGCTCTATTAATGAGACATTCATAGTTTTAATCCTAAGGGTCAAAAATCTCACTGCTGTAACAGAATTTAGACCTATAAGTTTGTGTAATGTGATGTATAAGGTTATGGCCAAAGCAATAGCAAACAGATTGAAGAACATTTTGCCAAGTATCATTTCAACAACTTAGACTGCTTTTATACTAGAGAGAATGATAGCAGACAATGTTATAGTTGCATATGAAGCTATGCATTCAATGCAGTCCAAAATGAAAGGTTCCAAAGGGTATATGGCTCTTAAGATGGACATGAGTAAAGCTTACGATAGATTGGAGTGGTGTTTCATTGAAATTGTAATGAAGAAGATGGGTTTCAATAGAAGATGGATTGATCTTATTTCAAGATGTGTGTTAACAGTTTCTTACTCACTATTAATCAATGGCATTTCACAGCCCAAATTTAAGCCATCTCTTGGAGTTAGACAGGGTGATCCACTATCACTCTATCTGTTTATTTTATGTTCAAAGGCACTCACTCAGATGATCAATAAGGCAGAGATGACTAGGCAGATCATAGGGCTTTCAATAGCTAGAGGAAAATTGCATATCAGTCATCTGTTTTTTACATATGACTGTATGCTATTTTGCTAGGCAGTAGAGTTGGAATGGAGGAAAATGATGGAGCTTGTTAGTCAATATGAGGAAGCATCAAGCCAGAGAATGAACAAAGACAAGTCCTCTCTCTTTTTAGTAAAAATACCAGCATTTCAACAAAGAACTACTTAACTAGTATGGCAGGGATTAGAGTCACAAACTCACAGGAGAAATACCTAGGCCTTCCAACTTTGGTAGGCAGATCAAGAAGCAAAGAGTTCAAGGCTATACTAGACAAAGTCAGTGCTAAAATGAGCAATTGGAAGCACAAATTCTTATCACAAGCAAGGGAGAGAGATTATGCTCAAATCTATCATTCAAGAAATTCCCACTTACTCAATGGGAGTATTTAAACTTCCTAAAACCTTATTGAGGCAACTAAATTGCATGATGAGAGGGTATTGGTGGGGTCAGGTAAACCAAGAAAAGATTATGAATTGGACGAGTTGGTCTCAAGTGGGGAAATCAAAAGAAATAGGAGGACTTGGATTTAGAGATTTTGAAAATTTTAACCTTGCTTTGAGCAAGTTAGCAAAGCAAGGATGGAGAATTCTTTTATATCCTAAATCCTTATCATCAAGAGTGTTGTAGCTTAGATATTTTCCCAAATTTGATTTTTTTTAATGCAAAAATGGGAAGCAACCCATCCTACATCTGGAGAAGTATATTTTCAGCAAGAGGGCTTCTACAACAAGGACTTCAATGGAGAATAGGCAATGAGAAGTCAATGAGAATACGGTCTGACCCATAGCTACCACAACCAACATCTTACAAACCTCAAAGTGGCAATAAATCATTGGGAGAAGAAGCTAAAGTGGAAGCATTAATACTGCTAGGAGCTAAGGAATGGAATCTACCTTTAATTCAAGAAGTCTTTTGCAACAGGGAAGCTAATCTAATTAGGCAATTACCAATTAGTCAGAGTAATCAACAAGACAAATTGATATGGAGAAACAATGTTAATGGTTGCTTTACAATGAGAAGCGCAAATCATTTACAAGGGAAATTACAAGATAAGGAAAAAGGCCAGAATTCCTACAACAATAATCAGAAAGGTCAGCAATGGACTAGATTATGGAAGATTCAAATACCTCCAGTAGCAAAGAACTTTCTTTGGAGAGCCTGTTGAAACATACTGCCCACAAAAAATAATTTGTACAACAGGAAAATATTGGATAATCCAAATTGTCCAATGTGTCTTAAGGAACCTGAAACCATTGAGCAAATATTGTGGGAGTGTGCCTCAGCTAATGATGTTTTGAGCCAACTATCCAAGAAAATTCAAAAATGAGGAGCTTTAGGGAGTTAATAGAAGACATGTTCAACAAGTTAGATAAGCAAGAAATGATAGAGTTATCTTTAACTTTCTGGAACCTCTGGTGGAGAAGAAATCAGTTAGTGTTTAGAAACATTTGATAGATCTCCAGGCTGTGATACATAGAGTGAAACAAGGGCAGCTAGAATTATGTACAGTTGAACCAAGGCATGAGCATTAAGTCTTTGCAAAAAACAAAAGGATAGTTAGATTGGAATGCCCACCTCAAGGTTTTTGTAAAGTCAACTAGGATGTGGCTACTAATAAAAAATATTGTAAAATAGGAATAGGTGTAGCAGTAAGAGATGAAGTTGGCAACTTTTTGGCTACCTTGAGGAAAAAACAAGACTTAATGCCTGATCCTAATCTAGCAAAGGCCATAGCAGTAGGGATAGCTGTAAAGTTTGGACTAGAATTGGGTATGAGAAAGGTCATACTCAAAGGAGAATCCAAAACAGTGGTCAATGAACTCAATCTAAAGAATCAAAATGGAAGCTACTTTGGGATGATCATAACTGATACTCAAGCTACAATGGCAAAGTTGGAAGCATGTATAGTCTATCATGTAAACAGGGAGGGCAACTCTATTGCCCATAGTCTAGCTAAAGCAGCGATATATTTATCAGATTACATAGTAGACATGGAGGAAACTCCAATGTTTCATCAGATCATGTAGAACAACATGATATCAATGAAGGAAGATGTTTAAAAAAAAAACTCCAAGAATGGTCTATCCCCTTTCGCGTCAGGCGATTCCTCACAATGAAACTATAACTTGTTTCTTAGCTCCCCAAGAGCGAAGCTTGTCACCCATAAAAATGGCAAATCATGTTGTAGATCGAGGGTCGTCCCGAGAACCCACCCAGTCAATGTACCTTTCAGATGGCGATAAATTTGATTGACAGCTGAGAGATGAACATCATGTGGCCACTGCATAAGTGACACACAAAAGTTACATCATATATTTTGTCGGAACGAGTGAGTGTAAGATACTAGAAGGAGCCTACAAGTTGCCAGTATAAGGTAGGATCATGGAGAGGGGCTCCTTCGTTGGTGGAAAGCTCAGAACCTTAGGCTAGAGGTGTAGCAACAAGTTTGACACCATCAAAACCAAATTTGTGGAGAAGAGACGATACATATGTGTAAGAGTAATAGCATTGTATTCTCGTGTGTCTTGAATTCCTAAAAAATAATGTAAATCATCAAAATCCTTCATACTAAAAGTGGATGATAAATGTGAAATAAACTTGTGTATTTGTGAAGAAGAACTACTAGTGATGATGTCATCAACCTAAATTAGAAGCATGCGAATATCGGACCCCTAGTGCTTGTAAAACAAGGTGGTGTCATACAGACATCGAGAGAAACCCATATGTTTCATATATGTACTAAACTTTCCAAGCCCTTGGTGCTCATTTTAACCCATAGAGAGTCTTATGAAGATGACAAACATAATTAGAGCGGGTAGGATCCTCAAAGCCAAATGGTTAAGATAAAAATAAATAAAAAATAAAAAAATGCGTTCTTGCAAGAGGGCATTACTGACATTAAGTTATTTGAGTGACTAGGTGTGAGAAAACGTCAACGCTAGAGCCAATCGAATAGTTATGGATTTGACAATCAAACTAAACGCTTCATCGTAGTCGAGACCATGGAGTTGGGAGAAGCCACGCGCCATAAGACATGCTTTATAGCACACAACGGTTCCATCGACATGGGTTTTAATTTTAAAGACCCATTTGCTGCGACCTGGATTCACATGAGCTCGTTTAGGAACCAGAGTCCCATGTATGATTAGCATGTAAGGCATCCATTTCAGCTTGCATGGCATGCTGCCACTTGAGATCCTTTAAAGCCTGTTTATAAGTCTTGGGTTTGGTTGGTTGAACAGCTGAGTCTGCCATAAAATAGGCTGGAATGGGATGGCAGGATGAGAAATATACTTTAGTATGTGTACCATCTTGGGCTCAGGTGATTATAGTATGTGTACGTGTTGGGCTAGGAGCTACTATGGGGTAGACTACTACTTGTGGATCCAAGTGAGGGGTAGGATCGATGGGATGCTGGACACAATCAGGCTCAGTTGGTGAAGATGGGTGAACTGAAGCAGGTGTTGGATGTGTATCAATGGAATGAACTTCAAATGGCAGGTTCCCAAGTTGAAAAGACTTCGGAACTTTGAAAGGTAAATTTTTTTCTGAAGTTGGACCCTGTTGATGATTAAAAGGAAAGGTAAGTTCATAAAAAACAACGTGGTGGGAGTTATAGACTTGACCCGTTTGAATATCCCAACACCGATACCCTTTGTGTTGAGGGGAAAAAAGAAAATCACACCGAGCGGACTTAAAATCAAGCTTTGACCGGCCAAACACTGTTAAGCAAGGGTACCATGCACACCCGAGAGCCCGTAAAGGAAGATAAGATGGAGGACTGCCAAAATAAGATCATATGGAAATCTGTTGCGTAAAATTGGAGTGGGCAATTGGTGTGCTGTCACAAACAATCAAAAATAAAATCTATACTCCTAAAAATACATGTACTAGTGCAAGTAAGGATCGTTCCCATGGAGAATATTTAGCTTAGTTTTATACTATGCGAACAATGATTTTGGAGGGGGGGGGAGGTTGAGTATAACGAACAATTTTAAGAAGAACAATTAAGGAACAATTCAAATTAAAATATCAAAATCAATCAAAAGAATAAACCTTGGTCTAAGTTAGCATCCACTGTCGGAATTTTACAGCTGATCATCGATGCAAATATATATTAATTTATACTTTGAATATTCACTATTGAAATTATTTTCCTATCTTTCCTTAGTCGCAGTTAATGAGAAAACAAGCGATTTAATTAACCTTAACTACTAAACAACCCAAGGCAAGCGCTAAAGGTTTAATCTAGTAGCAGCCTTAAGAATTAGAGAGATCGATGAAGCTAAACAACACAAGCACAAGCAGTTGCATTTAATTTCGTCGAGCGTTCTTCCAAAGATCTAATAATTTCTCATGCAACAAATCATTAAATCTTAGTTGCTTCACAATTACGGATTTGATATCTAATCTAACAGTAGATTGCAACGAATAATAAACTAGTAGGCCTCCTAGTAATTAAACGAGACAATCATGAAAATAGGTACAAAAGAATATCCGATACTCAAAGCATAAATTGAACACTAAAAACAAATTAGATCTCACAGTTTTATTGATTCTAAGGCTTCCGTTTCGATCGATCAATTATGAAAGTTCAGCCACACAAGGCCGTCATGAAAACTGGAAGGAGAAGTTGGAGAAGAGGGAAGGGAGAGACGTCTCTAGTCTGATAATTCCCCCCGTATTAGAATCCTACCAAATCTCCTCCAAATATTCTAAGTATTATCGTCAAATAACAATATCCCCAAATTGACTTAATTAAGAGAAATATTAAAAATAAAATAAAGTCCTAATATAACTAGGAAAGTGATGTTTTCCAGCTTGTAACTTTCGTGCACCAGATCTATAACGCCCCGGCTCCGGATGGGTAGGAGAGTTACCTCTTAACACTTAAAACCATATCTCATTGTACAAATGTAAACTCCAATTCCTCATTTACTCAAAGACCTCATTGCTTTAAACCATCTACTCCCAAATAAAAAAAAATACTAAAATTATGACGAAATCTCAAAATAAGAGCCAACTTCCCAAAGTACTAAGTCAACATAGCAAAACGAAACTATTTAATAAAATTCTCCAATAACAAGTACCCTTTGTATTTAATAGACTATGCTCACAAATCCTTATCCATGCTTCCTATTCTTGAATCTCCATTGAAGTATCCGAAATATCTGAAAAATGTTGGGGAGATAAGGGGTGAGTTATCAACAACTCAGTAAGTAGAGGACATATGCTAGCGTGCAAACATGAGCACTTACAAAGTACAGTATGCAGAACAAAATATTTTCTAGAGTTATTATGCAAAACAAAACATGTTTTCAAATGTAACAGAGCGACGGTTTTAAGACAAGTAAAACCCATAATACTTTGGCATAATATAACCTGAGCATCATCATCACATCAAAACAGAGTATCTCACAAAGCAGAGACCATGTTTCACCCCCGTGGTAGGGTTGTGCTAACCCCGGTGGCCAAATCGGGCAGAGACAAAGGTGAAATCTTTCCTTTATTCTTCTCGGAGCCCTGAGTATGCACACAGGAAAGACCACAATAAAACCACTTTGTTTCCAAAGTGGGTGCACTCAGAGACAAAGAAGTTGGTACCAATCCAAACAGAGCAGAGTAGAGCAAAGCAAATACAAAATTAGTACACCATGCCAAAGGTTTTCAGATGCCATATCAAAAGAAAATGGAGCACCAAAACATAATCAGATCATTCTTACATACTGAAAACAAAAGTCAGAGCATCTTTCAAAATCAATGCACAATTTTTTAGATTCTCAATATCGCTCTTTTTCAGATTTCAGAGACAACATGACAAAATTTAGCTCATGTCTACACAATGCATGTCAGAAAATATTTTTCCTTTTTCATACAGATTTCATGAGTAATGCAAATAAGCAACTGATTTTGTTTTTTCCCAAGTTCTCATTTCATCACAAAATATGCAAAGTTTTCAGAAAGTCAACCTCAGTCTTAATAACTCGTATAAAGCCTAGCATAGGAACCCTACTTATCTAGACTTTTTAGCTTTTTTGAATCATTCCATAATCGTGCCGAATGAATACCACTTGTCACCTATACGGAATACTAAACGTGACTAAACTTCTAAAAGAACTACTAAAACTCTCAATCTACTTAAATTCATAATACGGAAATGGCTTTGATAACTATATAGTTATCAGAAATCAAATAAATATATTATCATTAAAAATAATCTTAACTTATAATAATATAATTTTATCATGGCAAAACAACTTAAACTCATTTCAAAAATTAACATATTCATAATTAAAACTCATATCTCGATAAACTATTATTAAAACACTAACTTAATACTGCCAACATATAATCTAGTCAGAAGTCATAAATTTCTTAAGCAATATTAATTCATAAAATATTCTTAAAAATGCTTATATTAAAAATCATCGTAAATTACTAATCATATCTAATTTAAAACTATCCAAGATTTATTTCATATAAAAGGCTTAAAGTGTTTTTTAAAAAAATAATTTTAAACACTTACAATTTTCTACCAAAATTAAACCATAAAATTACTTCCCAATAATATAATTAAAGTTTTTAAATATTTTCTATGAAATCAAGTTTAATATAAAAAAAATGCCTTTTGGACCATCTTATCACAAGGGTACTTAGGGAAATAAAAAAATATATACAAGGGTTCTTTGGGTAAAGCATGCATGGTCACAACAAAAAAAGAGCTATGAGATTGTAACTTCCAGAATCAAACCGTGCGTAAGGATCATTCCATACTCACCGAGAGGGGTGGCCAGGGACGACAGAAGCGGCGACTGGACTAGATCTACGGTGTACGGCTTGGCTAAAGTGCACTGACAGTGAGAGAGAAAGAGATAGAATCTAAGAGAAAGAGGGAGAGGGAGTTACGGACCATGAAACGTGGGGGCTGCAATTCGACCATGGAGTCTTGCCCGTGATCTGTGGTGGCTCCACTTGCAGGTTCACTACTGGGCTACGGCGCACAGACGGCAAGTGACCGTGCAGCTAGCATGGAAGCTATGTTTAACGAAACCATGCTCTTGGTGATGGATTGTTGCGGTAGTTCGGTGATGGGCGACAGCGTGGTGGTTGAGCAACGACGGTGACCTGCAGTCATCTAGCATGTAGGGGCAGCGACGGCAGAGAGATGAGGAGAGGGAAACTGAGAGGAACCGAACACAGAGGGGGAAAATGTTGGAGAAAGTGGGTGCTCTGTTTCGACTTGACCAAAACAGAGGTCCTTGTACGTGAATTGAGCCGTTCGCCTGGGTTGTTTCCATGGTGGTCAACCGTGGAGGGAGAAACTTTGGTTGGGGTATAAAGCAGGGGGCAGGTGACCACGATGTGAAGGGAAGATAAGATGGCGGCTTATACTCGGTGATGCATGGTGTTTTTCGGGTGTCTACGCAACGTTAGTGTAAGATGGCAGCAGTGAGAAGAATGTTGATGTTTCACGGTGGCTATCAGAGGAAGAGAGCCTATTCTGAAGAGGGAAGTTGTGATATGAGGATAAGCAGTAGAAGAGAAACCTTAGAGACGTGGAGGTTTTGGAAACCGGGGTGGAGCAAACTTCGGTAGTGCAAAAACTAAAAGTGAAAAACCGTCGGAAGGATAAAATGCATGCAAAAAGATGAAGCTCACCTCAAACGACGTTGTGGCTGCGTGAAAAACAGGGAAGAAAAAAAAGTCCAAAGGGACAGGGTGTTACAAGATCTCCAAAATGTCCGCAATTAAATCGTATATTTGAATTGCACGATAAGGAACGTTCTGGAACATCAGTAGTCCAGGTGCGTCAACTTCAAGCCCAATTTAGACCTTGATGTAACCAGCATCTCAAACTCAAAACGTGAAAGTTGTAGAGCTTTTTCTTGGTGTTCCACAAAATTTTGAATCATCTCAATCGAAGCTCGGATGAGAGAGTGTTATGCCCAATTTACGAAGCGATGTTGAAACTATCCAGAACTGCCCAATTAGATTCGTTTTGCATTTAACGATTTCATTTGCATCCTAAATAAAAATAGAAGAATAATGAATGCATTTAAGCACCAAATAAGTATAAAAGACTAAACATTAAGAGAGAAAAATATGACACTTTGCATTCTCATCAAATTCTCTCACACTTAACTTTTGCTCTTCCTCGGGTAAAACTCAAATTCACTTTCCCAAAAACACCAAAGTTGCAACACCATCAACAAAGAACAACCAATCTCTTCAAAACTCATAACATATCATGAACAAGCATTCTTTACAATTACTTAGTAAGCATTTTCACTAGAAGAATGATGGGAACCAATGTGGGCCTAGTCTTAAAGATCCTTTGCAACTTCCAAATCAGCCAATTACAAGGTCAAGAGCCAAGAAGATCAAGGAGGCAATGCAAAGATTGATGCAATCCACTTGGGACAAGTTTAGCAAGAGCCCAACATTCAAGATGGGCTTGAAGGATGAAGATCAAGTTTTGATTCAGTTGATAAGCCATAGAAGAGGGCAACAACATGACTTAAAGGCTTTGGGCACTTGAAGGCTTTCAACTTATTTAATTCATTTAAATGACTTATTTTATTAGTTTAGAATAACTGGGTTTATTATGGGAATGACTTAAGGGGGGGCCTATGCATGGGCATGATGGAAAAGTTATTATTTTATTGAACTAGGGTTAGGGTTTTACGATAACGAGTACTGTAGCTGCATAACTGTTCATCAGGGGCATTTTTGGAAGTTGAGACTTTATTTTGGTTAGGGTTTTAATTAGGTTTTGGTTTAAATACTCTCTGTTGCCTCATTTTAAGAAGTTTATGAAATTTGATGAATTTATTCATTGTGAGTTGAGTTTATCTCCTCTTGTTCTTTATTGAACTTTTGAACTTATCAAAAGTAAATCACAACTTTTGTGGCGTTCCTCCTTATAATCTGGGTTCTTGAGACGGGTTCTTCAACGGGTCTAGATTTTAATATAATCTAGGTTCTTGAAACGAGTTCTCATTAGGTCTAAATTCTCCATCCATTGACATGATTTTGGCTTTCTTGGGTAAGTTTTCAAATTGATTGTGAGTTCAAAGGATTCCATTCCCGCGGGTTCATATCATGGAGTAAACTAAATACGTAGACCCTCATAGAAATAAACACTCGACTCTCATGTGTTTGAAGGGTATGTGTTTTGCACAAATTCATTTCAATGGAAATGATCTATCGTAGGCATGCATATCTTCTCATTCTTCACCACTGGAATCACATGCATAACACGAATCATAAGGACTTTTCAAGGGTTGTAACGGGATTTAAGATCAAGGTGGGAAACATTTGGGAGTGTAGCTCAAAAGCCATCGAAACTAGTGGAGCAAAAATGAATCAACTCAAGCTCGAAAATATAAGACATGTAAAACCAACCACTCCATTCAGCAACTTCTTCAATTTGGCTTTAAAACATTTAAACCATGTAAAACTTCTGCATTAAAAAAGAGATCGTTCAAAAGGATAAGGAACAATCCTTCACAACAACTTCTACCTTGTATATATCATGTATAAACAGACCCCTTTATTGCAATTTTTAGGAGGAATTATGAATATGGATAGTTTGTAATATCAAAAGCAATTTCCTCCATCACTTCCTTTCTTCTTTTCCTTTCTTTTTTTTTCACCAAAATTACATCAACAATGGAACTCACGAATTGAGAATGAGAACATGTTCCATTTCACCAGTCATAGCCATACCACAAATCCACATACTCCCACACTTATTTCTTGCACACCCATACATATCATAATGATGAACAATGCTCCACTAGTTTTACGGCTTGGGTAAAGGCATTGTTTTTTCAGGTTTAAAGCTTGAAATGTGGGTTCACAATAAACAAGAAAAAACCAATAAAGCTCAAAGGGGTTCAACAAAGGGAAACATTAATTACAACCTAGGCTATTTGGCTTATGTAGCTTATAACAAAGAGGGCCTTAATCATGTTCATGCATGCATGTGTCAATATGACCTCGAAGAGAATCAAGGCAAGTTCTAGAGAAATAAATCCATGGAAGAATATCTCTCATAAAAGAAAATAGTGAAACTGATATGAATGTGTCAGTCTAAGGCTCAAAATCTCACCAGCTTTTGTCTACCAAATTTAGGCTCTACCATTCTCAAGGAAAATAACTAGACTAATTAATTCTAAGTTGGAAGATTACTTATTCAATCATGTTATGAATTTTTTAAGCTTAAAACTTACATTGTCCCCAATGTAAGGTGAAATGCAAAGAAAAGGCAAAAATAACCAAAATATAAATGCAAGAATAAGAAAAAAAAAAAAAAAACTCCCCTTGGGTTGCCTCCCAAGCAGCGCCTTTGTTTATTATCGTTGGCTCGACTCAAGACTTTCTTCTTCAATCAGTATAAATCGGATCCTAGGTCCAATTTTGTCACATTCTCTAATTGGAAACCTTCATAGAAAGTCTTAAGTATATGACCATTCACCTTGAACACTTTGGAAGTTGCTAAACTTTGAATTTCAACTACACCATGAGGAAAAACATCAGTAACAACAAAAGGTCCAATCCAACGAGAACGCAACTTACCCGGAAACAAACGAAGCCGTGAATGGTATAGAAGGACTTTTTGACCAACTTGAAACTCCTTCCTAGAGATCATCTTGTCATGAAAAGCCTTCGTCGTTTCCTTGTAAATCCTTGCACTGTCATAGGCATCATTGCGAATTTCCTCTAACTCTTGTAGTTTCAACTTCCTGTGTTCTCCACTTTCATCCATCTTCATGTCAAAATTCTTGATAGCCCAATAAGCCTTGTGTTCTAGCTCAACTAGAAGGTGGCATGGTTTCCCAAACACCAACCGATAAGGTGATATACCAGTGGGCATCTTATATGCAGTCCTATACGCCCACAAGGCATCATCCAAGCACAAACTCCAATCTTTTCTACTTGGATTGACCGTCTTTTCAATGATGGACTTGATCTCTCGATTTGACATTTCCACTTGTCCACTAGTTTGCAAATGATAGGCAGTTGACACCTTGTGTGTAACACCTGGACCCAACCAAGCTCTTTTTTTTATCTTATTATTTATTTTTAGTTCATTTATTTTATTATATTTTCTTCACATGTTTATTTTTTTAATTTTAAACACCAGATTTAATTTTGTTTTCTTTTCTTTCCCTTTTTCTTTTTCTTTTTCCCCCTAGGTCTGCCTCTCATCCACGGCATGCTTATACACGCATTCGTTCACGGCATGCATGCACACACACGTCTCTCTTGTCTCTCTACGGTTTCACCTCACATATATATAGATGCATATGTTTTTTCCATGCAATGAGAAACTACCCAAACACTGCCGCTGCTTGAAACTCCTCCCCACACAAACAGCAACTGCAGTGTTGCATGCCCTCCCACCGTCCAACTTCAGTGCGTCCTCTCACCCACTTGAAGACCAGCTACAGCGTAGCATCCCACCCACTGCCTCGATCAAACCCAGCCCGAAACACACGAACCACCGTGCCCACTGCCCAGACCACGCGAACGTAAGCCTCACCCACCGCACTGTCTTAGCCTGCATCCTTGAACGGTTGCAGCAAACTCCTCTGCACAGCCACCTCCATCTCCACGTAAAACCGAAGTAACTCGTGCACACTGCATCTCCATGGATCGTAGCTCCACCTCGCCGTGCATCACCTCCAGTTGACCATCTCTGGAAGTCCAGCTCCTCCGTCGTACACCGCTGCACCACCACCAAAGTACCGAGAACAACCATCTGCGGAGTGATATGAAATTCCCCTGTTTTAGCCACCGAAAACAGAGCATCAGAGCCCAGTGCCCTTGTCGTTCATCGCCACCACACACGGTGCCAGTGCCTCCACGTCGTTACCACCGGCACAGAGAACTCCGATGGTCACTCCACGCCACTCCTTTTCCGCCGCGTCCCTTTCGGTAAGCCACCAACAGCGCCTCTGTGTCACTCTCTCGGCTTACTCTTGTCGTTCATTGTTTTTTCCTCATTCGTTGGTCTCTGTCTCTCTCTCTCTCTCTCTCTCTCTCGTCCAGTGCTCCTCCGTGATCACCGTCGTCTGCCTGGCCCCTCGCTACGTCGCACGCTGGCATGTGATTTCCTCCGTGAGTAAGCCCTGTCGTGCATGTTCTGTAGATTTACGTAGGTTTTGTTTAGTTTTCAAAGAATTAATTGAAATTACCATAATACCCTCTAATACAGGATATATTAATTAGCTTTTAATTCATATTATGTAATAGTACACTCTTATATTTAGGATTTCGTAAAATCACTTAAGTATTTTTCAACATGTTATTAAGTAAAGATTTATTTGAAGAGTAAATAATATTTGGGTAATGTTGTTTTTACACTTTAGATATGATTTAGTCTATTTAAAAAAATAGTTATGTTTATTTTAAAATATTTTAGGATAATTATATTATCTAGTATTAAACTTTATAGTTTGTTTTCAATAATAAATAGATCAAACTTTTAAATGTGTTAATCATAGTTATTAAAGCAACAGTGACGATTTTAGAAAGTGATTATTTGAATTTTAGGTTTTGAGGATTTTAATAGGCTATTTTAGAAGTTTCGGATTAAATATTGAAATGTGTGATTAATTGAAAATTTATGAGAATTACGTGATTATTTTATAGGTAACGATTAATTATTGTTCGACATTTTGAGGAAAATACCGAAAAAGCTAAGAAGTCTAGGTAAGCGGGGTTCCTATGCTAGACTTTGCATAAAATAAAATGAGCTGAGGTCCTTTTTAGAAAATGTGCATGTTTTGTTATGAAAAGAAATCTGAAAACAACCTCGGATATTTGTTCTGCATTACTCATGAGATTCTGTTTAAGAAGAAATTATTTTCTGTCATGACTGTTGTAGACATGAGCTTATTTTTTACTTTCAATTTCTGAACTTTGAAAAGAGAACGAATATGAAATTTGTGCATAAATATTGTAAATATGGTTTGGATCTGTTTTGATTACGAAGATAATATGATTTTGTTCAGTACTCTGTTTGGATAAGATGTGATCTCTGAAAACATTTGGCATGACTCTTTGATTCTGAATTTGATTCTGTTTCCATTCTGTTCAGTACGTGTAACACCCCGCATTTTAGTATATTTTTACTAAAGGATTATTTTTATTTATTTAAAAAATTATTCTCTTGTTTTAAAATTATTGGATTTTAATTGGATTATTTTTTAGGATTTTTTAATTGGTGAAAATTAATTTTTATGTGCTTTCTTAATATTTATTTATTGTTGTGCATTTAAATTGTTTTTCATATTTAATTAATTACTGTGGGATTTAATTATTTCAATTTGACTTTACCATTACGTTTAAATTATTTTATTTAACTTGTGATTTTGAAATCGTTTCCATTAGATCATTTTCGTGACCCAAGTTATGAGGATTGGACCTCATTTCTTCCTTACATTTTTTCCTTTTCTCTTTTTTCTTTTCTCCTTTTTCTTTTTCCTTTTTCCTTCTTTTCTTTTTCTTTTTTTTCTTCCACTCCTGGCCATCTCCCGCGCGCGACACTCTCTCCCTCTCTCTTCCGTCCGTTCCTTCTTCACCACCCAGCGCCGCCGTGCGTCGGCGGTGGTCGACACCGACCAGCCCCCTAGCTTCCCCAGCCGCCGGCGACCTTACCCCACTAACCTCACCTCCATTCGCGCCGCCGTTAGCCACCACGAGTCCATTGAAGCCACGGCACTCTTTCCGCCGCTGCGCCGCCGTCGCACCACCATTGGCCACCATCTTCTCACCACATCATCCTCGACCTCTTGGCAACCCATTGGACCCAACCCCAGCTCCGATCCGCCATCGGTGAAGCTCCACCATCTACATTTCTGATTTGGGTATTTTGGTCTTCTACCGCCCATTGCGCCGCCACACACGGCCAACCTTCACCACCACTAGCTTCACCGACCTCCCTAGGCCCTATCCTATCAATCTCGGGTCTTCGTTTGCACCCATTGAAAAGTGGGTATTTGAGACCCACGGCCACAGTGCATTTTGCACTGTTGCGTTGCTCAGACGTCACTTCTTGCAGCTTCGTGATCCTTCGAAAATTGCTATATAGCGCTATAAGTATTTCTCCAAAGAACTTTCGTAATTTAAATGTATTTTTGCACTAACCCATTTCACTGTATTTATTTGCCATGCCGGACTGAGTCCGAGGAGTTCGGGGGTCGGATGGATTTGTGATTGGAGTTGTTTGGTTGGTTTGGTTTATTTGGTTTGGTTGTTGATGAATTGTTTTGATTGGATTTGTTGGGATTGGTTCTGGATGGATGTTGGATCAGTGTTGGTGCATGTTCATATCATTATTTCATGCATGATCATGTTTGTAAAGAAAACTGGGTTTTCGTGTATTGCATTCATGTTCATGTGTTTATGAAAACTAGGTTTTCATGTGAGAATGGATTTTGGGTGCGTGTGTAACACGACCCCAAGCCGCGATGGGGTATTATCTCGGTGGAGCTCCTCTGGTTACTCGGGAGCGGAATATACTGAGTAACGTCCCCTGGATTGTCACTGGGCGACAATGGGATCGGACGAGATGGTCTCCTGCCGACTCCGTGGTCCTTCTGCTGGCAGGGACTAGAGGATGTCTGGCCACGTACGCGCTGGGCGCGGAACTGGGCATCGCTCGTTGCGTAGTGTGGGGGCTTGGCCATGTACGCGCCGGGCGCGGAACTGAGCACCGCTACGAAGCCAAGACGTGCGGATGGTCCATAGGGGAGGCCATGGTGCATATGGAATTAATGCATGGTGCATATGGAATTAATGCACTATTTTCTGGGAAAATAGTGCGAGTTGGTTTTCTGGGTAAATCATTTTCTGGGAAAATGTTTTACGGATATTTTTGGCCAAAATGGGATTTTGGCGTGTGTTGAAATAATTATTTTCGGGGAAAATAATGTGTTGAGTAAAATGCATATTTTTCATGTGCATGCATGTTAGTTGCATTTAATGCATTTTATATTACGTTGTTATTTGGGGTCATACTTACCTGCGATACAATTTTGTGGTAACGCAGATTTTGATGCAGATGAGGAGGAGGAGGGCGAGCCTGAGGAGACGGCTCCGCCTGAGGAGTGATCTGGGATCACTCGTTTGTTTATTTGAAAACTATTGTAATATATTTTATGGATGACTGTATAACTGCTATTTAAATTTTTACTGATGTTTGATTGTAAATAAATTCTGGTACTTAGATGACTATCCGCTGCGTTATTTTATTTGTACACTGTTGCATGTACACACACTCGCACTTCGTTGGGATGTGTGACAGTGTTGTCACCATCCTAGCGTCTCGATCCCTGTGTATTTATGTAAGGGGGATTGGGGGCGCCACAGTACGGCCCTGCCGTGGGTTATAATAGTGGATACGGCCCAACCAAGGGTAATAATAGTGGATACGGCCCAACCACGGGTTACAATAGTGGATACAACCCAACCACGGGTAATAATAATGGATACGGCCCAACCACGGGTTATAATAGTGGATACGGCCCTGCCACGGGTTA